>CM044432.1:65022184-65038562 GCA_024363595.1 Xenopus borealis | reverse complement strand
GTTCCTACCAACTGCAATAAAGCTTTGTGTATGATATATTCCAAGTCTGAGACTATCATGATTCAGTAGACATTCTGACACTTTATGTTGTGAATGTGCAGGTGGGTATAGTTGCTGGAAGGAAATCTTGCTATCTACACATCACTCAAGGTTCTCTTTATTGATGGTTCTACACATGTGGAGAGTGAAAATGAGGCTTAGAATTCACATGTGATGGAAAGTGGAGTGAAAATGAGACTTGAAACACAAATGCAGTTCTACACATGTGGAATGAAAGTAAGGCCTGGAATACAAATGCAGTGTTGAGGGAAAGCGCGGTGAGGCATGGAACACAAAAGTGGTGTGAATTTTCCTTATAGACCTGATTCAGGTGCCTATGTTCATGTAATGCACACATGACTTTGGGAGCCCTATGCAACATGGTAGAATGAACTGACGTTAATGAGTGGTGAGGTTTAAGGGGTTTTAAGTCTGGTGACTGGCAGTGTTTGGTATGTCTCCTAAGGAAAAGGCATTCTATGTAAAACGCTTAGAGAAATGGACAATTATGCTACATTAATTGGGACTAATCCATTATGCAATGCTGTTTATTGTTTGAGCTTTGTGAGTATTCCCATTCAGTCGTTGAGCTTTTAAAGGAACAGTAACACCAAAAAATTTGTGTTTTAAAGTAAAGAAAAGATCTTGTAGGTTTGCCCTGAGCTGTTATAACTGATCTGTTTGCTTTAGAAACAATACTATAGTTCATATAAACAAGCTGCCAACTAGTAATGGCGGAAATTGAAAAATGGCTATATGGCACAGGATAAGTAATGGATAACAGATAACATTATGTACTACAGAGCTTATCTGCTATCTGCTGTGTAACTTGATCCTTTTCTCCTTTGACTAGCTGCCCCCATGGCTATACAACAGCTTATTTATATAAACAATAGTAGTGCTTCTGAAGCAAACACTGCTGTTTTACCAGTGCATGACAACACTGCATTATATTTGTATTACTTTAAAACAATTTCATTTTTTGATGTTACTGGTCCTTTAAATAATAAAACTGTATTACACTTTCTGGCATATTTAGCTCTCAATGTCCATGAAATGAATCTGAAAAACATTTCTACATTTGGATGCTGTTTGGCCTCTAATTTTCAGGCATCTGATGAGTATGTGAACTAGCCATTAAAAGGACACCACTTGCCTGTACTTTTGAAGAAAAATTGCATTTCAACTGTAGTTACAGATGAAGCCACTTTAGATTGTGTGTTTGACACAGAATAACAACTCAGATATGCGATTTTTCCCACTTAACACAGAATATTGTGTCACAGCATCCCATCCAATTAAAGAGTTCACCATTGAAAACAATGGTGCTTTGGTATGCTAAAGAAAAGTTTAAATGCATTAAATGAGTTAAGATAACTTTAGATAACACAGTTTCTTCAATTAGCCACAACGCATTTAACACAAATCCAAGTGGCTGCATCTGTATATTTCTCAAGATTTTACAATTTACACTAAAAAGGTGTATTGCATGTATACTATATATATTTTATAAAGGTTACTGCACTAGTTTTTTTTTTGTATATTTGTGCTTCCCTACAGAAATATAAGCTATGTGATATACAGAGACCACCAAATTAAAATATACATATGAATTTTCCTAACAGAGACTCTGGCTGCTGTGATATAAGCACCCAGTGTGTTTACAGCCATATGAAAATGTTCTGGAAACCCTCTTAATTTGTTGGAGTTTTGTTTTGAATTGGCTTAGCTTTCAAAGAAGCAACTTCCTTTAAATATACAACACTCCTTATGTCAGCAGTGACATAACTTTATTGGATTAACAGAAAATATGCAATATACATTATAACAAAATTAGACAGGTGCATACATTTGGGCACCCCAACAGAGATATTACATCGATACTTAGTTGAGCCTACTTTTGCAAATGTAACAGCCTCTAGATGCCTCCTATAGCCTTTAATGAGTGTCTGGATGGTGGTATTTTTGACCATTCATCCATACAAAATCTCTGCTGTTCAGTCAAATTTGATGGCTGCTGACCATGGACAGCATGTTTGAAATCTTCATTCTTCAACATTATCTTGAATATAATAATTATAATAATTATCTTGAATAATTTGTTGTTGAATTCATCCTACCCTCAATTTTAACAATGGGCAGCATCCCTGAACTAGCCACACAGCATGATGGAACCGCCACCAAATCTGACATTAGGTAGCAGGTGTTTTTCTTGGAATGCAGTGTTCTTCTTCTGCCATGCAAGGCACTTTTTGTTATAGCCAAATTACTCAATACTCTCATCCGTCCAAAGCACTTTATTCCAAAATGATTGTGGCTTTTCTAAATGAGCTTTTGCATACAACAATTGACTCTGTTTGCAATGTGAGAACAGAAATTACTTCTTTGTCATCATCCTGCCATACTGATGTTCTTTGTTCAAATTGCGCAGAATTGTGTACAGATACACCATCTGCAGCCAGATGTTCTTGCAGGTCTTTGGAGGTTATCTTTGATTTTTCTGTAACCATTCTCACAATTAGTGATGGGCGAATTTATTCGCCAGGGGCGAAGTTGCGGCGAATTCCCGGCGATTCGCCGCTGGCGAATAAATTTGCGAAACGCCAGCGAAGATTCGCCTGGCGAAAATTCGCAAAAAAAAAAGTCGCAACGAAAACAACTCAGCATGACGAAAATGACGCGATGTGCGTCAAAAACGAGCCGCAACACGTTTCGCGAATTTTTGCACCAATTTGCGGATTTCGCTGGAAATTCGGGAATTTTTACACGAAGCGAAACTGGGTAGGTTCGCCCCGACATTACAATCCTTCTTATATGCTGCTCCTGTATTTTTCTTGGCCTGCCAGACCTAGGTGTTACAGCAACTGTGCCTGTGACCTTCCATTTCCTGATTACATTCTTTACGCTTGAAACTAAAAGTCTAAACCTCTGAGATAGCTTTTTGTAGCCTTCTCCTAAATCATGATACTGAACAATCTTTGTTTTCAAATTTTTTGAGAGTTAATTTGAGGATCCCATGCTGTCACTCTTCAGAGGAGAGTCAGACAGAAGCACAAGTTGCAATTGGCCACCTTAAATACCTTTTCTAATGATTGGACACACCTGCCGATGAAGTTCAAACCTTAACGAGCTAATGCAACCAATTTGGTGCTGCCAGTAATCAGTACTGATCGGTTACATGCATTCAAATTAGCAAAATTGCAACTGAATACTGCTTCACTAAAATCAGAAAACACCCCAGTACTCAGATGTTCATGGGAAATGAAAGACATACCACTGTTATCTTTTTTGTTGAAAGTGGAGTAACTTGTTATGCAGGCTGACGGGGTTCCCAATCATTTTCATATGACTTTATTATGTGCCATAGCCTCCCTTAAAGTATGGAAACCTTATAAAACCATACTAAAAAAAAAAAAGTACACTTTTTGATGAATCAAGAATGGGTAAAAACGTATCTCTTTATATGAATTCTTAAAATCATCTCAAAGCATTTTTACCCATTATATGCACCAACGTAAAACATGTTAAATATGAATGTATGTGGTTTACTGAGCAGTTTGATGCATGATATGCACAAATTTACAAAACTATGTGGTGTACAGAGGCACCCAAAATGATATATAGCTTCTGCCTAGGGGCTGAGGTAATGAGTGGTGAGGGGAGATGCAGCTTTACAAGCCACTTCTCCGCTCCCAAACCAGGAAGTGCAGCAGAACATAGAATCTACATTCTTTGAGACTTAGTGGCAGATTTAGTAAAGGTCGAATTCAAGGGTTAAAAAACCCTCAAATTTGACCATCGAATTTCAAGGGAATTAAAATCCTTCAAATTCAAATATCGATTTCAAAGGATTTTACCGCAATTCGAACAATCAAATAGTAAATATTCGATTGAACGATAAAATCATTCAAATTGAAAGATTGTAACCATTCAATCAAATTTTTCTATTCAATCAAAAATAGTTAAACCCAATTTGGTAGGTTTACTCAGGCGAACTAGGCAGTCGAATAAAAATTTAAAGGGTAAGTAAATTGAATGTCGAATATTCAAACAGAATTTTATTCGAATTATTCAAATGATTAGATTAAATTTTCAAAATTGAAAATTGGTTGAAATGGCCTTCAAAAACATTAGAAAATTCGAGTTAGAATCTTTTTGAAAATTCGATCGAATTTCGAATCCTTCATGCGAATTTGATAAATCTGCCCCTTAGAGTATTTTATCAACAGCACAGAGATTCTACTTTCTGTGGCACATGCTTAGAAAACACATGCTTAGTTAACTGAAAGCTTTGCAGATTCATAGGAAATTGTAGTATATAATTTATTACATTTACATGAAACTAGCAAAATATTTCCACTACTTAGTGCTGAACAATAAACAGACATTATACATGGGAAGAACACAAAAGATAACCAAAACAAGGCTTTTTTCCCCATAGAATTGATCAAAGAACCAGATGCCACCCTTTAGACGATCACTGAAGTCCTAAGACTGAACTTTCATTTGAAGCAGCATATGTGGTTCTTCACAGAGAGGGCACTGATTGAGGTTGTGGAATGCCCTGCTGGAAGATGTGTTGCCTAGCCAGGGCCGCATCAATAAATGGGCAAAGTGGGCAGCTGCCCAGGTTCCACTTATTTTGAGGGCCCATGGCTGACTTGTAAATTTTTTTTTATTTTATTTCTAAAAATGTTTGGCCTTTATTTTTTAAATAAGTACTTTGTGCTGGTGTGTGTCTGTGCTGGCTCCCTCCCCTGGCCGATCCCCTTATATCTAGCACCACCCCTCCAATCCGATGAAGTGGAAATGGCCAAAGGAGGAAAGGAAGCCCGTCTGCCAGCCGCTGCAATCTGCAGAGAGGGAACCCGGAAGAGGAGCCGAGCGTTGGCGTTTCACGTTGGCTTGTCACACGCAGGTGCCTCACTGGCCTGTGCCTGCTGCACAAATCCGCCTGATCTCGGGCTTGGCGCTTGTACCTGACTGTCACGCACACCATGAGCTGGCTTTCAAATGGAGGTCACAGAGTAGACCCCGGCAGCTCATAAACTGTTGTGCTATGGGCTGAATTGTTAAGAGCCTAAATTTTGTTGTTTTTGGTATTTATTAATAATTTTCTACTTAGGTCTCTCATACTCTTGTTTCTCAATGAAACCACTATCTGGTTGGTAGGGTAATTTGGATCCTAGCAACCTGGTAGCTGTTAAAATTTCAAACTCGAGAGCAGCTGAATAATAATAAGCTAAATAATTAAAAACGCCAAATCCCCAGTGGGTGAGCTTTAGCCTATAGGATAAATCCATGTAAATGGGATTATCTTGGAGCTTGTTTGGAATTTCGTTCCCAGGATTCCTTTTGTTTATTTAAATCTGTATGAGGCAGTCTCCTCAACCTTTGTCACTTGCTTCATTATAAAATTTACAAAGGGATTAAGTTTTGCCTGCAACTTATTCGCTGTTTCAAAGTAAAACTTCCAAACTTGGTTGCCCTTTTATTAGCCACCTGTGGGATCACCTGAATATAGCTGGAGGGGTGGGAGCTACAACAAGGAGTTGGCCACTGCTCTTATATGAACTATATATGAGCACAAATGTCCCTTGTTTGTTACAGTTCATATAGGAGCAGTAGCCAGCTCCTTGTTGTAGCTCCCACCCCTTCTAGCTTTCGTCAGGTGGTCCACAAGTGGATTATAAAAGGGCAACAAAGTTTTGGAGTTTTACTTTGAAAGCAGTGAGTAACCCAGTTGCTGGCCTTTTGGACACGTGAACTGGCTGTGCGGCCCAGAATCGCGAGTCCACAAATCGCGCCGCTGCGTGTGAATAGGCGCAGGCGTTTTCAAGTAACGCCGGTGCGCCCCAGGACCTGGCTATTCGGGGAGGTTCGGGGGCTACAAGTCGCGGCTACAAGTCGCCAGGCGACAAAATGCCCCCGAATCTCCCCGTCTGCTCTAGCCCTAAAGGAATTGTTCAGTATAAAAGTAAACACTGGGTAAATAGATAGGCTGTGCAAAATAAAACATGTTTTCAATATAATTAGTTAGGCAAAAATGTAATGTATAAAGGCTGGAGTGACTGTAAGTCTAACAAAATAGAACACAACACTACTTCTTGCTTTTCAGCTCTATTTTGTTTACACTGACTGGTTACCCTGGTTACCAGGCAGTAACCAATCAGTGACTTGAGGGAGGGCCACATGGGTCATAACTGTTGCTTTTGAATCTGAGCTGAATGCTCAGGATCAATTGCAAACTCACTGAACAGTTATGTCCCATGTGGCCCCCCTTCAAGTTGCTGACTAACTCAGATTTAGAGAGCTGAAAAGCAGGATGTTGTGTTGTATTCTGTTATGTTAGACATCCAGTCACTCCAGCCTTTATACATTACATTTTTGGCTAACTAACTATATTAGAAACATGTTTTATTTTGCACAGCCTATCTATTTACCCAGTTTTTATTTTTACCCTGAACTGTTCCTTTAAGTGAGAGTTTGGTGTGTATCTGTGCATCTGTTGTAAATACTATGCAACAATTAGTTTTTTTGACACTGTCCATGGTGCTGGCACTTGCAGGGTTTGCACAAAGAGTCCAAAGTTAATTTTAAAAATGAAAAACGTTCATTTAATCTGATGTTTCGGTCCAACACGGGAATCTTTCTCAAAGATCAGAAAAACATTCTGCCTTAGAAATTCAAGATTGGCTTGATTTTATTAGGATTTAAAGTTTTTTATTGCAGCATTGCTTCATCCAGTTGTTGCTGAATTACTAAACCAATGTGTCTCTTTGGACAACTAGTTGTTTGGTGAGCTAAATAAAAAAAAAAAAATGAAAGTCTGTATTTATGTGTTGGAGCTGGAATTTCTCATGACAGGCCCTCCAGTCCCCACTGTGCAGTTATATCAGCAGCATATTCTTTTGCTTGTTTATTTGGGTAGCAAGTTTGGAAGTAGTGCTGACAGTGTCTGAATACCTTGATGTTGATTAACTGCTCTCACTATTACTCTATTTACTATTATGTTTGACTTATGTTATACCATTTGTTTCTTGACAGCATTGTTCTATACTACAATAATTTATGATGTTCTGTTTATTCGGTAGTGGTGCATTTCCTCTGATTATATATGTTTTTAACTGAGTCATTTTATCAAACACATTCTTACAATAACTCACATCATCACAATTCCAATTCCCAACATCTTTACAAAAGAAAAAATAAACAACATCTTGTGGTAATATCTGATCTTGTTTTCCCAATACAAGCAACATTGATAGGTTTTGTGTCTGGATTGTTTACCTTCCTCTAGGCAAGCACCTGCATTATTGGATATAGATTACAGCCTGCAAATTACATGTAAAATAATGTAGCCACCACTGTAAAATATAATTATATTATAATTCTCAGAGGAGTTCCATGACCATAAAAAAGTATAAGGCTGAAGAATTCTAATCATATTACAACCGGTGTACATTATTTGTTTTAATAAACACAGTTCAGTGAGTCATGCGACACAAATTACATATCTTGGATCCATTTATAACAATATATTTTACAGGATGTTAATGGCTCTTGTGTATTTTATGCTTTCTTAATCACCTGTGACATGTCCGCATAAAATGGTCATAGAACTTTGTACTTTTAGCTATAATTTGCCTAAGAAGATCTTTCCTGCTAGCTTGTGATCCATTGCTCCTTTCTACAGATTAGCTGGAGTATAGATTTCTCTCTTCCTGCAGCCACTTCTTCTTCTGTGCATGTTATAATCATGCCCATATTTCAATGAAGACTCCTTCTTTTGATGTTTAGTCGGCAGTAATATCTGTATGAGTAAAAATCACAGTGCTGTTTCACCAGAAATGTTTTTATAATACATTATAATATTTATTTCATTACAGCTCTCATCAGCCATAAACATTAATGAACTACAATTCCCACAATTTCCTACATTTGTACTAGACAAGTTTTTTGCACTTCTCATCAGTTTAATACTTCTCATAGTTCAGTCTAGGTTGCAAATATTTATTTAGTTCAATGAGATACTATTAAAAGACAATTTTCAGTACCCAGTTTGCTCCAGTTGTGCATGGTCTTATACATAACACTTTGGTTTATGTACCTTCTTCCAGCAGTGTTACCACACCCCCAAATATTGCTTTACTGCAAGTCACAGTGTATAATAAAAGTCTTCAGTAAGACCTGAGTAGCCCAGAAGCCTCAAAGAACATTGAACATTTAAGAAGGTCTTCCAATCTCCCAACATTGGAAAAATAGAAAGAGATACAAAAAAGATCTGCTTTGTGCATCACAGCCAAATATTTTTGACCATGCCCACTTTATGAGCTCACCTTGTAATTGCCATGTCCATTTTAAATTTGGCAGATTATGAAAGTTTGAACACATTTCTGGGAGGTTAGGGTTTTATGTGTTTATAACAGTTTTGCTAATGAAGGGATATACAAAGGACAAGGGTTGAGGAGACTGCCTCATGTTTGTTTAGCTAATGAAGGGGAAATTGCCCTCTAAGCTGCATGTCTCAGTTCTCCCAAGATGCATGTTTTTCTTTATTAGGAACAATTGTATCTTTGCTTATCTTAAATAGTTAGAAATAAGCCTTTTATTTAAACTTATATTTTTGTGGTGTCAGTGCTGGAGATCAAAGAGAAACTCAGGACTTAAAATAAAAGTTCAGAACTGCGGGCTTAGCTGTCAAAATCCGGACTGTCCCACAGAAAACATGATGGTTAGGTATGGCGCAGGGGCTTCCTGACCAGAGATCCAAATGACCATCAGCCACATTACACCGATTTATGTTTAGAGACTGTCAGAATCAGATGTAGCTGTGATTGTGTGAGAGGGAATGAGGCAGAGGAAATCCAGGCTGGGGGCAAAGAAAGAGAGGGATGTGATATCAAAGGCACACCCCTTTTCTGCATATTTCGTAAAATGTTAGTAGTTTTCTTTTATATGTTCTCATACATCTATTAATAACTGAATGAGGATGTTGTCCTGAATAGACTTATATTGAGTTTTTTGTGTCTTTATACTGTACAGTATAAACGTGAGATCCAGTATTGATTAAACTCATGTTAATTCCAAATGCTTGATCCAGGGAATGTTTCTGATTGCCATTGGTCAGGAAGGAATTTTTTCCCTGTTGAGGCATAATTGGAACGGGCTGGCTTTTTTGCCTTCCTCTGGATAAAAAAAACTAGATATAGGATAATATAAAATAGTAAATTAGGTTGAAAAAAGACATGTCCATCAACCTTTTAACTTTTTTTTTTAACCTGCCTAACTGCTAGTTGATCCAAAGGCAGGAAAACCCATCTGAAGGGGGGGGGGGGATTCCTTTCTGACTCTACGATAGCAATCGGACTAGTCCCGGGATCAACTTGTACTATGAGATATCTCCCATAACCTTGTATTCCCTCACTTGCTAAAAAGCCATCCAACCCCTTCTTAAAGCTGTGTAATGTAGTGGCCTGTACAACTGATTCAGGGAGAGAATTGCACATCTTCACAGCTCTTACTGTAAAAAAAAACCCTTCTGAATATTTAGGTGGAACTTCTTTCATTCAAATCGGAATGGGTGACCTTGTGTAAACTGGAAAGACCTACTGGTAAATAAAGCATTGGAGAGATTATTATATGATCCCCTTATATATTTATACATAGTTATATTACCCCTTAAGTGCCTCCTCTCCAGCGTGAACATCCCCAATTTGGCCAGTCTTTCCTCATAGCTAAGATTTCCCATACCTTTTTCCAGCTTAGTTGCCCTTCTCTGTACTCTCTTTAATGCAATAATGTCCTGTTTGAGTGATGGAGACCAAAACTGTACAGTATATTCTAAATGGGCTTTACCAGTGCTCTATACAGTGGAAGAATGAACCTTTCCTGCAGTGAATCAATGTCCCTTTTAATAGAGCTCAAAATCTTTTGTTTATTTGTCACAGCTTCAATAAAACCTTGACGGAGTACTCTTTTAGAAGAGTGCAGTGATTTTCTCCTGTGACCGCACAGTCGGTTGACTGATACAGATGCTGCTTGTGCTGGATAACCGCATGCTTGGATTTCCTATCACCGACACGCTGTAGACTCAGGACTTGCAGCAGGGCTGCTGAACTCCTCTTATTTCTGGCTCCTGGTGTTTCATTAAGGTAACAATGAGATTTAGTGGGAACTAAAATTGTCTCTGATTGTCACTGAAATTCAACATATTTACAGTTAAACTGTTGTTATTGACAACATATGTTTACACATGAGTGTATGAAGGACAATCGTTAATGCTACAGTTGGTGGGAGAGTCAGCTTTTCTGTACGATGACCCACAATAAGATGCTGCTATGTGAGTAAGTTGCACATCATATCCTAAGTAGCAGAGAGCAAATTAAAGTAAGGGCAGTAAATATGTTTGTCAAAACTTAATACAAAAGCTTTTGTTAAAGGTGATATTCCAAACATCAGAATGATTGCTGTATTCTAACTAACTAGTTAATTAGAAGGTACTGTGAAAATATGAACCGGTTACGTGTCAAGAAAAAGCAAAATGGACATGTCTTAATATCTGAATTCAAATATTTTCTAATAGTTATTTGTGTTTCAGATTATATTTATATAACTATAAGGATACATTTAGCACAATTTTGGATCAAGAGTTCTTTAACTCTGAGCAGAAAAGGGTTAATTAAAATCTCCTGAATAGGCATCATTTAGCACAGGAAACGATGAGGGAAAAAGATCTGGAAACAAGGAAAGAAACTGACCTCAATAATGACATATATCTTGTTATAAAAATTCATCTCCTGTGAATACCTAAATAGATATAAAGTCAGGTTCCATGAGAATTGTAAGTGCCCCAGAAAACTAATAAAAGTAAAACACAACTGAAATTAAGTTTAAAAAAAATTGATTCATGTTAAAAGGAACACAAATATGTCCTACACCTCCCATTTGCACCCCCTAGCTTTTCAAAGAAAGCGCCCCAATAATTACAGAGCAAGAAAATCCTCCAGTGAGATTGGCTGTTTCCTTACAGTGAGATTGTGGTTCATTTTTTAAATGTACACAGTAATCAAACATTGAAGGGGTAGCCGTAGTATTGCTGTAAGAATAAGATTAATGCCTTCTGTGATGACTGTAATGAGTTGCAATGTGATCTAAGCATACACAGAGCACACAGGATATTTACTGGAGTAGCCTTTATGAATTCAGATGTGCTTATAAACTTGTAACATCCTGCAGTACAATTTAAGCTATAGAGCACAAGTGATTTCCAATATTTGTGTTGAAAAGCTTTACCTGCATAAGGATGCCAAGACTTTTACTCAAAATGAATGAACAGACTACTGCTCTTTTATGATGCCAGTAAAAAGTATGCAAAGTGATTTATGCATGCTATTCCATACCATAATTTAAGCAAAATTTACATGGGCTGCTGGCAGATTGTGGGTGAATTTTCATGTTGAGTAGAATTGCTTGCAGTTGTCAACCAAACATCATCACATCACAAGATTCAGAACTATCTACACCCTTACAATGTTGCACAATATATCCACTTAATAATTATTGATTCTGATTTTGTGAAAGTAAACTAGCCACAGTATAAACAGTAGTCACCACATCATTAGATAGATACCTTTAAGTAAATTTAATCAGAATAAGTGTGCCACTGCATAGTTTACATGTTATTCTGCAATTAAATAACATGCTGTATTGTTGTACATAAATCCCCATAAATGACTGCATTCTGGAATTGCTATATGATGTGGATTTGATTTTTGTTTCCTATAATTTTTTCATCACTTCATTTTAACAAAGGAAAGAAGCAAATGCAATGGCCTGGATGCTATCACCTAATGTGAGACAGAGAGTGGACCTGCTGCATTTCTACCTGATAAATATAAAAAAGTAAATTCCCAAAACCCAGAACCCTGTTATAAAACACTCTTAACTGAAAACACTCTTCCCTTATTAAGCTGCTAATGCTATTAGTTGGGAATGCCTTATTATAAGTTACCCAATTTGTGTTTTAATTAGCTTATGAGTAGTGATGGGCGAATCTCCCGCGATTCGCTTCACCTAAATCGGCGAAAAATTTGCGAAACGAGTCGCGGGACGCTTTTGACGCGCGTCGCGGCAACTTTGACGTGCGTCGCATCGTTTACTTCGTGTGCTTTGGAGAGGGATATGAAAGTCAGTGAAATGGTAACCAGGCAGTTGATGTGTTTAACCTACTGTTTCCTTGCTGGAAACCATTAAGATTTTATGGGAAGTATTTTATATACTTGAATGTAAAGCTCTAGGTCACTCTTTGAGTAGTTATCTCACCTAAAGTCATTAGTTACTGTTCACTGTAGTATGTCTTAATTGTAAGCTCTTGTGCGCATGGCTGTCAGATTAAATTTTTATAATTTAACCTTTGTTTGTTAAATTATTATAAGCCCCCTGTTTGTTATAATTTAATGTAAAGCACTGTGTAACTTGCTGGCACTATATAAATAAACAGCAATGAGCATGATGATGATGGTCTTTAGTCTCCTAGAGTCTGCTTGCAGGTTTTCAGCAAACCGCCACTAGGTGGAGGCACTAGGCTATGATGTACCAAATGCCCAGTCTCTACAAACACTACTGTGAAGATACTGTTATTCTTTCAACATGTTTCTCACTGCTTCATAGGTACCCAAAGTTGTAGCCAAATATCTGTGTTTAGTTACAGCTAAACTATAAAGAACAACCTTTCTCTATTTATTTCCCAAAAAACGGAATTGCCATTCTGCGGTTCAGTTGTTGTAGTTCATTGGCACAATATACGTTTCCCCTTTTCATTCAAGTTTCTGTAAGTCACACTACTTGTACTTCTCATGCACTGCCCTTTGATAAGGGTGAGTCTGGTTACTGTGATAAGACTGTTTCACCAAGCAAGCATAGCATTCCTTATTTTGAAGAGAGAAAGATTGGTAAGGAGGTTTTTTAAAAGATGTTTTTGATAAATAGGACAACTTGAAATTGAAAGTTAAATAAAGATCTTTTTTAAATCAAAAGTTGAATAAAGAACACTTTTCAGTACATTCATGAATTTACAACAGTATTTAAAGTAGGCACAATTTATAAGATCCAGAAAATATATTGAGAATGTTTGCAAAAAATAGAAAATTAGATTTTTTTGACCTAAAAACTAAAAGCTTTGTTTCTTCTGAGTGACTCTCAGGAGAAAACGTTCCACATATAAAGTTTAGTACACAAAAGGTTAAGAATTGCATTATTCTTTCCTGTGTACCAAGGCCAAGTGGGAGCTACTGTACTTAGAAGTTCAGCATTATTTCCCTAGTACTTTGGAAGAAACACCATGTATATATTATGTTGGATTCGCTCAAATGGCAGAACAATACCTACTTCAAAGGAAAAGACAGCGACACCCTGTGTAACTTCACGCACTGCCTATGTGCCTGTGTTCTATTCACAGTGGGGTTTTCGACAAGACTGTAAGCTGCACCTGGGCTTTCCTGGGTGACAAAATTGCAATGGGCCATGTGGCATTATCATAAAAGGGCCAGAAAATTGCTGACTGCACTAGAGATCATGGATTCCAGAAAGGATGTTAGGATGTCGTTGGTTTTTAAAGGGGACTTGTCACCCAAAAGAAATATTCAAAATCCTATTATATCACATTAGTCAAGCAAAATTAACTATTTACACTATATAAATAGTGTGAATTCAAAATTATAGCAAGCAGGCGGGAGCCATTTTGGGGACACTGCTATTAATGTAAGCATTAATCTTGTTTGTGCACCAGAATGGGGGACCCAATGTCCACCCCTATGCCCTGGCTGCACAATTAAACCGTGAAGAGAATGGAGGAAGTAGTGACATCTATGAAGTGCTAAATGGAAAGTGAAAGTAATTGTCTGCCCCCTCTCTATGCCACTGGCATAAAGGAGTGGCAGACAATATTTGATTGACAGCTGATATTTTTAAATGAGCTTACAACAGCTATGAATTCTTTATTAAAAAATAGAAATTGTATTTCATGTTTAATTTGAAAAGGACTTTTATTGTACAGATTTTTGTGTCTGGGTGACAGGTCTACTTTAAAGTAATTGTTCAGTATGAAACTAAAAACTGGGTAATTAGGCTGTGCAAAATAAGAAATGTTTCTAATATATTAGTTAGCCAAAAATGTAATGTATAAAGGCTGGAGTGGCTGGATGTCTAACATAACAGAACACTACTTTCTGCTTTTCAGCTCTCTTGGTTTCCACCGACCAGTTACCCTGGTTACCAGGTAGCAACTAATCAGGGATTTGAGGGGGGCACAGGGGTCATAACTGTCGCTTTTGAATCTGAGCTGAACAGTTATGTCCCATGTGTACCCCTTCAAGTCGCTGACTAACCTAGAGTATGAGAGCTCTGACTATTTTGTTAGACATCCAGTCACTCCAGCCATTATAAATGGCATTTTTGGCTAACTAACTATATTAAAAACAATGTTTTATTTTGCACAGCCTAGCTATTTATCCAGTTTGTATTTTTACACTGAACTGTTCCTTTAATGTTCACTGATGTTCGATCATTGGTTCCATTCCTACTGGTTGTAAGGCCTCTGCCCATGGAAAAGCTTTCTTGACCTCCCCCAACTCTGCCAATCCGCCGGCGTCTTGTTTTGGATGTGGGTGTCTATTTTTGGAGGTCAGAGTATTGTTTTGGACAAGACCGGGTGAATTTTTGCAGGTCTTTTACAAATTTATTCGCCAATGGGAATTCGGTGCAAATTCTGGTCAGGCGAATAAATTTGCCCATCACTAGTCCTGAACTCAACATTGAACTTTTGTAGAATTTACCCTTGCTTTATTTACCATTGTTGTAGCCTAGGACTTTCTCACCTTGCCTTATTATGCAAACAGTACAAACCTTAATTTAACCCTTCCAGTGCATGTACTTGCCTTTACTTTTGCACTTCTTATTAAAAGTTAATGCTAGCCTGCCTCTTTCCCAAACAGCCCCGTAGGCCTTTACTTTAAATACTTCAGCCAGTGGCCCCCAGAGACTCTGTTGTAGTCCCTGTTGTGACAAAGTCAAGGTACTTTCTCTTTCTACATAACATATGCAATACTAAAACTAGTTGGTCCACTAGTAGTGTGGATATAAAGTATAATGAGCAAATTTATTTTCTCAATATCTAAAAAAAGAGCCAGCACCAATGGCACAGGAACAGACAAACAATACAATACAAACAATTTTGTGTTCAAATATAACTTAAATAACTCCACCGCTTTGTGCTAAACCGTTGCCATTTTCACCACCACTGTAAGTAGTAACTCAGAAAGAACTTAACAAGCTGTTATATGGAATAACCGCACAGTCTAATTTGCCTGGAACCCATCCTGCAGCATTCCTTCTTTGTGCTTTCCAATAGGGATGCTCTCCAGTGATGTTACCAGCCTTGTGTGTCACCAGCGTTTCATCAGCAACTTTGTCAGAGGCTTGATTATGTTGTGCATATCTTCCTGCTTTATACCACACTTCCGTTACTTGTGTTACCGTGGAAACCCATCTGCAGAAAGTCTCTCTACTGCTTGTCAATTGTTAGTTGCCATGGGGAAGCGTCTAAGTGTCCTACTTTGTCATTTCTTTTAGGTAATTTCGTTCTCTCTTCTACTAGGTACCCTCACATTAAAACTATCCATATTCTAGTTCTCTGATATCTTCCACTATCTGCCCTCTCTTATATTACACAGGTTATTACACCAGGGAACCCCAACCTTTTGAACGGGTGAGCAACATTCAGAAGTAAAAGGAGTTGGGGAGCAACATAAGCATGAATAATGTTCTCAGGTGCCAAATAAGTGTTGTGATTGGCAATTTGATAGCCCCTATGTGGATTGGCAACCTACATTGAGGCTCTGTTTGGCAGTATACCTGGTTTTTATACAACCAAAACTTGCCTCCAAAACTGGAATTAAAAAATGAGCACCTGCTTTGAGGCCACTGGGAGCAACATCCAAGGGGTTGGAGAGCAACATGTTGCTCACGAGCTTCTGGTTGGGGATCACTGGGTTAGACAGTCATATGGGCATAATACATGCAATACTAATAATACAGTATTAAAACACTCTTATTTCACATTAAAAAATTTCAAACCTTCTCATAATGTTCTTTTCTAATTGAACATTTTTTTATTAGGTTTTCCAAAGCACAAATGATTTTCAAACCAACAGATTATATTAACCACGATGAAATATCGTGTAAGTCTATAACATGTATCTTACAATGCAAAGGGGAATAACACTAATAAAGCTATAAGCACAATAACTGCATTGCACAAGGGTAATAACCAAATTAACAA
>CM044432.1:64991277-65012220 GCA_024363595.1 Xenopus borealis | reverse complement strand
ATATATATATATATATATATAATGTGTATATAATGTATAGTCTTAGATGGATTCTAAGCATAATCTGCACATCTTCTCTACTAAGGGATGTCATGCCTTGGCCAGATACAGTACATGCTTACAAACCTAATAAACTTAATTTCTTTGGAATTGTGAGCTTTAATTTTCTGTTAATGTATTTTATTATGTAAAACATGTTTTCCAATGTTGTTTTAGCAATAATGCATACAGGAGGGGCAGAAGAGGAGAAGGACATGAGCATCTTCTGCCACATTGTTTTTTTGTATTTTGTCCCTTCTCAATAAATGCTGCAAAAACCAACATCATTCTCCCAACTCCCAACATTTATATTTTTAAATAACAAATTGTATATTTACTTGATTGCCCTCGAGGAGAACAGGTGTGTTGACAAATTTCTTGTGTGCCCTCACCTGAAACCCCAGGAAAAACCGAACAAAAAAAAAATTAAATTGCCTGTTATAATTTGCATAGCTTTTTGTTTGTCAGGATCAAATAAAGTAGCTTCTATTCTAGCTTTCCTCATGAGACAAATTCTATATGTTGGTCATTTAAATCATCCATTCTTAGTTAGGTCATTCTGTAGCTCAGCTTGACCCATATAACAGCTTCCAACCACATTAAGATATTTCACTGTCTACTTTATGCCCTCTGTCTCTGGAAAGTAAAAAAAAAAAAAAAAAAAAAAAAAAAGAATCTCAACCATTCAAGGGCTTAAAAAAGGTAGGTATACAGTATAAAAAACACCATAAACACCATAAAAATTCACTTCCTAATTATGTATATATATATATATATATATATATATATATAATTTTACCTGTGTTAACTGCATGGGAAGCCTACAGATTCAGTCTAATATTCAGTGCAACATGCACAGATGGTAATGTTTCTGTGTTTTGCTGTCCATCTGTTTATGCCTTATTCCAGAGAAGTTCTTTCATTTAAATATAAATATAGACTACTTCATTGACCCATACTGGGTGCATTGATACCAAATAGGCATAGACTTAGGTTATTATACAGGCCAGCGTAGCCAAGGAGACACACTTTAATTGTTATATTAAAAAATAAGTATATAGAACAATGAAAAAACAGCAGACCTATTTCACAAGGTTTTACTATGCTGTTGTAGAAATACAAATTTATATACTGTATGTATATTTAATTTAAATGTCTACATATGTATATTTTTTTCTGAAAATTGTTGGTTTTTAAAACCCACAATAGCTTATGAAATTGATGTTATTCTTAAAGGGGTTTGTATGACTTCCAAACGCTTTTCTTTTTTTCAGTTCGGGCACCAATAGCAGTAACTTTTTAAAATAGGTTTACATTTTTTGTGTTTGACTTTTTCTTTCAAAAATTAAAGTTTAAACTTTAAGGCTTCTCGTGTGATTCAGTCAAGATGGCAGTTCAATATGCAGGCACAGAGTTAGCATCATTTGTGGGATGTTAGCAAGTATTGTATCAGATATAAAATCTGCCTTTAATGAAACTCTGGGATTTTACTCAGCAGAACCTATGATAAGAAATATATTGATTAATATAGCAAATTAGAACCATGTACACAGTCTGTGACAAATTTTATCTTTGAAAATCTTCACCACACTTTGCGCAACTATGTTGGTCATTATTTCATGAGGACTATGCATATTCATCAAAAAAAACTTTCAGCAAATGAAAATTTGCAAATTTTCTCAAGCTCTTTTTCTTAGCTAAACTTCAACATACTTACACATATGTCAATTTAAAGTGGCCCCTTCTAATTAAAAAGGAAGCAAAATAAAGTGAAAAGAGATCCTCTATTATCCTAGGCATGAGCCTACCTTAAAACATGTAAATAACATTATAACATATATTTAACAGTTATAACTTGTAAACATAATCCCACATAAATAGTATGATAATATATACTGTATATGTCTTTTTAATTGAATTTTCGGAGTACACGATGTGATGTCACAGACATAATAATGTTGATCTGGCTTCATTTTATCAATTCACCAGCCAGAACCTGGTTTTTCTTTATAATTGCAAGTATGCTTGGCTTGTTTAACCTGTTGCCCATCTGGCCACAGGTGATCAGTTTAAAACCCCTTTTTTCTCTGCACTGACTCATTGCTAGGTCTATGTTCCATAGTTCCTGGGTTTGATTATTGGCTGATTTTCTGTTCCTGACCCTTGCCTGTTTTTGAACTTGCTGTATCGCTACCTGAACCAACCCTTGCCTGTCTGACCTCTCTTCTGCATCCTGACTTTTTACTGCACTGTCTGACTGGTAGATCTGGCCTGGTAATCCTGACTATGCTTCTGGTTCCTGATTCTTTACTGCACTCTCTGATTAGTACTGTCCCTGAATGTACCACGTCTCCCTTACCTGTCCAGAACTTCCCCCTTGGTCCTTTCACTTGATGGCAACCAAGTAGCGGAGGGCTCCTCCCAAAGGTGAAAGGCGGTTGTTAGAGGCAGAAGCTTGAGCCGAGACCAGGACCTTGGGGTTTGTTCTAGGTTTTGGGGTATCATACGTGACATGTTCACACTTTGATAAACTTATAAAATTACAATTGTTTGCCTAGTGAAACAGCACAAAATTAAAAAAAAATTTGGTAGTGAATTATCATACTTGCCTTTGCAATGTAGTTGCGAGTTGTAATTTTGCCAAATTTTTCCAGTAAATGTGCCTCATGGTTTCTCCTTTTCATTCCTTTCTTGCAATTATCTTGCAATTATCTCCTGCCATTTTATTCTCTATTGCATATTACATACCCCTTTCCCTCTTTACATAAGTGATTGATTTTGTACTAACATATAGTTTTTATAGTTAACCTTTTGCCTCTACTGCAGTTCACATCAGAAAAGAACAGTGTTAAATGTTTCCGTAGAAGGAAATGTGGTCAATATTTTTAAACTTCAAGTACATTGTTACCTAGCAATAGAATGTAATTTCCCTACTGGGCATGATTGCAGCCAATTGTCCAATATAAAAAGAAAGTACTGCTATGTAATTAAAATGTGTGTATATGTATATGTATATATAATCCAGAATACCTGCTAGAGTAGTAGAATGACAGGAGCATTTGTGACTTTATCTTTGGCTGCCTCATTCTGGAGAAAAACTTAAAATTGTATCTGTATTTACTGTATATATGCATTTAATCATTTTGCTATCAAATTTTACATTTCTTTGGTACCATGTAGGGGTTTAAATACTTGGATTGACCTTAATGCTTTAAAGCGAACCAATGCTAAACACTAATTTGTCTGTGACAGCCAAAAACAGTACAGTCTGATTTAAATAGTAATTAACTATGCAGGATGTGCATTTTGTATTTGTCCAGTGGTCAGAGGTACAACAGAGTATATGTCTATTATAAGCAAATATACAGTATTTGTGGAACCAATTTACTAGCATTGGATTTATGTCCCCAGTCTAAAAACCATTACATTCAAAGAAACATTTATTTTAATTCTTTTAAATGTGCATGGATAATAAAAGCTGTGTACAGTAATTGTTGGTCAGCTTATATTAATTACTCTACTGCAATAAAGCTGTAATTGAAATAATGTCATGCATTTAGTGGAAGTCCGTAAATTTCAAATTATCTCATATTCTTTTTGCCAAAGAAACAGTAAGAAGCTTCTATTTTAACTCTGAATACAGCATGCCTGTTACATTTTAAGCAGCAGATTTTATTTCATGCTCAACGCTGAATTTTACCATCAGTTACTGGAGTCCTATGGAATAATGGAGTAGAACACTAGGTGAAACTTGCTATAAGAATTTTTTACTAAGACACACTGGCAATGACAACTCATTCACTGCCATAATGCAGGTTTCTATATTGCTTCCTGAAATAGAAGAGAGACTTAAGATGTTGTATTGGTAGCTGTGATGGTAGAAGGTAAAGCATTTAAAACTTAAAGAGCATTTAACATTAATATAGGTGGCCCATCATGAGAAAATCAGAGGAGTAGAGCTGATCTTTTTTCTGTGAAGCTGTGGAGAGAGTCAAGGCTGATTAATAAAGCACATAACGACTACATATATATTATCCCCCAGTCCATAGTTTTTAAGGAAATTTGAGCCAAACAATGAATTAAGAGACTCTAAGAGAACTATGGAGTCAAAGGCCTGGTATAAGATATAAATAATTTCTCAGAAAACAAAGACGGAACAAAAATTTATGTAAATAGCAAAATAAGAGGACCACTCTAGACATCAACTCTTAACATTTTTTTTAGTTTAAAACTTATCAAAAAAGGTAATGTGGCAACAAAATTGAGATTTAAAATTTATTGAGATGATATATATTTATTGAAATTTATTTGAGGTTCGTTTTCAAGATGGCAGCACCCGTAGGTGCATAGTCACATCATCACACTGCGTTGTGATGTGAAAATTCAGAGACCCAGGCTCAATACCAGACTACAAACTTTTCTAAACCCTTTGGATAACTTGTTCTGTCTTTCTGTGTACAGCTCCCCCCTTGGACCTAACTCCACCCTATTTAAACCAATAGACCCTGTCAAAGATATGTCTCTGACCCTCCTAAGTGCAGAACTTTCAATAGTAAATATCTTCCTGCAACTAAACTTCTGACTTTAAAACAATCTTCTTTCACAGTGGTATGGAACATATCGAAAACCACACACTAGTGCCTCTACTAGCGGGGAAGGAAATACTTTATGGTGTAGGTAAAGAGCCCATTCTGGGTTTGCATGGTGTTATGTGAAATAACAGAAATTAATAACAGAAAAAGAAAAGACCAGCAACACCAGGATTTGGTGATAATTGAAAAAGTGTTATTGCATGTGAAAAAGTGTTATTGCATGCAATAGCACTTTTTCATGTATCAAAAAATCCTGGTGCTGCTGGTCTTTTCTATGCATATGTAATTTCCTTACTTTTATATGAAAAAGTATACATTGGGAAGACAAATCACATAAATATATACAGAATCATGTAATTATTTACTTTGTATTTGTTGATACTAAGCGTAAAATAAAAAAATACATCATATATGCAAAGTCTCATGCACACCTCATTACTTTTGGTTGTGCATATTTTGCCCACATATTTTAAATTAATCTTGACTATAACCACATTTACAAGAGTGCCCTTTCTGTGCCAGACATTTAAGATGTAATGCATAGTTATAAATTAATGCAGATTGTACAGTATGGAATCTGCAATAAACAGAAACCATTCAATGGCAGAAGTCAGAGAACTCTGAATTAAAAACGCATAGCTCTTAGATGCTGAGTTTAAACACTGCTTGCTGGATTGCAATTACACATGAAATACAGTGATAAGAAGGCCTCCCACCAAACCTCCAGCACTTTATATGTACTTCTAACTGTAGTTTAAACTCAATACTGTTTTTCCTTTATTTGCAAAAACACTAATTATCACACACAATAATCCTCTGTTAATTACCTCTGACCTAGACACACACAAATCAGAAATGAAATTCATCTGAATAAACACAAAGAACGGCCCGTAAACACACATGAAGGGACTTGCTTTAAAAACACACTGACAACAGCAGCAACACACAGAACAAAATATTGGCATGCAGGAAAGACACACACCCTGAGTAAATCCCATCTGTACAGCACTTTGTAAACTCTTTGATGTAAAGGTCAGCATTAACTTTACTTACAGATACTCTTTAAAAAATATATTTGTCAGTTTTCATACACTAGCAGTGTTTAAAGGTTGGCGTTACAACTATATTTCAGATCTCACTTTGACTGACTAGAGTTTACATTGAATATTGGAGATTTTTGTTCTACTTGACTGTAGGTTAGTTGAAGGCAATTGTTTTGTTTTTGCATTAATAGCATGTTAAAATTCAACCAGAAACATTCTGCCCATCATTTCTATTTTCTGCACTGCTTCTCTGACCATTGAAACAATGTAGCAGAATCTATCCATGGTACAGTTCCCACAGTAGCTTGAATGTTAATTGATACACAGGTCCATTTTTAATGGAATATTACCTGATGTACAGTATTATGGAACAAACTACTGTTGAAAGGTGAATCCTGTTTGTAAGAATAAAATGGCAGAATAATCTCTCTGGCATCCACTGGAAAACTAACCAAAACACAATTTCTTTTTCATTCTTTTTAAAGGAAAATCATTTACTGTAGTCTTTGCAAATTCACCTTCACAATAATGGCATTTCCAATTTTTTACTGGATAATTGCAGAACACTGGAATTTTGTCGGTGCATTGTGGTTTATCTAGTCTTGGCAATGCAAAGAAAATTTTTAAAAATAATTCCCAAAAGCGAAGCTTTATGTATGTTTCTTTATATAGATTCAAACCAATAGGATGAACACTCATTTTTATTGCTTTCTTTGCTAATTGGTTTTCTAAGTATTCTGGTCTGTACTCATGAAAATATCTGACACATTTCCTTAGACCTAAACCAAATCTAGTCCATGATATGTGAAAAAACCCCAGTGCTCTTATAACATTCCCCTACGGGCCTGCTCCATATCTGATTCAACACGACAATTCAATGTGTATCTAGGTAAAATATTTCATCCTCTAATAGTCTTGGCAAAGATATCTTACTGTTGCTTAGCTGTAAATAGGTTATTTTTGTGTTCATAGTTAAATGTGTCTGAAACACTGCTTTCCGGGAAGCTGTTACTCTGTATATATCATTGTTTCCTGCCTGCTGGTGACTGCACATACACTGCAAAATAATTCCTCTGTCCTTCAAACCCTGCAATATCTTGCCCCTTCTTATACGTCAGGGTTAATCTCCCTCTATACGATATTCCAATCTGTCTTGTTTTAGCTGTCTTTTCCTTCTTGCTTCTACCTCAGGTGCCAATCATGCAAACTCTCTCCAAAATTTAAATCCACTGTAATCAGATACTTTCTCAGAGAATTGTACCAGGAAAAGTTTGTCTGTCCAGATCCCAATATAAGCCCTTTTTATTTACTCCTGCTCATAGCTTTTTAATTTACTATTTAATTTGAATCCTGGCTATGTAGTACAGAGGACACCTAGTTTTTTTTTTTACTGATTGCATTTCAGTAATGTATTTACAACCACATCCCCAAGACTTCAGATATAGACCTCAATAGATAAAGATGTCTAAAGAGCAAAATTATTTAATTAGTGCATTCATGGTCTTACATGTGTATCAGTCAAGGTGTTAAACAATAAACCAATATTTCTGTTGTTTCAGTTAAATAAAATTTTTATTTTGAAATTTTTTTTAAACTTAGATATATATACCTTAACAGCTAGATAGCTAGATAGATAGATAGATAGATAGATAGATAGATAGATAGATAGACAGGCTTTGAAAGTGCAAGAAAATTAAGGGGAAAAACTTGCCAGTGCCTAGTTTGCCTTTTAAAATAATTACAAAAATAAGGTGTTCGAATCACACTTTAGCCAAAATATGTAAGCTCATACAGATGAAGCCACTTTGGATTGTGCATTTGACACAGAAAAACTTAACACTTAACTCATCTATCCCATTTATCCCACTTAGCACAGAATATTGTGTCACAGCATCCCATTCAATTAAAGAGTTCACCATTGAAAACAATGGGGCTTTGGTATGCTAATGAAAAGGTTAAATGCATTAAATGAGTTAAGATAACTTGATAACACAGTGGGGGTCATTTATAAACTTCGCGCAGGGCAGATTGGTTTGCAGAGTGAATATATTTGCCCTGCGCCTGGTTATATTTATAAAGTTGAATAAGTGTGTGCAAACAGATTTGCAAATTTGTTTTTCACATTGCGAATATCTATTGGAGCTTTTTAAATATGGCAAAGATCACAAATTGCGAACACTCTGCACCACAACTTTGGTGGCGGAGAAAATATTCGCAAAAATGTTTTGCAAATTGCGAATTTAAGTTACTGTTAACGCTATTTTCGCACAAAACAACCTCGCAAAGTGCCTGCACTCACGCAAAGACCCACCTTGTTTGCGAAAATTCATTCACAATGCGAATTCGTGAAAGACGGGCACAGCAGTGCAATATTGTAGCGTTCAGGAAAAAAGCATTGGCAAAACTACCATTTGCGAACAATTATGCGCTGCGCGAACTTTATAAATGACCCCCAGTTTCTTCAATTAAGCTTGAGTCATGACGCATTTAACTCACAAATCCCAGTGGCTGCATCTGTATGCCACATCAAGGCCCCTCATTGTAGATAAGTCCTGCATTATCCATTAAATTAAACCCCCCCCCCACAAACAGTTTTATTAAGTACTAGCTCAGAAGCTCTAGTGAGAAAGCAGGGCACATTTAAGCCCTACCTAAGCCAGTTAACATATACCATTAAACAATTCCCTGTGTTTAAAGGCTGAATAGCAACTATAGGCAATATTTGGCAACAATTTGTTTACAAAACACAGAAAGAAATTGTCAGTACTCGTTCTAACCCATGGTGTGGCATTGACCAGCTGCTAGAAGGACCCTTGTGCCAGTGATTGGTATATCCCACATTCTGGTGTTGACCGGCTGCTATAAACAATAAAAAACCATCTTTGTACACAAAAAGGAGAACTTGATTTTAAATGCACTACAAACTTGCTAATGGATAGTGTAGGACTCTGGTACAATGAGGGTCCTGAACATGGTGCATGATCTTACAAATTTTGCTCCAAAGTGTGGTACTAAAGCCTCATTTTTTTGTAATAATAATTTTTAAAGGCAAGATATGCACTGGCAAGCCTTCTACTTCTTTTGGCATTTTGCTTTTTATTGTTTACAGCTGGTCAACTTCAGAATGTGGGTTAGACCAAGAGTTGGCACAAGGGTGCTTCTAGGAACTGGTCAACAGCACAGGGTGGGTTAAAACGAGAGCTGGTGATTTCTCTCTGTGTTTGAAAGTGCAAGAAAATCATGATTATTAATGCATTAAATTCAAGTTTAGTTGATAAGACGTTCACAATTTGTCGAGGGCACCAAACTTTCTTTTGGATCTTATACTGTATATCTTTGCAATACATTGGGTTAATGTGGTTATAATTAATTTTCTGTAGTGATTTAAGTGACAAACTTAGGGTTAATGAAGTGCTGGTATGCCTGGGTAATTATGGCTAAAGCGAGTAGCCTACAATTCTAGAAAATGCACTAAGATGGTGATAGCAGCTGAAGAATTTAGGGGAAGATTTTACTAAGGGTTGAATTTGAGGGTTAAAAAGCCCTCTAATTCGACCATGGGAGTTGTATGGGAAGTAAAATCCTTCAAATTCGAATTAGGATTTTCCCGCTATTCGATTGGTCGAACAATCGAATAGGAAATGATTTTAACCAGTTTTTTCGATCTAAAATAATGAAAGCCAATTCAGTAGTTTGAAACTGGCGAATTAGGCAGTCGAATAAAAAAAGGGGAAGTTATTCGACTGTCAAATATTTGAAATTTCAAATAGATTTTTATTCGAATTATTCTAATCATTCGATTTGATCGAATTTTCAAAATTGGCTGGTCAAAGTGGTCTTCAAAAACATTTGAAAATTCAATCGAATTTCGAATCATTCATGTGAATTTGATAAATTTGCCCCTTAGGGGCAGATTTACTAAGGGTCGAATTTCGAATGCAAAAAAATTCGAAATTCGACCACGGAATAGTGGAGGAATAGTGGAAAATTGAAAAAATTCGAATTCGAATTTGGAATTCAAATTATTTTAGCGCAATTCGATCAATTGAATGATTGAATAGGGAAATTTGATCAAATTCGAAACGAATTTTCGAACGATTTTTAAATGATCCATCGAATTTTTCCTATTCGATCTTAGGGAATGATCCCCATTTCGGTAGGTTTAATCTGGCGAAGTAGGTGATTGAATTTAAATTTAAAGGGGAAGTATTCGACCATCGAATTTTCGAATAAAATTAAATTTGAATATTCGAATCATTCAAATTCGAACATTCGATGGTCGAATTTGCCTAATTTGCATATTTGAAATTCGAATTTGAATCTTTTTGAAAATTTGATCGAATATTCGAATCCTTCATGTGAATTTAGTAAATCTACCCCTTAGTGTTGGAAACAGTTATATGTTTGGAGAGCCCCCTGGGGCACGGTTTTCCTTTTTTTCACAAAAACAATTCTAATCAAGTCAGTGTCTTGCCAGTGTAAATACAACGCATGGGTATAATTATGTGTGTCAGCAGAAAATTATCTGGGGGAAGGGGGGCAAGTAAGCTAATATCACCACTAAAGATTAACCTATTCATTATAACGCAGAAGGTAACCTAAGTAAGGCTTGCCCTGGAGTGGGAAGTTTAAAAACTTTTTTGTTGTTGGGAATTACATTTACAAACCATTTCTTAGAACTAGCTGGAGAAATCAGGGTGGGGCAACTGAAATTTGCTACATTGAATACACTAATATAAACAAGCAAGAAGGAATTAACAATTGCAACATGGAATACATTGTAATGATTCATCAGCTGTTAACCTGGCTTTTGCTTGAAAATCCAGTGGCTGAGCTTTAGTCTATAGGATAAACCCATGTAAATGGAATTTTCTTGGAGCTTGTTTGGAATTCATTCCCAGGGTTCCATTTGTTTATTTAAGTCTGTACTCAACCTTTGTCGCTTGTATAATGATACTATAAACACTGATTGTAACTACTGCCTTGCGTTCCTAGTGCATCATTGGAGTAGGCCCCTAGAGGGCAGTACTCCAAGAGGAATGGTTTTAACATGTAATGTAAAGTGTCTGGCTACACAGTGGAACTGACACACTTGTTTTTTTTTGGTGATACATTAGAGAATTGGGCTAAGCATATTGTGAACACTGGCACTTGATCATTCTGATCCGAAACGTAGTGCAATTCAATAAAAAAAAAAAATCACGTTTTGAAAAAGCATTGGTTCTCCAAAGTGAAATATATTGGGTGGGGCAACTGCCCCTTCTTGTCCCCTTCTGTAGCAACCCATGGGCAAAATACAGGTCGATATATGTGAAATACTGATTTTTAAAAAAAATGCAGCATTATTCTTACAAAATTCCAGCTCTGGAACGCTTCTACTTTCCTTACGGTCCTCAAACTGCCAACAGATGGGGCTCTTATAGTGGTGTATCTACTCATTTGCCCTGCTAACGTGGTGAATTAAAGCACCCAACAAAGAGTCTGTCTGCCTCTGGACTCATGGGTAGGGAATGGACACAATACACCCTTTGTAAAGCATGAGGAATTCTTTCTCATCGCCAACCTCCGCAAAACAACAGTGTGGGATGCGCATTTACAACGTGTAGCTCGCGAGACAAGCCGGAGAAGACTACTCCAGTAAGAAGCTTGCGAGAAACTGCAGCCACGAGGGGCAGTCGATCGTCTGTGAGAAGCCGCAGGGAGAAGCGAGCGGCGCGCCAGTACGTTTCAGCACCCTGGGCAGCAGCTCCCCCGACGCTTTGCAGTACTAGGACCCTGCGGCTCCGCTTGCTCGTGCACAGCACGAAACCACGCCTATCAAGTTGGCCAAACCCAGAATGTGTCAAGCTTCAGACTTTGGCACACGGTGATGCACCATCCCTGGGCTGTAGCGAAGGCATAGGATACCGCTATCGCCTGCGCCTGTGCCTGCTACTCTCAGCTATCTGCAGCGGACTTGTTTGAGTTGATCTCTGCATTGGGATCCTGGCAGGTTGCTGTCATTCTCTGCAGTTTTCTCTGGCTTGGTTTACGCAGCTACACGCAGGATTTTCTCTGGTTCAGTTTCGTTCAATGTTGTGCTCCGCTTAGGATGCTCTCACTGGATGTTTCCAACACCGCGGGATCCCGTATTCGCTAGTGTTTCCTATATTTGGTTGAAGGGAACTAAAACCATTCAACTTGCCCCTTGCCCCTAGGCTGTGCCCTTTCCTTCTCCGTCCCGACCCACCTCCATGCTTTCCCTTGTTAACCCATAACCGCACAGGGATCCAACTCTTTGGTATAAGCCCAACTCTTCCATCATTTTTCTTGATTTCCATGAAGAACTGATTAACCCCCCAGCAGGGATAATAGAAGATGGACGTTTTGCATGCTTTCATCTGTATGTCCGTCTTCTGGACTGTGTCTTGGGGCAGAACTCGGGCAGACTCAATCATTCACATCGGTAAGACTTGTCCAGCACTCTCCTTCTATTCATAAATATATATATATATGTACACACGTATGGATTATTGTTTTTATCCAGAAATCGGACCTATGTGTAGTATTGCAACATTCCTCTATATTACTGTATTTCCTGTTGCACGTTTTGTAGTTGCTACATATCCTGCAGAAACAAATACATTATCATCAGACTGGTTTGAGTGTTCATGAAACGGATCACACAGGTGCTTGCCAACTGGACCTGTGTAAATGCATTTTAATTCAGGTGTTCTTCTATGTGCAGAAGAGGATGGTACTTATAAAGATGATTAATTGGCTGGTCAATATTGGTTTGGTAGATATTCATATATTGACATTAATGAATAGATAGATATGGATAATCTTTCCAAATGCCAGTAAAAGTAAAAAAAAAGCCTGTTCCCCTTGAGCCGCTAGCAGTTTGGAAAGAGTTTTTTTTATTTTTTGTGACAGGTGTGATTGAGTAAGATGGGTTGATTTCCTCTCTGAGATGTGTGGCTGCACATATCAATAGCCCCATGCGAAGTGCCACTGTACATTGGCGATACAAGCAACAGTAAAGACGCCTAAGGGAGCTCCATGGAGGCAACAAAAGACTGCATTCATGTGCCTGGGCTGCAGAGATCAGCCTTTGTGGAATACAAACACTCACAGACAGTCAGAGATAGAAAAAGGAGATTTTGGTGGATTCCCAGAGAAGGGGAGTCTGTGAGAGGCTAAAAGCTTGCGGGCCCCACCTATTGGCAGGCTGGTTACAGTGAATATAGTATTTCATTCTGTCACCCACATGGATCTAACCCCCCCCCCCCCCCCCCCCCCCCCACAAACACACACGTTCTTCTGCACTGAATCAGCATAAAATAACATAAAACAGGAGAATTACCATGCAAAACTAATGGAGACTTTCTGACAGCAACAGCTCATGTGTTTCAAATGGGAGTCTGCTGAGCCAACAGTAATTGTTCCATACGTCCTGTTCAGTTCTTTATCTTGCTTTCACCCTTCAAAGAGATGAGCTTGTTGGGGTTTGTTTTAAGACATATTTTTCATATCCTGTTAGTTGCTTGTAATCTTTATGGCACCTGAATTGTTATCATGCAGATAGTTATGTAACAAGAGCATGGGGGAGTGGAAGGTACGGAGTAGTGATTTTTATGGTGGATAAATTGTGTAGATTTCTTAATGTCAGTTCAGCCTAGAAAGTCATCTACAATCCAGACACGCAGGTTTCCTCTGGAAAGGAGTGTGCTACATTACACCAGTTGAACTGTTTACTGCTTCTCCTCCTCCCTATTTTCTCTGGGATCCCTTCTTCATGGAAATCTTGGTGCTAGCCCATCATAATTAACCACTCCCCCCATAACCGTATTACACACAACCTATTCCTCTTTCTTTCTTTCTTTCTTTCTTTCTTTCTTTCTTTCTTTCTTTCTTTCTTTCTTTCTTTCTCTGGTTAAATAGGATGTCATCACTTTATCAGTAAAAATATGCCCACTGTATCCAAAGACATTCATTTATAGATGCCAAATAAAGATATACATTAGAAACATAATGAATAGATGGGTTGCTGGATGAATATAATAATTTTTAAATATAAAGATGAGTATATTGTTTTGGGGATGAAGGGTAAATGGTGAACAAAAAAACACTGGTCCATAAAAGGGTGGTAGGAGTGGTGAAAAAAAACTGGAAATTGTTCAAAACAATAGAACATAATCCTGCATTCATTTGTTATTAGCGCTGTATATTGTCTAGTCCTTCAGACAGTACAGCTTTTTAAAGGCTGTAGCAGTTGACTCATCTCCAAGTTATGAACTATACAAAAAAAACCTGAATCTCTCGTTCCCATGGGTACAAAAGTTTATAGGGGTCAATACTAATGGATATCCTTGACTGGATCATTACATAGTTTTCTGATCCTAGTTCAGGGTCAGAACTCATGTCTGGGTTTTGAACAAAAATGTCAAGGGATACATTCATTTTCTTGATGCATATGTCATTGTAAAATTGTGTGTTTATGAAAAGAGCCAATCGCAATGTCTAGGAAAGTAAATTAGCAAAGAATACATCCGGAATATGCTGAGATTTAATACTTTATTGGATAACCAATGTATAAAATGGAGAATATCCTCAGCGGTGTATAACATAAAGTGGGTTTTCAGATTGTATTTGTTTATATGACTAAATCTATCCTTTTTAATCTCATATATTTTATATTTTTCATAAATAATGTTTGGCGGAAAAAATTGGCATAAAATACAAACAGCTTGTTAATTCATGACAGGATATTTGTATGCATTTCAAGTAGTTTCAAAAGCTGTGATCAAATAATGTCAGAAGTTACTGTGCCACTCTGTTCTTTAATACAGATTGATGTTACATTTAAAGGGTTAGAAACTGTAGAATGTGCGTTTACACACACCATGTTCATGTATTCTGCATGTTGAACAATTTTGCATAATTTCTGAAAATAGGATATTTGTATTTAAATAACTTTATCTTGTTTTCTGTCCAAAGTCATACATATGTATTATCTAAAGTTCCAGGAAGCACAATACACTAAATTCATAAAGCTTTATTTTGGGAAGAGGTACAAGATTTCTGCTGCCAACAGAGCACCAGGCAGTAAAAACAGGACTTAGCTTTATAGAAGAAAATAGGAATTATGTAAATGTGTAGATTTTTTGGGGAGCTGTTACAGGTCCGATTTTTTGGGGAGGTGTTACAGGTCCTGCAGCCAGATGTGAACTGCATGTTGCAAAATAATGTATTTGATTTGCAGTAACTCAAAACACTATGACTAAAAAGGTATGCCATAGGTGACTATGGATGAGAATTGTTCCAGCTAGAAAAAAAAAATCTGTTCTTAAGACAATTCATTAAACTTGAAAGACAATTAGTGTATTTGACAAGGGGATTAGTGATTTTTATAGAGTACTTTATGTTTCCATGAAAATGGCAAATTGTTAAGCATAGAACATGATCTTTTATAATTAGAGAGCTGCTCACGAACAACCACACATATATATATATTTGTTTTTTAATCTTTATTACTATTTGACTTTTAACTGAAAGCCTTCTTATGCCTGAAGTTATTCACATTCCTCACGTTAACCATAACGTTCCCTTAATACCAAAAATAAGAGATGCCTGGTGGAATCATGGGAAGTGGCTTGTATTAAGGAGTTATTTGAATGTCTCCTCCCATGATTTATTTAGTGAACGTTATGAGCGCTCATTTTTGGTTTTAAGGGAATGCTATATGTGTAGACACATATATTTTTAACTTCTGTTATAAGAAGACTTTACTGCAATTATTTCACAGTGGAAAGGCAATTAAGACCTTTTCACTCTAACTACTGTGGTAATTGCAAGATAAATCTCTTCTGTAATATGTCTTGTTTGGTTGCTACTGATCCAATGTAAATGTTATAGTCACTTTTCTTAGGTGACACTGGGTTTCTAAGCGATGGGTAACAAGTGATTGTATTGTGCATGTGTAATTTTATCTTGTAAATAGAACAAAGTGATGAAATGCAATCCAAGCTGGTGTTGATGAGGGATTTAGAGCATTTAGCTTAATTCCATGCTTTCTATCTTATTTGAATTATTAAAAAGTAGCATTTTAAAATATCATTAGAAGGCAATCCAAAATCCATATATTTAGCACAAAACATTTATTTCTCCTTTAAGCACTCCTATACAACATGCAGTGATGTGCTCATGAGAAACACAGTTTTTTGCAATGTCCCTGACCTTAATCACCTCATTAAGCCTTAATAGCAATTGAGAGTTAAGCTTAATAAGATCTCTTATGCACCAAACTTTGAACTGCCAATCAATAACCATGGGTTCCTCTAAGCAACCTAGTGAGAATCAAAAAGTTAACTGATGCCTACAAAGCCAGAAAATGTCAATATTGCAAATTGTTTCCACTGTCTATAATGCAAAACAGTATCTAAACAAACCAGAGACCTTTTGCAAATCAGTTCTGCAGTTCTAATGTTTGTAACAATCACCAAAGGTTTTTAGAGAAAAAAAAGGAGCATCATTTAATGAAAAAAAAAGCACCATGGCTACTTTCACACATGGGGTGGATCTACTATGTTTTAGGCTTGTGTGGCAGCCCATGATTACTGGGGTAGTTGTTTACTACTTTTTACTTTCAGAGTTAAAGTAATTCTGTCACATGAAAACATATATATTTTTTAAAATGCATCAGTTCTGCTCCAGCAGCAATTTGCACTAAAATCAGCTTTTCAAAAGAGCAAACAGATTTTTTTTATATGTAATTTTGAAATCCGACATGGGGCTAGACTTAATGTCTGTTTCCCAGGTGCCCCCAGTCATGTGACTTGTGCTTCAGTCACTTTTTACTGCTGCATTACAAGATGGTGTGATATCCCCCCCTTCCTTTGTTCCCAGCAGTAGTGATGGGCGAATCTATCCTGTTTTGCCGAAAAATTTGTGAATTTGCAGTGAAATTCGTGAACTGGCGAAAAATTCGCGAAATAAGTCACATCTCGTTTTTGACGCGTCGTGCCATTTTCGCCGCGCATTGCGTTTTTCTATCCGCATCTCATTTTTTCACCGGGTGAATTTTCACTGGCGTTTTGTGAATTTCACCTGGGTAGTGATGGGCGAATAAATTCACCAATCACTACCCAGCAGCCTAACAGTAGAACAATGGGAAGATGACCAGATAGTAGCACCTGGACACAAGATAACAACTCCTGGTACAAGAGACTAGCTCTCAATTGCAAAAATCCAAGTCCCTCTGCAGTGCCTTGAGTTGCACTGAGTAGGAGAAACAATAACCTTACTGAAAACAGTTCCATTCTGCTGACTCTGAAAGCACAGGGTAAGACAAAATGACCTGAGATGGCTGCCAGCACACCAATATTACAACTAAAAAAAAAGTATATATTTATTGGTTCAGGAATATAAATGTATATGGTTGAGTGAATTATTTGCAGTGTAAAACATATAATAAGGGGAAATTGCACATGAGCCTCATTATCTAGAAACCTCAGGTACTAAACATTCTGGATAAAAGTTCCAATATCTGTATTTATTTAGATGTAGGAACATATGCCCAGTGCTTGAATTGCAGTGAAAAAAGTGGAGGGATGCTCTGTGTGATTTGCGTAAAAACAAGCTCCTCCCACAACCATAGGCCACTCCCATTGTTATGTTACACCTCACACAGCAATACTTAATGGTTTCACCCACTTTAAAGCAAAAACATTTTTCTATTTCCGTTTTGGTATTTCCTGTTAATGCACAGTTTAATAGATTTTCCTGAGTATGTGACATGTAGGGACCCCAAAACGAAAATTGTGCATATGACTTTTCTTGGTTGTCAATCCAACATCTGCAAACAAGCTCCTTGCCTGTGTATTGTGTCATAACATAGCACATCATATTCTATATTACCCAAGAATATTTGATATATATCATTCTTTCACTATGCTGCTGCTGTTTAATACCTTTCATTTTCTCTTTTTGCTTCCCCTGTTTTTCTCTCCTTTTCTCTATAACACTATTTCTTTCCCAGCAATCCTTTCTCTCTTTGTATCTTCTATATATTTAACTATATTTTATTTTACCTCTGCATTTTATTTGCATTTAATGTGGAGAGGGGCAAAAGAAAGTTCCAGGATGGAACTGAGGGGATGCAATTTAACAAAAATAAAGAAGTGAAGGGATGGCATCCCTATGCATCCCTCCCCAATTCCAGCACTGCAAATGCCTATTCTGCACATATAAAGATTTAAAATTCACATAGTAGTCTATACATCCATTGCTGTTGTCTTAATTAAGATAACCTAGGATACTTTGTTTATAAGCAGGGTGTTTTACTGCTAAATTTTGTGTTAAGCAAGCAATAGATGTTTTCTTTGGCTCTTCTAACTTGGTTAAGTGCGCACTGCCAGGTCTGACAGATACTTAGTTCAAGAGTTATTGATGAGTAAAACATTTACCCAATTTTGATAATAGCTTGATCACTGGAGGGCACTATTTCAATAGAGTCACTGGATCATGTTTCCTTGTTAATGTAGCTATGGCTTCCCAACTGATATGAACAAACTTGTACTGAATTTGTAAAGTAACAACGATAAGTTTTTCTAATATGGGGAATGTGAAAGCAAATCCTACACCATATGAATACCTTAAAGCTCTGTGAATATATATAGTTGGCACTATATAAATAGATTTTATTATTATTATTAATAATAATAATAATAATAGTAATTATGTATGATTTTTTAAATGCTACTCAATCACTTTACACAGCCAACAAACCAATTCCATATACACCTGACATCTGTAAATAATACATATATTTTATGTTTTTGTAATATTCTGTTGTTCCTGTATCCGTGAGGCTTGGGGGCAGATTTACTAACCGGTGAAAATTCACCAGCGACTGCTTCCCACCCATCGCAACACTTCACCAGGCAAAAATTTGCTGGGACAACACTAATTTACTTCAATGCGGGGTTTAGTCCTGGCCAACGGACGCCGGCAAATTTTCACTCAAGTTACTTGGCAATGCGATCAAATCGAAGATGCGCGCTGACGTTCAATTGTGCATAGCGCACATGCTTTAGGTCTTTTGTTCCGGCTACTTTGCATATGGTGGGAAATTTAAAGTTGAATGGGTGTCTTTATGTTACATGTTGCATCAAATACATTACATTAACACTGATAAGTAGACAAGTCTAGGGAACTTTAATAAAGTCAATAGAGCTGTAATGATGTCCTACACATGAGGCCACTATAAAATAATGTTCCATATGTTAGAAAATGTGTTTTTTTGAACTTACAGATGCAGTCACTTGGATTTGTAAGTTAAATGTGTCGTGACTCAGGGCTAATTGAAGAAACTGTGTTATCTAAAGTTATCTTAACTCATTTAATGCATTTAACCTTTTCATTAACATACCAAAGCACCATTGTTTTCAATGGTGAACTCTTTAATTGGATGGGATGCTGTGACACAATATTGTGTGCTAAGTGGGATAAATGGGATAGATGAGTTAATTTTTGCTGTGTCAAATGCTCAATCCAAAGTGGCTTCATCTGTAACTGGTCTGAGCTGGTGAAGGCAGGTCTGGCATAAGAGGTTACATTCAGTAAAATCTTCATTTTAGGGGCAGATTTATTAACGGTCAAAGAATTAAATACGAATTTAAAAAATTTGAATTTCGAAGTAATTTTGGGCTACTTCAACTATCGAATAGCCGAAAATTTGATACAAATTCGAAAATTAGAATTTTAAAGTACTTTCTGTTTAAAATCTTTCAAATTCGACACTAAGCCACCTTAAATCTGCCAAATTGCCATTTTAGCCTATGGGGGACCTCCTAGAACCTGTACTGAAGTCCTAGAAAATCTAAGGATTTTTTTTAAAATCGTTTGAATCTAACAATGCATTTGAACGATTCGAACAATGTAAAATAAACAATGAAGAGCCATTGGAATGAACTTTAGAAGAGGTCAGTTTTTTATATATTACTAATTAATTGGAAGTAAGTAAGTAATTAAGTTGGAACTACCCTTTAATATATATATGACAACTGTTTTTGATTTACTGATTTGTGTTCTGAATTTTGTTGGTTATTTTTTTCTCTCTGCATAAAAAATCTGGGCAGGAAATGTAAGATGAATTTACATAATATTACTTATATAATACGGGGCAGATTTACTAAATTCACATGAATGATTCGAAGTTGGATCGAATTTTCAAAAAGATTTGAATTTTCAAATGTTTTTGAAGACCACTTCGACCAGTGAATTTAGAAAATTCGATTGAATCGAATTATTTGAATAAACATCTATTCGAATATTCGACAGTCAAAGTATTTTCCCTTGAAATTTTTATTCAACTGCCTAGTTCGCCAGATCAAAGCTATCAAATTGGGTTTAGTTATCTTTGATCGAATAAAAATATTTGATCGAATGGTTAAAATTGTTTTATCGATCGAATATTTGCTATTAGATCGTTCGACCAATCGAACTACGGTACAACCCTTCGAATTCGAAGGATTTTTATTCCCCAGCTATTCACATGGTCGAATTTAAGGGTTTTTTATCCCTTGAATTCGACCAATAGTAAATCTGCCCCTTAGTATGTAAGTGAAACAAATATATAATTAGTAGAGATGCTGCATTAATGTTTAGTTTTTATAATATATAGTCCATGTGTTACAAAAATACAGTATACTGTATATGGTACACTTAAGGGACATGTCTTATTGTTAGCCTTTATTAGCAAACAATAAAACTCAAGAACATTGAGGAGTTGCTTAAAATCAATTTAAACCACATTTTTCTGGCTTCTCAGACATTATAGGGAATTTTTATTATAGGGATTAGTATGTTATTTTGTAATGTGTGTTATATTTGATAAATAACTAAAATCTTCTGTTATGCCAATAATAACACATTTTACCCTGAGTCTTCCACATTTCTTACAATAGTGACAGTTTTCAAATCATTGCTTGCCTTGTGAATATAATTTCTCCTTCAAAAGAAGTGTTTTTGACATTAAAACCTTAGATATATATAATTTTTTTTTCGCAGCTCGGTGCATTGATTGAGTAGTTTCATCAGACTCACATTACTTGATTGCTTAGAAGTTTCCTAATGATCTGTATGCTGTACAAAGAATGGGAAGCCGTGAGGAGAATGGCAATGGGTTTGTGCTTTATGAGACCATTCAAAAAGTCCCTCTGATTTATATAGCTGAGAAGCATCATGATCTCTGATTAGCCATGCTGTTCTTTTTTTTTTTTTTTTTT
>CM044432.1:64943003-64966189 GCA_024363595.1 Xenopus borealis | reverse complement strand
ATATCACTCTCTACATTATACTAAAAGTTAACTCAAAGGTGAACAACCCCTTTAACACGTGTAATTCAATTGCATAAATACAACATATGTCAACCATTATCACCATGCTTGGTTTGTTTTGAAAGCTTCTATTACACTGAATTGTCTCTGTGTAGCCAATGCAATTATTTGATGCCAATGTAAGTATTTGATGCTAATGTCACTGTGCCTATAAGTGTGTCTCAAAGGCCTAAACATCACCCCCCTTTAGATGACAATTTGTGTTTAACATTTTTAAGTATAATGGACCCCAGCACATTCCATGGTGGCCCTGAAGACACCAATCGATGTGGTGATGTAGCTAAAGAACAAAGTGAAAGGGAAATCAAGTCATCTACCACCTTCAGACATGACACATGTAGTTCTATTAGAAGAACAGTTCTGCAAGCCAAGTCAATCCCCCAAGTCAGAAGATGACATCCATTCAGACCACACCAATGTCAATCCAATTGGATGATGATGAATGCAAATAGGTCACAGGTTTAGCTCTGAAGAAAATTTGATCACAGCTGTCATTGAAAGATATGATGATCTGTTTGGAACTGGCAAGGTCTGTACATCCTATTCACAAAAAAACAGCCTGCTGGAATGAAATCGCAGCATCTGTCAACAGTGTGAGCAGTGTACACATCACCTCTGTTTAACAACTGCAAAAGAATAGTTAACAAAAACAAAATTTGGAAGAAGCCAAAAAACAGGAGGAAGCCCATTTCAACCTGTACAGTTTTTCATTACTATGGAACCTTGTGGTGTGGATACAGAAGATCCACTTATCAAACGCCTGGTAGTTTGACCTTGGACTTAACATTTATTCTGATGTCAAGATTGTTTCTCATTGTCAATGTGGCTGTTGCAGTCACCCCAACCTCCAAAAAGACAAACATGGTCTAACATTACAAAATTTAAGCTTAAGGTCAATCAACCATTGAGGTTGTGCAGAAGTCTAAGGGGGTTATTTATTAAAATCTGAATACCAAAAAAAAGTGTTGTTTTACAATAAAATCAGAATTTCAAGTGAAATATGGGTTTATTATACCCTGAGCATGGAAAAAGTCCAAATCTGAAAATCCGGCATTTCAGACTTACTGAGGTTGTATATGTTAGTATACGATATCTTGACCTGTGCTGGGTTTTGTGCAAAAATCCAGATTTTGTGGCTTATATATGAATAAGATTTTTACGTTTTTTGTTTTTTTGAGTTCTTTTCCCACAATGGAATTTTCCTGGAAAATGTATTGATAAATAAAGGGGAAATAACCAGTGTGAATTTTGGTATATTACAGAAAATAATAGTTCACTTCGGATTTTGATAAATAACCACCTAAGTGTTTCTCTCTATATAATCTCGGTAACTATTTACAGTAATCTGTCAATCTAAATGAACTACAGATGCAGTCGTGACTCAGGGCTAATTGAAGAAACTGTGTTATCTAAAGTTATCAACTCATTTAATGCATTTAACCTTTTCATTAGCATACCAAAGCCCCATTGTTTTCAATGGTGAACTCTTTAATTGGATGGGATACTGTGACACAATATTCTGTGCTAAGTGGGATAAATGAGATAGATGAGTTAAGTCACGACGCATTTAACTTACAAATCCAAGTGACTGCATCTGTATGTAATCTATTCATCTACAGATGAAGCCACTTTGGATTGTGTGTTTGACACAGAATAACTAAACATAGATTTCTCACTTGTCCCACTTAACACAGAAAATCACAGCATCCCATCTAATTAAAGTGTTCATCGTTGTGAACAATGGTGCTTTGGTATGCTAATGAAAAGGTTAAATGTATTAAATGACTTTAGATAACTTTAGATAACAGTTTTTTCAATTAAGCCTGAGTCATGATGCATTTAACTCACAAATCCAAGTAGCTGCATCTGTATATATATATACAATATACCTAAGTAGTGTCTAATTTCTATATTGAGGGAGGGGGTGAGAGAGAGCTAAATGTTTTTTAAAGGTTGTACTAAATCAAAAACTCTGCATATGCGTAAAGAATAGCATCAGGATTTTGTGAATATTCTGCCATTTGCTTATGGATGATTAACATATTCTGGCCTTTTTTAACAGCCCATCAACCAAAGCAACAACCACCACCGATGGGTAAATCTTGCTCTGTAGCACATCTAATTGGACAAAAATAATAGCACATCTTAAACTTTCACAATGGATGCTGTTTCAAACGGCACACAATCCAACAGAAAAAGAAATGCCAATTGTGCATCATTCTGAAAATTTAAGAGAGAATTATGTTGTCAGGCACCAATCATCTTTTCGTAGCTAGCCAACACACACCCATATGGTGCAACATTATCCAATATGCTGGTCCTGGTCATGATCCTTTTTTATGCAGTTGACATCCGCATCCTTATTCCAATGTGTATTCTTATATGTGGCCTACACAAAGGCCCTTTTTTGCAACAATAAGTGCCTACAACAGTAATGTCCTCTCCAGATATAACCAATACTTTATATACTTCGTGGAGATCTTTCTACTCAAGAAATTGCTGAGCACTTCAAAAACAAACTTGTCATTATCAGAAGTAACATTACACTACTCAATCCCCCAAGACTTCCACCACCCTCCCTCCACACTCCCCAGTCTCTCCTCTGCTCCTTCAGCCCTGTCACGATGAGGAATTCTCAAAACTTTTGGCCTCTTCTCACCTTAACACCTGCCTGCTTGATCCTATTCATTCAAAACTTCTCCACAATGTCAAGCCTTGTCTAATCAAAGCCTTAACTCATCTATTTAAACTCTCACTCTCAACTGGACTGTTTCCTTCTCAACTAAAGCATGCTCTTGTCACCCTTATTCTGAAAAAACCCTGTCTTGATCCCTCCAATATTGACAACAACCGACCTATCTCTCTGCTACCTTTCATCTCTAAACTACTTGAGCACCTAGTCTACAACCAACTAACCTCATTCCTCTCTGACAATAACCTGCTGGACCCCCTACAATCTGGTTTTAATCCACAACACTCTACTGAAACTACCCTGACCCGACTAGCTAATGACCTTTTAACAGCTAAAGCCAACACTAATATCTCACTACTAATACTGCTTGATCTCTCATTTGCATTTAACACTGTAGATCGCCTCTCCTTCTCCAATCCCTCCATTTGCTTGGCCTTCATGACACTGTCCTGTTCTTTTTTTACCTCACCAATCGTTCCTTCAGTGTTCTCTACAACGGAGTAGCATCTTCTTCCCTACCTCCCTCAGCAAATTAATCAACTTGTATGGTTTCCACTACCACCTCTTTGCTGAAAACACTCAGATCTATCTCTCCTCTCCTGATCTCAGCCCAGAACTCCTACCTCGGGTCTCCTCCATCCTGTCTGCAATCTCTACTTGGATGTCAATGCAACCTTAAATTAAACCTCTAGAAATGGTTCTCTTTCCTTGAACTAACACCAGTAATAATTTGACTATCAACCCGTCTCTCCCCAGGTCCGGTGCCTTGGGGTTATCCTAGATTCTGCTGTGTCATTCACTCCTCCTATCCAATCTCTTATTAAATCATGTCACTTATACCTAAGGAACATATCCGAAATAGAAACATTTATCACCCAAGATGCTGCCAAAATTCTCATTCAGTCTTTTGTCATATCACATCTAGACTACTCTCTTTTAATTGGCCTTCCCCGCCAGAAACGGTCACCTCTCCAGTCCATGATAAACACTGCCATACTGGTTATACACTTCAGCAACCACTCCTCTGCAATGTCATTCTGCCAATCCTTGTACTGGCTTCCACTACCTTTCAGAATTAAATATAAATTGATGACCCTGACATTCAAAGCACTTCATAAATCTGCCCCACCCTACATCTCTGAACTCCTCTCTATATACTCACCCAACTGCTCCTTTACTGACCTGCTACTCAACTCTTCTTTCATTACCTCCTCACATGCTCGTATTCAAGACTTTAAGAAATCTCTTAAAACACACTTCTTTAGAGAAGCCTACCCCCACTCTGTTTGACTACCAAATGCAAAACCACAAACAGTACCACATCTCTCACTACTTAATTCTGATCTTGCCCACTCCCACACCTAGAGGCAGACTCACTCACTTTCTATTCATTCCTATGGAACTTTTAGAATTGTATTTATCAATGGAGTTCACCATAAGATAAATATGCTTTTAGAAATCCCATAGGAATGAATAGAAAATTAGTGAGTTTTTCTGTGGTGAGTTCTAATCTCACACTTTGATAAATCTACCCCTAGTGTATTATTCGCTTCCCCTTAAATTGTAAGCTTTTTCTGCACAGGGCCTTCCTCACCTGTTGTACCCGTATTTATTGTGATGTATGTAACTCCATGGGGCACATTTACTAAAGGTTGAAGTGAAAATTCAAATAAAATTCGAATTTTGAAAATTCAAATTTCCAAGTAATTTTGGCCTACTATCTAATAGCCCAAAATTCAATTTGATCTGAAAAAAATAAAAAAATTTGAAGTACTTGCCCTTTAAAAATCCTTTGACTTCGACTATTCGAAGGATTTTGTCGAAGAATCGTTCGAATTGTTCCATCAAATCGAACGATTCGAACAATTTTTTGTTTGATCGAAAATTGACCTATTCGATTGAAATAGGTCAATTTTCGATCGAAAAAGCCCTTTAAAAAAACTTCAAGGGTCGAATTTCGATGTTTTTTTTACTTCTAAATGTTCTATTTATGTAATTCATGTGATTTAATTTTATAAACACATTTATTTTACAGTGCTACAAAATATGTTGGAGCTATATAAATACATGTTAATAATAATAATAATAATAATAATAATAATAATAATAAAACATACTGAAACCGCAAATACTGCATTAAAACAACATAATCCAAGAGCTTTATTGAGTGTTTCTACAAGCCCAAATATTGATGTTGTTAATAATGCAACAATCTGTAGTGAATAAATATAGACAATAGAAGTCATCCTGTAAGTGAAGTAGAATATGAGGAAGAAGCTCATACACATGATGCTGTATTTTCAGAGGAGCCAGAGGAGTATCAGGAACCATCAGAAGATAACCTGAAGGTGCCCTGGATCCATTCTACGTGTCTGATAATGCTTTGCAATCTTTCAACAATTCCTTTGTGGAAATTCAAATAAGATGCCATAGTGATATTGCCAATATTGTATGAGGAAAAGATACATTTTTAAATTATATTTGCAGTTAGTAAGAATGGATAATCAGAATTATGATTTATGGATTATGATTATGACTGCAACACTGAAAAGAATGAAACACAATCAAACTGAACTCCTCAAGAAAAAGTTAACCATTCAACATCACCTGTTTGAAATCAGTCATTTCATTTTTGGTGGCAAAGATTTGTTTTTTGTTTTTATTAATGAATTAAGGGCCAAAATATGTTAGCTTACACTTTCAACTAATGCAGAAGGTCAAAGGGTACAGTCTTACTCATGTACTCAAAACCTAATTTAAATGTTCAAAATAAGATTTACTTGTATGTAATAAAGGTTTACTTCCAATTGTATGGAAATGTGTAAATTAAGGCAATATTTCATTCAAACACACAAACAGCCACAGACACACTCAGAGAATATTGTTTAATAATTTAACAACAAACATATAGCTTTTCTTGTGACACCTGCTCCATTTGATATCTTACCGAGATGTCTGGTTGCTAGGGTAAATTTTGCTATAGCAATGTTGCTAATGTTTCAGTAAACAGAAAAGTGTACCCTCACATAAAAAGCTATTTTGTGTGGTGGGGACACTAAGAAATGTTTAGTAGTGTTGACAGCAAATGAAAATTAGCATGTTCATAGATGAGGTGGCAGGCACATTTGTATGAGTATTTTTAAATGAACTTATAAGAAAAGTGTCCACAAATGATTTGCTGCCATGCCTGGTTCCCACTTGGCCTGTATCTGATACAATACACATTAAGGATGGATTTTGACTTAGAATGACTTGTTTAAAGACTCCTTAAGCAATATTTGTATGTAATAAAAGTTCTAAGATATTTTACATGACTAAACTTCTAACATATTTAGTATTATATGGAAAGTTAAAACAATACTCCACTACAAGCCAACCACCACTTTTTTGACATATCTATTGCACCCATAATGTTAGGCAGACCTCCTTGGACAGAAGTCCCTTTTCACTTTCAGCAACTCTTATCTGGTGTTTGTAAAATGGATAAATATGTACATGAATTAAGAGCTTGTAGAACTTGTCAGTGGCTGAGAGAAAATGGATTGAGGCATAAGATATTCTGAAGACTGAAAACTACCAGATTCCAGAATATAATAGGTTGCCATTAACTTGGCAAACCCTGGAACTGCCCTTTTCAAAGGATCAATATAATTTTTGATAAGTTCATAGATAGTTACATAGTTACATAGTTAAATTTGGTTGAAAAAAGACAAAGTCCATCAAGTTCAACCCCTCCAAATTAAAACCCAGCATACACACACACACCCTTACACACAGCCCATAGCTATACTAAGGTGCAAATTTACAAAATTCACGTGAAGTGATCGAAGTTCGATCGAATATTCAAATATGCAAAATTTGGCCCCTTCGATCATTGAATACCGAATTATCGAATAGATTGAATATTCGATAATTCGATCAATCGATGATCGAAGGATTTAAAATTTTAAAATCCTTTGAATGCCTACTTCGCCAGATTGAAGTTGCCGAATACCAATAGAAGCCTATGGGCACCCCCCCACCCATAGGCTTCTTTTGCTAAGTCCTGCTTGAATACCATTCGTACGATCGAACACCTCGATCATTCGAATCGTACAAATCTTTTGGAGGCTCAAATCCATCGAGAAATCGAATATCGAGCAAAATGATAGCCTAAAACTATTCAATAAGCATTCGATAGTCGAATGCTTATAGAATTTCGAATAGATTTTTAGGATTTTTGGGGAATTTTAGTAAATTTGCCCCTAACTGTAGAGTTTAGTATCAAAATAGCCTTTGATATTATGTCTGTCCAAATATCCAACGAGACACTGGCTATTAAGTCAATATCTATCAATGACTTCAGCCTCCCCTAACCCAGTTAAGGGACATTCAGGGATGACAGGCAGAGGTGCCATGGCAACTACTAGTGTCTTCCCTGCTGAGTGGTGTGATACAGCAGTGGAAGCAACAGTCCTTCTAACCTGCAATCTTAAGTGAAGTCTCCTCACTCTTCTTGTTGTTTTTCTGCTCAGCATTCCATACACAGCTGATCCTCATAGGGACCTGCAACTATTGTATCCAACAAGTAAACAGTTTTTAAAGTCCTGTTTGGCCTAGACAAATTTTTTATTTACAGTTTCAGATCTGGGTCTTAAAACCAATATTGAAACTGAGCATTGATCATTCAACTTGCAAAGATGAAGTATTAACAGTTGTGCTAATTTGGAGATTTTTAAATGTTTTCAATGGTAGATTAGTGGGATCCATTGAAAGAGAGATTATTAAGAATTATTTATGACAATTGTTGAAAGGCCTATTTAGGATTTGTATGGATATTTTTGAGTTACCATATATGATATTAAAATATTTAAATTGCAATATTTTTAAGAAAATTATTGCTTCAGAATGTGAGCAGTAATTCCGAACACAAAATATATAAAGGTGAGAGGATTAACATTCTAGTGTTATTGGCAGCTGAAGACAAATTGAAGTTTGTCAGGTCCTTTCCAAGTACTTTTGTTAATGAAATAAACATTAGTGTAGGTGTAAGTGGCTTTAAAAAAACCTAAGATAAGGTGATTGTGTGAGAATAGAAATCAGAAAGAAGGCGATAGGAGAAAAAGATTTTCTACCTGTTCAATGTGGCGTAAGGGAAACTGGAAGTTATCACAAAAGACTTGACAAGATAAGTGGTTTTTGGGCTGAATTGCGAAACTACTATGTGCTTCTGCTGCTTTCAATACTTCACAATGGTAGCAAAAACATACGTGTAGGTAACAGAAATATATATTGGTTAATGTGATAAGTGTTTAGAGCAATGAATTGCATAGCAGACACATGAAAAGTTGCATTTATAACACAATGTACCATATTGCATTGAATCGAATGGAGCCCATTGTGCTTAGTCATTTTGACAGTGACAGTAGCAGCAAAATATAACATTACAAAAACTGAGAAAACCTTTATATTGAGAATGTGTTGCTGATGATTCCAGGAATTTATTCAAAGTATTTGTAACGCTTATTTGGGCTAGGCAGACCACCGATAATTATATGAGCATGGGTTACATGGGTTACATTGAAACACACTTCAGGATCAGGGCCTTCGTGGGAAGATTCCCATAAAGGTGTAGTGCAAATACAACTCCCAGGTACTAATGTGCTTGCAAAAATAGGAATGAATGGGCTCCTTGTAACATTACAAAATAACTTACAAATGACCCACAGGTTTATTTATAGTGGTACAGAGGCATTTGGCAATATACACCACACAACTCATACAGAACTGACAGGCTCACAAAGAGCTCATAGGAAGAGGCAGAATATACTGTTTGTAGGCACATAAATCACACAGCGCTTCAGAGGTTCTGAGGCTGTAGTCAAGGTAGCACAGTATACCTCCAGGCAGAAATACCTCACGTGGTTTGGATCCCACCCTACAGAGTGGTCAAGGAGGAGAACCTAAAGCCTGACCCCCTATCCACTGTGGTACAATCACTGTAGGCAATCTTACAGTCTGGGAAGCTACTCCTTCTTGATGGAGCACAAAGCTGATCTTTCTGTCTTCGCTCTCTGCCATATTCTTCTAGAGAGTCTATAACATTATATTCCTGCAGGGTCCTGCTCCCAACTTATTTCTCAAGAGCACATGGCTTTTCTGGACCTTACTGTACTCAGGCCCCCTGGGTACACCAAGCTCGATCAGGCTCCAGGAGCCAAAGGTAAAGATCCACCCCTTCGCATTCACTATACAGGGTGTGACAGGATGTGGTCACAGCACCTTTTGGACAATAGCACTGAATATGTAAATAGGAATTAGATACACAGGCATCTGCCTAGTAACTAGGGAGAAAGGAAAAGGGTAGGGTCTTAAAGCCATAGGGGCAGTTTGACCCCTATCGGCCCCTACATGTTCATAGTGAAAAGTATTTAAATGTTCCCATGCAACATAATGAGGATATGCGGTATATTAGGGATTTAGGTTATATGTATTTTGCTTTTTAAGATGAGTGCACAGCAACTTATCATAAAAGATTTATGCACTTCCACTTACTGCATGTAACTTATAAATTCTGTTTTTGAATAATTATATACTGTAGAACAAAATCATGCTCTCTTGTAATAGCACCCTACATAGACATAGAGAATATAGCGTAGATGAGAAGTTCTTGTTAATATTCTACCTGGATTCGAACCAGTAACCTACAGGTTACTATGTGGCCAGTTTTTCTTCTCCAGTTTTCTGGCTTTTAGTAGGTATGTCTTATTTCAGCTGCTCTGAATCTGGCCACAAGTGTTCAGTCTTAACAATTAGCCTGTCTATAAAATCCACAGCAATTTGCCCATTATATGTCAAACTTGCTTGTTTCTTGGTGATCTCTGTTTCTGATGTTCCCTGTTCATTTCACTTGTATTGACTCCCTTGTTTTGACTCCAGCTTGTTCCTGACGTTGGGTTATATCATAATTCTACAATTCTTATCTGGTCTTGACATGGCTTGTCTGACTATATCCAACTCTGTTCTTATAGACTTCTACCCTGCAGTATTCATTTGGTTCCCTTGCCTACCCTTGTGGAAGTCACTGAATTCTCGTGTAGTAAATCCTGGTGGCACTTGTGTAGCTGAGGACCAGGCCCAAAGACAGAGGTGTTAAAGGCAGAAAAAGCACACGTAAACAGAAATCCAGATAATCCCCTGGGTTTTTGTTTGCCATTTGTGTGCCATTTTGCTCCAGAAGATCATAGTTTGGAGAATACTATTGGTATATTTACCATTTAAAATTAATTTAAACAATCATATTTTTAAATATTTTAATGTTAAAATTTCAATTAGATTTTTTTTTAAATGTATGTTTCTGAGAAAAGGACATATGAAAAATAATATAGAAAGTAGCCAATTCTGATACAAAAACATAAGAAACAGATTATTTTAAACATGCTCTTTATAACAGTGTTTTTTATTCTTTACAGTATTTGCCACCTGCCTAGAAAATAGTACTTACTATTGTACTTAGAGCAATGTTATTTTGCATATTCAATGCTTTTGTGTTTAATGGTGCTAGGTTTATTTTCTTATAAGAATCAAAACACACAGCAATTATGGACTATAAAATTACATGGTGCAATGCAGTTACTCGGAATTTAAAGTTCCTGCAAGCTATAAATGATCCATTGTAAAGAGGATCACATTTTTTTTTTTTTGTCTCCACTGATTTTTGTGCCAGTAGTCGGTTTGTTAAACAAAAGGCATGAATGTCATATTATACTAATGATGCTCTAATGCTAAAGGGGAAACATATTTAAAAGATGTTATAAGAACAGAGCTACTGTTCCTGACATCTCTGTATTTTAAGCTAATTCAATGCCAGTATATTGTGAATGGAAAACAACTTTTTAAAATGTCAACTGGTAAATCAGATGCAGCTGGGCCATGAAATGCATTGGCTTACTTGCATCACATTGGTTCATTCAGCAAACACGAATTTAGTAAAATAACAGAACATGAACATATGTATCATCAGAGTTTGTCTGAATATTGATTTGGATGAATTTTGTACCTTCTGACCATAGCTCATCAAAAGGCATGATCAAATAGATTCATTCATTTAGAATTCATATGAAAGGCTGACTGTGACATGCAATAAATATGCTGATTTCTTTCACCTGTTTGTTTTAATTTTGTGATGATTCAGATTGGGAATCAAGTCCATCTGAATCAAGTTGCAAATTACATATAATTTGCTTATCCCAAGATATTAACTTTAGAGGCTGATTGAGAAGAAAGAAAGTGCATTTGAAATTCATAAACATAGTTCAAGTAGGCTTATAGACCAACAATTAATTCATCTGGCATATACTGTATATAGCATGCCCAATTAAAATTATTCATCATAGTTATATCCTGTTTCTGTATTCTTTGTGTGTTGTCTTTGTTATATATGTTCTACCAGCATTCCATTATAAAAACACAACCATTTCTTATTTGACGAGAATAGTCTCCTAAAAATGTATGCTGTTAACACTATTCATTTAAAGTACTAATAGTTACATTGCTTTTTCTGAATTTGCCCGAAGTTGCCTATATATTTATTTATATTTAGTTAGTTAAAATTGACTTGTTAGTGCACAGTATAGCTAGATTTAAATTTATATGGACTCAAATTTTGAAAACATATGAACATAGAATTATGCACAATTTCCAGCCCGTGAGTTATAAAGTATTACAAAGTTGCTGTTATCAATTTTATATATTTAAAGTTGAACCAACTTTAACTCTTTATTGGTATTCCATTATCAAAAAAAGAAAATACAGGTGTAAAATCTGTGCATAATACTAAATTACTAGACTCAAGGTGTTGAGATATACTATGTTTTTATAAAAATTAATTAAATGTGTTTTCACACAGAGAAAAGCTATAAATTGCTTGAAGCAAGGTGAATACCTACTAGTTTTATCATTTGAGTTTAAATACTGTTTCTATTGAAGCAAAGGAGTTATATTTCAACATTCATTACCTTTTTAAGAAGATTTTTGTTCTTGTCCCTGTTGAAGGCATATTGTACAGCTGTATGGATAGTTTGACATAGTTTGACATAATGCTGAGGAATACAGTGTATAATAGGGACAGTGTACTAATACCAACCAAATTAGATGTTTTTATTATCATTCATTCATCATCATTATTATTATTATTCATCATTCATCTGTAATTAAAATAAAGTGCACCCAAAGGCTAAATTACTGTGGCGGTAACAGTTTAACTTTCCATGCAAGGGGTGGACAATATAGAATATTTTCAGTGGAAATTATAGTTTTCAGAGGAATTAAATGTTTTACTTTTTTGCATTTAAAATACATCTAGGCACATTTATCAAGGGTCAAATTTCAAATTCATGTGAGTTTTTTTTAACTCCCCATAACTCCCATAAATTCAACTAACAGAGATTTATTCTTAAAATCAAATATTTAAAGTCGGACAAATTGAAATGACCTGAAAACTGGAATCAAATTCGAATCAAATTTGGTCAGATTCGATTCAAGTTTTTTCTCCAAAAAAAAACTTGAATGTCAGGAAACAACTTCAAATTGATCCCTTGGATAACTTTCTCAAATGTGAAAGTTTTCTAATTTTCCATTCGACCCTTGATACATCTGCCCCTTAGCCTGAACCTGGCCAAAACCTAAACTGCAAGAATCACACCCTACTGCACACAACTACTATGATTTTATTTGAAACAAATATTCTAACATAGAATGTACTGCTTCTCCCACAAAAAAACCAAGGAAGAGACTTAAGGTGGGATGTTGTGTAACTCTGCAGGTGTTCAGCAGTGTAGTCTACACCAAGAAGTCTTTTATCAATGTTTGTATTAAGTACTGTAATTTGGATTATTTTGTTCTACAAATTATGATGTAAAAAACACATTTTTGGATACTTATTAAGCAAGACCCCCCCCACACACACACACACAAACACACACAAATACATGCATGTTAAACTTTGGCATCTAAAAGCTTGTAAGGTCATATAGAGGTTAATGGGAGTTGTCCTATTCAAAATTTATTCAGTTAAAGTTTTCTAGTTTTTTGATCTTGTAAACTGACAAAGAATGATTAGTAAAACACAAAAGTATTCAAGGTGTTTTAATTTTGTCAAAGATTTTATTCATTCAAGTATTTTATTTTTTTAATATTTAGTTTTTTTATGAATAAGCAAACATTTGCATTTTTTAAAATTGAGTGTAGTCAAAATAGAAAAAACCTCTAAAATTACTCTACTCATAATTTTGATAAATATGAATTCATGGGGCCTTTTTTCAAAAGTTAGGTTTGACTTTTTTAATAATTCGAGAAAAATTGGTGAGAAAAAATGTGAATATACTCATATATATTTATCAGAATTTCAGTTACTCAAGATGAAAAGTCACCAGAAAATACTTGCATAAAAGCTGGTGATTTGCTATAGAAGTCAATGGAAATTTTACTTGTTTTATTTATTTTTTTCCCCAATTTATTAAAACATTCAACATTTTCAATCTCATTAAAAATTAATCAATTTGATTCTTCATTTAATCTTCTCATTTGTATGATAGTGGGAACCAGCTATTTTGTCTTGAGTTTTTCTTAATTAAGCTTGTGCTTGAGGGGGAAATGTGCTTGAGGATGCATTGAGAAATGTGTTTATTCCATGATCTATTATTTTCCTTAACTAAAAAATTAATAAATCAGCTTCAATATGAAAAGTTGTATTTTATAATTAGTAATATAACCCTCTGTACCATGGTTTGTATAACCTGGCAGTTCAGAAAGAAGCACATATGCTGATCTTAACAGGGACATTTGATTCAGGTGGTCCCTGGGATGCACCCTAAGGGGCAAATTTACTCAGGGTCTAATTTCAAATTTAAAAATATTCGAAATTTGACCATCTAATTTTTTTTAAAGTGCATTTATGAAAATGGATCGAATAGATCAAATAAAAATCATTCAAATGCATTGTTCGATTAGAACTTAGAAATTACTTAGAAATTTGAATTTTTTAAAATCTGAATTTTCCCTTTGACCCTTCACTTTTTTTATTAGATCTCAATCTATCTATCTCTTGCTCTCACTCTCTTGCGCTACCTCTCTCTCTGTAGTCTCATTACAGCATGCCCTTATCTCCCCTTATTAAATAAATCAGGTGCTACAGCTTAGCATAATTGGTTCTTTCCAGAGTTTATATAAATGGATTTCTATTTAGCCATTAATATATTTAAACGATAACCAACTTAGAGATGTGGTTTGGGCGCAACTGCCCTGAACCCGCCACTTTCTTTATCTTAATCATAGTTAAAGCAAAGTCACTCACTGCTCTGTTAGTGGTCCGGGTGCTGTGCCCCAAACCTGTAGCTTGGTAAGATGTATTTCAACAATCTATATATTGGACGCGCACTCCATGGATTCCAAGGATGCAGTGTATAAAAGGAAAAAAACTTTATTTCACATAAGGTAACAAAAATCCTTATGCATTTCATGTGTTCCCACACGTAATCATAGGTAAAATCTCACACCACCTTCACCTTGTTTAAAAAAATTGTATAATTTTTAACACATTTTTTCATGTGTGTGTTGCTCCCCAACTTTTTCTACAACTTAATATGACTCACAAGTGAAAAAACGTTGGGGAACACTAATCTGGAGGGTTTTTTTTTATAAAAAATTTTTTCCCCTGGCACTTCTCTAGTCCTATTAACAGGACACTGATCTTTGTGTATTTTAAGGGAGAGCTCACATAAATTTTTAGACTAGTAGGATTAGGACTGTATTCACTTATACATTGAAATTTTACCTAGTAACAACTTATAATAGGACTTTCAAGCCCTATCCACGCAACATAACACAGTACATTATTACCCAGACTGCCTTAATCTGTAGGCCATGAATATAATAAAAAGGAAGTTAAGTAAGTTAAGTTGGTAAGGGTAATGATTTTTTTTAGCAAGCAAAACAAGATGTTCGTATCATTATAAATATACAGTAGATTCATACATTTTAGGGGCAGATTTACTATTTGTCGAATTTCAAAGTGAAAAAACTTTGAAATTCGACCTTCACATTTTTTAAAGGCATTTTTAGACCAAACAGGTCAGGATTTTGATCAAATTGAAATAGTTAGAATTGTTCAATTCAAACGATTTTCAATAAAATCCTTTGAATGCTTAGCACTTAAAAAAAAATTTAGGACAGACTCTAGGAGGTCCCCCATAGGCTAAAAAAAAGCAATTTGGCAGCTTTAAGGTGGCAAATTTGAAGGATTTTAGAGAGACAGTCCTTCTAAATTCAAATTTTCGAATTTTCGAATTTTTTCAATTCCAATTTTTGGCTATTCCATAGTCAAAGTAGCCCAAAATTCTAATTTAAAATTTTTAAATTTTATTCGAAAATTAATTTCAACCCTTAATAAATGTGCCCCCTTAGGGGCATATTTATCAAGCTTCAAATTTTGAAGTGAAAAAACGTAGAAGTATAAAATTTGAATCATTCGAATAGAAAGATTAGCTCATTTGATCGAATTTGATTCCGAGTATTTGCCTCAAAAAAACTTTGATTTCTCAAAGTCCACCAAAATACTCCATATAGGTTATAGGATGTCCCCCATAGGCTAAAACAGCAATTCGGCAGGTTTAAGTGTTTTGGTAGAAGTTTTTAAAGAAACAGTGCATGATAAATACCTCGAAATTCAATTTTTTTAAATTAAAATTTATTCGATTTTATTCAAATTTTCACTTCGACCCTTGATAAATCTGCCCCTTAGTAACGCAAGCTGTTAGGATTATACCAAGTCCACAGTACCGCAGCAGTACTGTAGACTTGGTATAATATGATTTTCCTAACCCGTGGCAGGTTGGGTAATTTACTGCGGGGCACCTGATTCCGAAGGGAGAATACATAGAGGTAGAGCACTTCATTTTTGTGTGGAAAGCTGTCAGGATTAAGCAAGAGTGTCCCACAGATGTGTAGACATGACACATCCTGTATAGGAATTTGTAATTAAAAATATAAACATTTGCAAAGAAAAACAAAGTCATGACATATCACCCTGTTTCCTGAACTCATTTATCTTAATTTATACAATTTCTCCTAAGATTTTCAGTGTTTGGCACATTGTATCATTTTCTATCCCCAGAAATGTCTCTCATAGACCAACACGGTAATAAGTGATGAGAAAAACTGCTTCAATTTGCTTTACTGAAAAAAACATAAAGGCACCAGTGCCTCTAAGTACTGATTTGCTAATATAATGCTGTATATTCTGTAAAACAAGCACATACATTAAAACAAATTCATAATATAGGATAAATAGAAATAAAATACAATCCAATGGCAATCAATCTGTCACACTCACAACACCCTCATACCAATCTTTTCATGTACCAATTTGAACAGACACACATATTATCTAAATTAAACAGAATATTACCCTTTACAAACGCTTCATCGATGACGTCATCCTCCTGTAAGTGGTGATGCAGTGGGTCTTAGTAATATAATGTTTTGAATTCATGTTCAGATCACATCAAATTTACTGCTAATTATGGTACAGAAATTGATTTTTTGGATCTTCAGTTGAAGTTACAAAATTCTAAGATCGAGTTTTCGTTATTTAGGAAAGAGACAGATCGAAAAACTTTGTTACACACTACTAGTAGTCATGCACCTACAATAAAAAAATCTCTTCCTGTGCCACAGTTCTGTAGAGTTTTTTGGAACAATTCGGACATGACAATTTGTGAAACACAACTGGAACAAATGAAAGAATGTTTTCTACAAAGGGGTTACAAGTTAGAGTACCTTGATCTGGTGTTGAACAAAGCTAAACGTAGAAATGCTCTAGGGAATAATGTTAACCAAATAGAGAATCATCTGATTCTATCAACTTGCTTAAATGATTCATCCAAACCCATCAGAAAAATTGTGTTTGAATTGGAACATTATTACAGCCGATGAACAACTAGGTGCCCTATGTCCAAAACCTCCAATGGTAAGATATCGAAGAGGACCTAATTAAGGGACCTATTAGTCAAAAGTGACCCTGTGATTTGTTATGAGAAACAAAAGATTGAGAATTCCTGGCTTGTGAGAAAGCCATTGGGATGTTTTAGGTGTCCCACGTTGTCTGTCTTGCCAATATATGACACCAAGGGGCAGATTTACTAAATTCACATGAAGAATTTGAAGTTCGATCGAATTTGTATTAAATTCGAATTTGAATCTTGGAATATGCAAATTAGGCAAATTCGACCATAGAATATTCAAATTCAAATGATTTGAATATTCAAATAAAATTTTATTTGAATATTTGATGGTCGAATACTTCCCCTTTAAATTTTAATTCAACCACCTACTTTGCCAAATCAAAGCTACCGAATTGGGCATCATTATCTTTGATATTTTTTATATTCGATCGTTCGTTCGATAGTCGAATTCGAAGTATTTTACTTCCCCACTATTCCCATGGTCGAATTTTGAATTTTTTTAGCATTCGAAATTCGACCAATAGTAAATTTGCCCCCAAGTGATCGTTTTGTCCACTTGTACTATCACATCTAGTGATGGGCGAATCTCCCGCGAAAATTTGCGAATCGGTGAAAAATTTGCGAAACGAGTCACGGGACGCTTTTGTTTAAGACGCGTTGCGTAATTTTCATTTTCGTCGCGTCGGCATTTTCGGCGCGCATCGCTTTTGACAAGTCGCGTCAAAAACGACGCGAGACTCGTTTTTTTGGCTAAATTTCACTGGTGATTTGCGAATTTATTCACCGCGAATTCGGCCCTGGCGAATAAATTTGCCCATCACTAATCACATATATTATTTATCTTATTACTTGCCCTTGTGAGTTGTCATATGTCGGCAAGACAGACCAAATGCTGCAACTTTATATGGATGGCCATAGATTGGCAGGAAACTAATAAACCTGTGGCAAAACATTTCTTGGAAGCCGTACATAGGTTACCTATGTTTAAATGTGGCGATTGACCACATACCAATGCCCAAACGTGGAGGTGACAGATGCAATTTGTTACTACAAGGGAAACATTTTGGATTGAAATTTTGGACAGCCTTGCACCATTAGGATTAAATGAATATTGTTTGTTCACTTGCTTTTTAGAGAAAGTTGATCATGTTTATTTCCATCCACAATATTGATCTTTTTCTAATGTTAATATTAACTTACAATATATTTAGGGTAACTGAGGAGGAATCTTATCCGCTTATTAATTAATTGTATTGTTAACTAATTTCTTAACTCTCCCTTTAAAATAAGTATGTGATGAGTGTTTGCTATTCACATCTTATTTAAATTATTGTGATGAACTGGTAATGAGGTCATCCATTGGGTGGGATTAAGCAGTCTTTATATATTTTGTTTATTTTAAAATATTTATATAAACTTGGTAACATATCTTGAGAAAGGTTGAGAAAGTGTTTGTTTTATTTTGGTTGTTCACAGTAGTTATTTGGGTTAATTATCTCAACCATTTTGTTCAAGCATTGGATTGATACAAATGGCAAAGCTACACAATAAACACACTAACTGTATTTAGTTATTGTATTTATTGCAATTGCTTATTTTGCATTTGGCTTCTGGTGGACACCCTACAGCAGCTATAACTTCCTTGCTACATTGGTAGCTGAGTTAGCCCTATTTTAAGGAACAAGGTATGAAAAACGCTTGTCATTTTATTTTATTGAAATAAATTATTGACTGGAGATTCTCTGTGTGACTAGCAATTAACTAATTTTCTTTGTCATCTCTTAAAAGAAAGAATTTCAAACTAATGCAGTACACCTTTAATATAAAATCACATCTTTGGGCATAAACAATCCTTGTTAGAATTAAAAAGGAAACTCTATCAAGTCTAAATTTGAAAGAAGGAAGTTTAAAGCTATAATAAAAATATCAAATACTTTTCGCAAAACTAACCTTTTTAAAGCTTCTAGAAATATATTGTTATTTGAGAAAGAGAGAATATATATATCTTTTGTGACAGGGTGTTTGGAAAACATCACTGTCTTAGAGGAAAATGCACATAAAAGATTGCATTTAAACTGCATTGTATGGGTTGAAAAGGAATACTTGACACAGGTAGGGTTAATATTCCCACTCAGCAATGTAATTAAGTGGCAGCTGAGAGAGAAGTTACCTGAAAATGTAAAAGGGCTGTGTACCCATAGTTCAGAGCTCTCCAGGGAAGTGAGGTGCTGTGAGAGACAGTGGCAGAAGGAGCTTTGGTGCCAACAAGAGATCTGTGAAAAAGTGCTGTAAAATGTAATGCATAATGTGTGATGTTTAAAAAATATATATTTATTTTTTTATTTGTATATAGAAACATATTTATAACAGCTTTTCAGTCATGGAACAGTTGTCTTTGTAGCAGAAAAAAAATGATTTGGCTTATTTTCTTACATCCTCTAAATATTTGTTTCCAATTGAATCTATCTTTTATATCATACACTTTATTAGATTTAAGGAAAAAACAGTTACTTCCCTAGAGTTCACCAGGCTTCTTAAGGGGAAACTAAAGTCTAAAAGAGAATAATGCTATAACTGCTGTATTTTGTATACTAAACATAAACAGGAACTTACTGCACCAGAAGCCTAATTAAACAAATTATTTATGCTTTCCAAGTTGGCCACAGGGGGTCACTATCTTGTAACTTTGTTAAACATCTTTGCAAGACCAACACCATGCACATGCTCAGTGTGGTCTAGGCTGCTGCTTAGGGATTGCCATAAATGATCAAAAAAGCACAAGTAAAATAATATCTGTCAGAAGCCAATAAAGCAAGAGTGATTAAAAATCAGAATCTAATGTGGATTTTATAGTTTTTGTATTGTTTAGTTCTTCAGAACCAGTGACCAGTGGCTCCATGATCTTTATCCCTGCAGCTGGAGTTGGAACATTAAAGAGGATATAAAGGCAAACATAAAACCCCATTTTACTTTAACTGAAAAAAAACCTATCCCCAATATACTTCAATTAAAAAAATCTGTACAGTTTGTATAATAAACCTGACTGTATGCAGTAAAATCCCCCCTTCATTTATTTGCTTTGACTGCTGCACATATTTATCTCTACATGGCCGCTGTCTGTTCTACATGGAAACAAACAAAGCTGCTTGAGTTTTGGGAAGTTGCCCCCCTCCCCTCTACCATTTGAAAGTATGATCCTTTCCCTGCAGACCATCCTATCCTCAAATGAAGGGAGCATTTTACAGCATACAGTTAGGTTTCTTATAAAAACGGTAGGCATTTATAATTATGTATATATATATATATATGTATATATAAGTATATAGGAAATAGGTTACTTTTTCATTAAAGAAAGTAAAAATGGAATTTAATTTTTTTGCCTTTACATTCCTTTTATCACTAAATATCATAACCTGTATGTATATCAAAAAATTATGTAGCAAACATTTTTTAAAAATATTTTGTATACAGTTCTACTATATACCTTGTTAAACTTGAACGCATAAACAAGAATAAGAAACTAGAAAATATAGAAATTGAGAGTGTACAAAGTATGAGTATAAGAAATGTAAAAGATTTGATTGAATAAAATCATGAAAAACTTTTTTTTTTAAATTCTAGCCTTAAAATCTCAAATACCTTTGAGTTTATAGGCTTAAAAATTTTGAAATTGTGAGTTTACAAACTCAAAAACTTTTATTGGCTTGAATTTTCCCTAAGACAATTACCATTGACTTCCACATGAACCTGATTTTAGATGCTGTTTTTTTAAATTCAAGTTTTGGAGTTTTCTAAATTAAGATAATGAAATAAATTACAGATGCAGCCACTTGGATTTGTGTGTTAAATGCGTCGTGACTCAGGGTTAATTGAAGAAACTGTGTTATCTAAAGTCATCTTAACTCATTTAATGCATTTAACCTTTTCATTAGCATACCAAAGCACCATTGTTTTCAGTGGTGAACTCTTTAATTGGATGGGATGCTGTGACACAATATTCTGTGATAAGTGATTTAAACGGGATGTCTGAGTTAAGTTATTCTGTGTCAAATGCACAATCCAAAGTGGCTTCATATGTACCCTTGTACATCAATTGAAATACTTTTATTGATGGTTCATATTTGGGTACTGTACAAGTGTTTGTGCACACAGCAATACATTTTAGAAGCATGAAAACCTCAAACTTTTCAATTTCTTTCGAAAAAACATACTTTTTGTTTATTCTCATTTAGTTGAAAATGTTAAATTGCACACAAATATTATTATAAAAGAGATGCATATCATTATTACGGCTTTGTCTGCATTTAACGTCTTAAGAAAATAGGAATAGAAGAGAATTACATTAATAAGAATGTTAGCCAGTGACCTTCAACATATCTTTGTAGATGAAATTGTACAAATATGCACTTAATGAATTTCAATGTCCTTTTGTGATTAAAATATGGTTCTGAGACTTTCTGACATAAAAGATACACAAAGCAAATCATTTTGTTCTTCTAAACATCTGAAAAACAAAAGATATTTGATTTTCAAATAAATAAACCAGAGAAGATATCTAAAAGGGTATGGATGCAAAGGTATTTTTGTGCTTTAGAAACTTTTCATAACCACAACCAAGTTTTTAAATCCATGTAACCATGACCCCACTTATTGCTCCTATGCACAATATATTATATTATTTTAATATTGATAGGACCATAGAAAAATTATGTAAAATTGAAGATTAAAATTCATATTTTTAATAAATAAAGATATATACTTTGTATTTGTGGTAGAAAAGAATCCCTAAAACTACACAAATAACATTTTGATAAATAAGGCCCTAAATATTCATGACCAGAGAGGTGTTGAAAGGAATGTTATATATTTATATAATGAAAATGTGTCAAAAAATAAAAACTACATGAATACAGATAGACCACAGGTTTCAAAATATCCTAATTTTTTAGATTTATTTTGTAAAATAAACACTGTAATCCATGTACAATATCTAAATAATTTGTGCAACTGACCTATGAAGCTATGCTGTCTAAAAACAGCCTGTTTTTAAAATATTTTTTTAAATATATTCCAGGTGCTGTAACACAAGAACTATAGGGTCTGGGACTCACTTCAGTGAAAATATGTTTGGATTTACATCTTACGTAAATTGCATTAACTGATGTTAGTGGTGCAAGCAAGTTCATTATAGCTGAGTCATTTGGCCCTAAATCTCTTTATTCTTACTATACCACACTTAGGCCCACTAATGATCTCACTTCTTGTCAGCTAATTATGGAAAAGTATCTACAAGATGCTAAAGTTACATTTTAGAATTGCTCAAGATTGATTAGGTGCAAAGAAGGAAAAACAAAAAACCCAACTTTATTTTTGGTACTACACCCATATACATTTATTGGGTTAAGTAAATGCAATTGTAAAAAATCTCTAGTCCCATTGTTAATACTGTATCTTTGTAAACATGTGCAGTTGATTGATAATCTTTAGAGGAGTCTCTTGCTCACTAAGCAGGAAATAATGGGGTCAGATAGCTTGGGGGTAACTGAACAGCAGCAGGATGATGAGACAGTTAGCTGGGTGACAGTTAGAAAATCTAGGATGGACAAAAGGAGGCTGCTCCCTGTTTTATACATCAGATTATGGGGCAAAGTCACTAAATCCCGAAGCTTCTAACGCTAGTGCTAATTCGCCAGTGTGACATAATTTCGCAACTTCGCCGATTTACTAATAATGTCCCTGGTGAAAATTCTCTAGCGAAGTAGATAGACTAGAACAACTTCGCACTCTTATGCCAGGCGAAGTTGTGCACTGACGAACGGACGTAACTACTAGTGATCGGTGAATCTGGGGTGTTTTGATTTTAAGGCTTTCAAGTTAGCTGGGACAGCTGAAACAGACAAGCTGAAATCAATATGGGAAAGAGTATTGTAGCAAGCAGTTAAAAAAATCATTTTTTAAATATGTAATAAGTAAAAACATTAAGGGAGGAATGGAACCCTTAATGTTAAGTTATGTTTGATTGAGAACAGAAAAAAACAGGGGTTTCACCTGTCCCCACAAATAAGGAACCAGTTAATGAATGTTTATGTCTTAAAAGTTAAAATCCTAGTAATGCAACTAATGTTGCATGGTTCACACATGAGGAAATTCAGAAGAGACTAGAACATGTTAAGATAAATAAAGGACCAGATGGTATTCATCCCAGGGTACTTAGAGAGCTTAACTCTGTGATTGCCAAACGGTTTTAGTTAGTTTTTCAGGATTCAATGAGGTCTGCACAGTGCCGAGAGACTGGCATATTGCTAATGTGGTGCCACTATTCAAAACGGGATCCTGTTCTCAGCCTCAAAACTATAGGCTGGTTACTCTGACATCAGTGGTAGAAAAGCTTTTCTAAGGGTTATTAAAGGAACAGTAACATCAAAAAAATGTTT
>CM044432.1:64925640-64941998 GCA_024363595.1 Xenopus borealis | reverse complement strand
ATGCATAATAGATCTTGCCAGACTAATTTAATTTCCTTATATGAGAAGGTGAGCAGGGACCTCGATTCTGGCACGGCAGTGGATGCATTTGATACAGTGCCACACAGAAGGTTACTGGTTAAAAAATAGATTAGAAAGAGTGGTGGCAAATGGAACATTTTCTAATTGGACCAGTCTTGTTAGTAGAGTACTGCAAGGCTAAGTACTTGGTCCTTTGCTCTTCAACTTGTTTATTAATGACCTTTATGTGGGCATTGAAATTACTCTTTTTATTTTCGCTGATGATACTAAATTGTGCAGAATTATAGGTTTCATGCAGGATGCTGCCACTTTGCAGCAAAGCATGTGTTTCCTTAACTGAGAAGGATCTAGGACTTTTGTGAATAACAAGTTTTCTAATTCTGGCCAGTGTCATTCTGTGGCCATTAAAGTATTGTCTTGCATAAAAAAGCATAATCTCAAATGATGAAAACATAATGTTGCCCCTTTATAGGTCCCTGGTAATGGCACACCTGGAGTATGTGGTGCAGTTTTGGGCTCCAGACCTTAAGAAGGATATAAATGAGCTGGAGAGAGTGCAGAGATGTGCAACTGAACTGGTTAGAGGGATGGAAAACTGTCGTGGGAAAAAAGTTTTTTCCAGAATGCATCTGGACTAAAATTCAGAGAAAACAGGTTTTTTGTTACATTTTGAAATCTGACATGGGGCTAGACATATTGTCAGCTGCCCCCAGTCATGTGACTTTTGCTTTGATAAACTTCAGTCACTCTTTACTGCTTTACTGCAAGTTGGAGTGATATCCCCCCCCAAGCCGGACAACAGAAAAAAGGGAAGGTATCCAGATAACAGTTCCCTAACACAGGATTACAGCTGCCTGGTAGATATAAGAACAGGGCTCAATAGTAAAATCCAGGCCCCACTGGATTTAGAGTGAATAATTTGCTGTGTAAATAAAAAAAATTACTTCATAAAAATCATGACCTTTAAATTATAGGATAGACTGTCAAAGTTGGGGTTGATTTCTATGACAGGGGACATGATTACACTTATTATAAGTATATTAGAGGACATTATAGACAAATAGCTGGGGACCTTTTACTCATAAAGAGGATCACCGCACCAGAGGCCATCACTTCAGACTAGAGGTGGTTCCTCACAGTGAGGGCAGTGAGATTGTAGAATGCACTGCCAGATGTTGTTGTAACCAATTGTTGTGGCTGATTCTGTTGATGCCTTTAAGAGTGACATGGACAATTTCTTGGACAAGCATAATATCCAATGCTATTGTAATACTAAAATCTGTAGTTAGTGTATGAGTATATATAGTTTATGTGAGTGAATGGATATATATATATATATATATATATATACTGTATATATATATATTCTGTAGGAAACTCTCAGGATCCCCCCCCCCCATTGTATCTTATTTGATAAACATACCATGATATGTAAAAATATATACAATATACTAGGAGTAGGGAGGAATAGGGAATGAAGGATACCTTCCAAGCAGCTCCACCTACCAGCCAGATGACAACCTTGCCACACCCTCCTTCTAGGCTAAAGGGTTATGGAAGATAGCAGTTAGGCAGTTAAAATGAAAAAAAAAGAAAGGTTGAACTTGATGGACGCAAGTCTTTTTTGACTTATTGGTCAGTACACTCTAGCATCGCTTTCAATTAAGCTGCCAAATATGGAGTGTGTGAAGTCATCTGCTCTTCCTTTTAAACATGTGCTGTGTGCTGTTATCTTCTTCTCCTGTATCATGACAGCTGAATGCTGTAGGGAAAGTGATTTGAAAAGAGAAAGGGATTCTTGCAGAGAAGCAGAATTTTAGTGAGAAGTTTTACACAGGAGACTGCACAGAACTCTAGAGTAAGTCACATACAGGTGGTAATCTGGGTGCAGGCAGGGAATCTGTGTGTATATAACATGGAGACTCAGAGGACAGAGAGCTGCAAATTGTCTTTCTAGCTAAAAACATATCTCCTTCCCAACTATGCATTTTGTATATGTGTGCAATGAATGTTTGCTGTACCAGTGATTTAATTGTGTTTTTTAATGCTAAGATATTAAGTTTTAACCATGTGCTCTATGACTCTTGGGATGATCTCATTTATGTTGTTCCTGCTTGTTGTTTCAACTGCCTGGTAGAATGGTTTTCCTGTGAGTTGCCCGATGTTAGAATGTTGCTGTCGCTATGAACTGCATGGTAGGGTGGTTTTTCTATGAGCTGCCTGGTAGGATGATGTTGTCACTATGAGCTGCCTGGTAGGATGGTATTCATATGACCTACCTGGTAGGATGGAGTTGTCTCTATGAACTGCTTTGTAGAATGGTTTTCCTATGAGCTGCCTGATAGGATGTTGTTGTCACTATGAGCTGCCTGGTAGGATAGTTTTCATATGAGCTGCCTGGTAGGATGGTGTTGTCTCTGTAAGTTGCCTGGTAGAATGGTTTTCCTCTGGGCTGCATGATAGTATGCTGTTGTTTCTATGAATTGCCTTGTAGGATGGGTTTCATATGAGCTGCCTGTTAGATTTGTTTTCCGATGAGCTGTCTGATAGGATGTTGTTGCCACTATGAACTGTCTGGAAGGATGATTTTCATATGAGCTGCCTGATAGGATGCTGCTGTTACTGTGAGCTGCATGGTAGGATGGTTTCCATATAAGGTGCCTGATAGGATGACAATTTCACCATGACCTGACTGGTAATAGGTGTTCTTATGAACTGTCTGGTAGGATGGTGTTGTCACTATGAGCTTCCTGGTGGGATGGGTTTTCAATAAGCTGCCTGGTACGATGGTGTTGTCTCTATGAACTTCCTGGTAGGATGGTTTTCCAATAAGCTGCCTGGTAGGATGGTGATGTCTTTATAAACTACCTGGTAGGATGCTTTCCTATGAGCTGTCTGGTAGGATGATGATGTAATTATGAGCTGTCTGGTAGGATGGTTTACCTATGAGCTGCATTATAGAATGTTGTTGTCACAATAAGCTGCCTGGTAGGATGGTTTTCCTAAGAGCTGCCTGGTAGGATGGTGTTGTAAAGTGAGCTGCCTAGTAGGATGGTTTTGCTATGAGCTACCTGATAGGATGTTCTTTAAAAAAAAGTAAAAGTTTCACATTTTTCAAAGTATACACACCTCCCTCCTCCCTAGAAGTGAATCGTTTGCACCAATAGTAAGGTTCCCACAAACAAATTAATTGATAGGATATTGTTGTCACAATGAGCAGCCTGGTAAATGGTTTTCTTATGTACAGTATTTATACATTGAACTGTACAAACATGAAAAGTGCTCATGTGGTTGTGGCAAAAACAGCTAAAATATTTCACATACAGTTGTAAACACATTCAACCTTCAAGTAAAAAAGATAATAAATACAGGCAAATATTGAAAAGCAAATTAAAGTGCAATTTTTATGGCAGCAAAATGATCTATAACAGCATCAAAGTCTATTTTCTTTGCAATCTCATGCTCAATTGAAAGGATGCTTAGGTTTGAAAGCCTCTCTTGTCCCATAGTTGAACATAAATCATTTTTAATAAGTTTCAGCTTGCTAAAAACTTCTTTCGCATGATGCTATAGTTACAGGCAAATTGAGAAATATGCCTAGTGCCAGGGCCCTGCTGTACAAGGTACCTTCTGATTTTATCAGTTATTTCTGGCCATGATGGTGGATCATTTAGATTTATCTCTATGTTCGGAATCTCTTCCATATGAGCATCTTCTGATATTTTGTCACCCTGTGTCAAACTTTCTCTGGCAAAATGTGAGTAGGTGCCATGTATTCCAGTGACACTTTCCTTACTGTCTGATTCTGCACAGCTTTTACTTTTTGCTTTTTCTGGCATTAGTTCTAATCTTGGTTAGATTGAAAAAAGATTTCTGGAGCTGTTTCTATGATGCTGGCTGCATGTCCACTTAAACCAATGCCACTAGTGCATTCTTCTGAAGTTGAAGGTGTTTCTGCTTCTGTACTTTTGCTTGGTTTTATCCATTTTTGAAACTGCTGTGATAAGATAACTGCTTCATCTTCCCTGATCTTTCTTCTTTTTCTGAATTCAGCCCCGGAAGGTCTTTTGGATGACATTCCTTACAAGATAACAAAGTAAAAAAAATTAGTTCAGGCCATTTAGCCCCCCCCAAGTCTGTACCTGTATTGTGCCAAACAGCCTCTCTGTTCTTCAAGTCCACGGTGGGAGGGAAGCAGCGCGGTCGTGGAGATCATCAGAAAGCCGCATTTCATCACAGTCAGTCAGTACTACTACCTGCCACTGACCTGTCCTTCAAGAAAAAAAAAAGAAAAAAAAAATATTTATTCCCAAAAGTGCACCCCCCTATGACTGCACCCTAGGCGGGCACCTTCTCCGCCTACCCCCAGATCCAGCCCTGGTCAGGGTGCTTTATAAATTTCATATTTGTAGTTTTCCACAGCCTTGAAAGGAGTATGCATAAAAATTATCTTCTATGAAGCACATTGTAAACCCTTGTTCACACTTGTAAATGAAAGTATTGTTTACCTCATCCTCTCCTAGTCCCCACCTCTGGTGGGGGGGGTGTTATGTATTAGGTTCCATTTAATTTGTCTAACATTAATGTACAGCTGCAAAGGCTGGAAAAATATTGGAAGCATGGAAAAAACATAAACTTTTACTTAAAATTATACTTTGTACACTGCACTTGTGCTTAATAAACCCTTTAGTGCAGGGCTGTCCAACTGGCGGCCTGTGGGATCCCCCTTTTGTGGCCCCAGCCCACATAAAAGTCTGACTGCTGCGTCTGCTTCCTATGTGTAACATTTAAAAGGTATTACTACATAGATTAACTGACCCCTGCATTGTTTAAATCTCAAATTCTGACTTTAATCCCCTGTAATTGCCTTGTACTAGTGATGGGCAAATTTATTTGCCAGGGACGAATTTGCGGCGAATTCCCGCGATTCTCCGCTGGCGGATAAATTCGCGAAACGCCACCGAAAATTCGATGAAAAAAACGAGTTGAGCATTGTTTTTGACGCGATGTGGCGAAGACAACATGATGTGCCGTTCCTCGTTTGGTGAATTTTTTCACGAATTCGCGAATTTCGCTGGAAATTCGTGAAGTTTTCGGCAAAGCGAAACGGGGTAGATTCGCCCATCACTACCCTGTACTGTTCACACGTAATCCCTCCTGTATTGTTCACACAAGGCCCTCTGTACCACGGAGGTTGGACAGCACTCTTTTAGGGCAATGGCACATAGGACATTTTTGCCTGTGGTAAATATGTGCTACTTCAGGTGACAGTATCCCTAGTTTCCTTTCCACCCTCAGTAATGTGAACCGCAGGTGGGAAAACATTTGCATCTATTTCACTTTCCAAACTAGCCGGAAATTGCCTCATGAGAAAACTTTTGGCTACTTTGCAGTGTGTCTGTTTTCTGGCCAGTGATTCAAAATACCACCAGTCAGAAGTAAACCAGGATTTTTTTTGTTGCCCGAGGAAGCAAAAATTTACTTAAAGGGGTAGTTCACCTTTAAGTTTACTTTTACTATGGTATAGAATGGGCAATTCTAAGCAACTATTCATTTGGTCTTCATTGTTTTTTTTTATGATTTTTAAATAATTTGCCTTTTCCTCTTGACTTTTTCCAGCTTTCAAATGGGGGTCACTGAAACCAATTGCAAATTGTCTCAGAATATGACGCTCTACATCATACTAAAATGTAATGGGTCAACAACCCCTTTAAAACACACCATGTGTTTTGGCTGTAAATTTGGAAATAAAAATAATTATCAAGAGGGTGGAAAATGGATGCATAAAAGTTAGGCAAAAAAATAAGCTGAGCACATTAAAAAGGGCAGGTAAACATAGAGGATTGGAGGGAACATTAGAAAATAAGTGGGAGAGGGTAAAAGTGGACAACTTAACAGAAGTGGAATGGGAGGCAAAATGGCATCAGAGGGGAAGATATAGAGAGGATATGCAGTAGGAGCAAAGTGGGACGTAGTACTAGAATTATAAGAATGGAGTGGGTTAAAAAAAACTTAAAGAACACCATGGGGCCGATTTACGAAATTCACATGAAATGATCAAAGTTAAATCGAAATTGATCGAATACCGATCGTACAAATTTTTTGTGAAATCGGATATGCAGATTTGGCCTCTTTGATCATTGAATATCGAATAGGTCGAATGATCGGATATTCGATGATTCGATGATTCGATGATTGAAGGAATCAAAATTTTAAAGTTATTCGACTGCCTACTTTGCCAGATTGAACCTACCGAATTGTAATAGAAACTCCCCATAGGCTTCTGAGGCTAAGTCCTGCTCGAATACCATTCGATGGTCGAATGCTTATCGAATTGCGAATTTGGTCGAGCTAATTATGAGGAATAATAGTAAATTTGCCCCCATGTGTTAGGATGACACCCTCCTTTCTGGGATGGCAGAGAGCACATGGTTACTACTTACTATTTTAGTATTAAGAAACACAATACAATCACTTGTAAAGCACATTTATTGCACAAATATACAAAAAGCATAGTTGGGAAGCAAATATGTTATGAGTTTAGAGCCTCCATGTTACAGTAAGATATTGGTGTCATTTACTAAAACACACAGCCTGCACACACACAGCGATTCGATGCCTGCATACAGATTACCACCTGTATGTGACTTTTAGAGTTCTGTGCAGTCTCCTGTGTAAAATTTCTCACTGAAATTCTGCTTCTCTGCAGGACTCCCTTTCTCTTTTCAAATCACTTTCCCTCCAGACTTCAGCAGCCATGATACATCACACACTCAATATCAGGCAGCTTCATTGAAAGCAATGCTAGAGTGTACTGACAAATAAAATGGGGGAGGTGTGTTTGTTTTGGTGTCAAATTTCACACATTCAAATTTTAATCTGCCAATTCTAATGTTAATTCAAGATTTATAACAACTCCACCATTTAAATTGTCAAAATATTTCAGGCAGTTTATAGTCAAAATCCAATCAACAGAAAAAAACCCAACATCATTAATATCATCAATATGTAACAGGTAGTTTAACAAGAAAATAAATCAAATATCTTGATATTGTGGGGTAAACAAACCTCTGACAGATGAGCTGACTAGGTTGGTAGCTTTACATTATCTTCTGACAGTGATAAATAATACTGCAGTGAAGTTGTTTGAATTCTGCAACAATGAAGTCATGTTTCTTCTACAAGGTGTATCATTTATATTAAGCATACTAAGAAACTGCTGAAATCTCAAAAAAATGACTCTATAATGAAAGTTCAGAAAGCTGGAACAATTGTGATTTTATCCTAAGGTTATTCAACTGTAAAATATGTAATTTTTTCCACTTAATATTTTTTGCCACTTTTCACATAAGTATTTTTTTTTTTTTTAAAGCTCAGTTAAAGTTTTATCCAGAACAGTTTTTGCAGATTCTTCTTTCTTACCATACATATGTGTAACATATTGTTTTATTTTACAAATTGTTTTAATAATGCAATCATGCATTATGCATGATTATTATGCAATCAAAACATTATCTCATTAAAACTGACCTTAAGTAAATTTTACTATTGTATAAATAGTTTTTCACTTTGGCAATCTGAACTATGGTAAATAAAAATCTTTTCTTTGAGGCCCTTTTAGCAACATCCTGATTTTAGTGTTTTTTCTTAAAAAAGTAATTTTTTCTAAAATCACAAAGTAATTAAAAAATCTAATATAAGAAGCACTAATGGATACAAGTGTAACTAATGTTAATATTTAAAAAAAAACTTAAAATTCTGTACATTTTTCATGTAAATAGTGATGGGCGAATCTCCCGCGATTCGCTTCGCCGAAAAATTCGCGAATTTCTTGAGAAATTCGCGAATTGGCGAAAAATTCGCGAAACGAGTCGCGGGACGATTTTGTCGCGCGTCGCGTCAACTTTGACGCGCGTCGCGTCGTGTCGTTTTTGACGCGCGTCGCGTCGTTTTCGGCGCGTCGCGTCAAAAATGACGCGCGACTGACGCGCGACTCGGTTTCAGCAAATTTTCGGCAAGCGAAATTTCGCTGGTGATTCGCGAATTTATTCGCCAGCGGCGAATCGCGGGAATTCGCCGCGAATTCGACCTAGGCGAATAAATTCGCCCATCACTACATGTAAACTAAAAAAATCAAAAACTAAAAGCCCTAAAAAAAATCCCAATGACTTCTAAACAAATTTAACTGCTTTCAGACTGTGAAGTTTTGTCTTAGTATTTTTTTTTGCTGTTTTCTAGTTTAATAATTACATTTTTGTGGTTTAGATTAACTAGTATAATACCCAATTTTTAGTGCTAAAAATATGATTCATGAAGTTAGTAAACTATAAACTTTAAAGTTTAAATTATTAAACCCTTATTTTCCAATCAAGGGTTAGCAATTTGCTGTCTGTGCATGGTGTGTGCCCCATTAAAGTGATCCTCTAACCTACACATAAAAATCTATATAACAAAAGTCATTTGCAAATTAAATATGGAAAAAAAAAATTTATTTTTACATACATACCTGTTATAAAGTTTTAACTATCTGAGCTGTCAATCAAATATTACCTGTCCTGCTTCTATGCCCGAGGCATAGAGGTGGGATAGTCAGTTACTTTTTCATTCAGAAATTCTTAGCTGTCACTATACTCCTCACATTTCCCTTTCCCTTCTTATGCTCTATAATCAACAGAGGGAAGCACATTTTAAATAATAAATATAGTGTAAGGTTATTTTGCTCAACTAAAATGATAGAAAATAATTTGGAATTATTTTGTAGTGTGACAGGTCCCCTTTAAAGTCTGCTTCATCTGAACACTTAAAAGTACATGTATGGTGTATAATATTTAAGAGTAATATGTTGATTTCCAAACACGATGATAGCCAAATAACAATTGTTCGGCATCGTTTTTCTGCAGGATGTAATGCTCAGCCTGTTAATTCTTTGTTAATAAGGAGGCATTGGCAGACAAAATTATCTGACTACACAGACATATTTCAGTACAACAGGATTGTGAGCGTGTGGAATTGGCTTCTGGATTTGATGCATGTATCAATGGCTAAACAATAAAAAAAAAAAACACTGCACAATTGGGCTTTATTGAAAATGCCTACTCTGAGAAATCTAAATGTACTTATTTGCTAATAAACTCGGTAAATATACCTGGTTTATCTTTACTATTTTAATTTACCTAACATACATTTAATAATAAATTGTAAAGTTGGACATAACCTGTCTTTAGCATCGACAAAATCTGAAAAATCCAGATTCACAACCTGGAGCCTACTCTAGCTTTTTAAGCAGATAGATGTATACTAATTTCAAGACTACAGGAGACCTGATAGACCCCACCGCTAAAGTTATCTTACTTTTTAATAAGCATATTCAGTAAGCAATTCCATCCCTAGAGTAACTACTTTGTACAACAGGCTGCTCACAAAAAGGATTGATTTAAAAACCTTAGAGTGACACATTCCCCAGAAACTCTTATATGGTTAGGAGTATTTGTTCTTCCTCATCCTTATTAGATAATAAGGGGCCCTTTTACTAACAATCAAATTACTTTTTTCCCCATAAATCTTGAAAAAAATATTTCCTATATTTCTCAAAGACTTTAAAAATGTGAGATTTATTAAGGGGCAGATTTACTGAGGGTTGAACACCCTCATTAAAAAATCCTTGAATTCAACCAAGGGAATAGCTGGGAATAGTCAAAAATAAGAAAACCCAATTCGGTAGCTTTGATCTGTAAGTAATCATTGGTAATCAAAAATTTAGAGTGTAGGTATTATTTTAAAATACAGTAGGTAGGGACTTTATCTTTGTTAAATTGGAAATTTAATTACAATTTTAACTTGCTTTGCTCTTTAGCAACATATGGCTGTGAGATTTAAATTATTTTGGTGGCTTTTGCAATCAAACAGAAGTTATATTTCAAAATTAAATTAATTGGTTCTTCTAGTGCTTTATTCACTCAAGAGCTTAACAAAAACAGTATTAGCAGGAAAAAAGAACAGCATAGAGGAATTAATTTTGTGGATAGGTAAAAATATTGCAGAGATGTTTGTATTATTTCACCACTCATGCCAATAAACAAACTCAATTTAAACAGTCTACTAATAGACAGATTAATTGTGATAAATTAATATTAACGTATTTCTATAGCACCAACATATTTTTTACCACTGTACATTTTGCAAATACATTCCTAAAAGAGAACTGTGTACAGTATAATATATGCGGCACCACACTTTTGCCTATACTGCAGTCAAGACTTTGTAATCATTGCTACTGATTAAAATGCCAAAACAGTAAAAACTTCTTTTTTTAAAATAGGGCAAATGTTTTTCCAAGTTTATTTTTGTTTTTCTTATTTGGCTCTATTTTTTTTAATTTTTAATATACTATTAGTCCCACCTGAAACAAAGCTAAGCAATACATCATGTCAAGCTTACTTGAATGTTTAAACTAGTGAAATACCAGAATCACAAAGCTAATTAATTTTTATGAAATTTATTTCCCAGTGCGATCTTAGAGCTGAGTGAAAAGTATGATACGTGAAGTGAGGGAGTTGGGAATATGGGTTTATCATAAGTTCATGGCTGTCATTTCAAAAAGGTGTCAGACATTTAGGGAACAATGTACTTTTATCAACCAGTCAAGCAATTGAATGCTAAAAATATATTTGTGTCACAACACTACCTTAAATTAAACCTCTCCAAAATGGAAATGGTTCTCTTTCCTCCAACTAACACCAGTAACATCCCAGAGGTATCCATCATAGCTTCCAATTACACCATCATCCCGTCTCCCCACTCCTCACAACCAGCCAGTTGTTAAATCATGTCACCCAAGATGCTGCTAGAATTCTTATTCACTCTCGTCATATCACGTCTAGACTATTGTAATTCTCTTTTAATAGGCCTTCCCCGCCAGGTCGCGGGTCGCCTCTGCAGTTCATTGTGAACACTGCTGATAGGCTTATACACCTCAGCAACCACTCCTCCTCTGCCATGCCATTCTGCCAATCCCTGCACTGGCTTCCACTGCCCTTCAGAATTAAATTCAAATTAATGACCCTGACATTCAAAGCACTTCATAACTCTGCCCCTCCCTAAATCTCTGAATTCATCTCTATATAATCACCCAACCACTTACTATGCTGTCCTACTGACCTGCTACTCAACTCTTCTCTAATTACCTCCTCACATGCTTACATTGAAGACTTTGCAAGGGCTGCACCCCTCCTCTGGAATTCTCTCCCACGTCTACTCGACTTTCTCCCAACCTTTCTGCTTTCAAGAAATCTCTTAAAACACACATATTTATAGATGCCTACCCTTAACTACCAAATGCAATATCACATATAGTACCACATTCCTCACCCACTTAACTCTGATATTGCCCACTCCCACACTTTGTGTATCATTCCCTTCCCTTTAGATTGTAAGTTCTATCTGCACAGGGCCTTCCTCACCTTTTGTTCCGGCATTGATTGTGTAGTATGTAATGCCATATGTTCTATGCATGTAATTCTTGATTATAGAAATTTAGTTGCTACGAAATATGTTGGCGCTATAGAAATACATGTTAATAATAATAATAATAATATTATTTAATGTTAATAATAATAATATTTGTGCAACAATATAACCCCATATAATGTGTTTTTAACCTTGTTGCGTATCTAATTTGTAATTTCTACAAAAAAAGTTTTCTTCCTAGATACTATCCCAAAACCATTAAACTGTCATAGTATGTGACTTCAGTTAATATACCACACCGCCTAAAAACAATGATATCTTAATGTGTCACACTATATAACTGTGCAGAGATAATGATTCTGAAAGTTAATGTAATACAGTGTTCCAGGTACGTGTCTAATAGCATGTTTTGATCACTATTTATTTTGGCCTCAAAGAAAAGAAAATCATATGATCATTTCTCATTTTCTCCATTCTGCAATTTTATATTTGGTGTTTTCGATTCTCAAAGGTTTCTGTACACACACATTTACAATAGAAAAATGCCCAGAATAAGGTGCTATATGCTGAAATAAACATTTTAAATAATCATCAGAGGTATTGTTTGAATGCACCTGCACAGAGCCCCAGCCTGGCAGTCTATGGATTCTAGCAAATTCCAGAAAGTCTGCCTTAAGATGTCATAGACAGCCACTATTTACTGGGCTGGTAGGGTGCTGTTCTTGTTTTGAGTATTTGAAACATCAAGGCCAGCATATTGGATAGGACACAAAGGCAGTTCATTAGTTGTCTCAAAAGAAATCTGGCTTAGTTTATAAGCAAACCATACTAATTTGCACAAAGAGATTTCAGGTTGCAATCTGTCACCAGCGCCCAAAGGCGCAGCTCTCTCCTGTTCGGCTCTCCCTTTCCACGTTGGATCCAAGATGGCAGTGCCCTGGATCTCCATAGCATGGGTGCAGAGACGCCGGCATCTGGACGCTGGTGCAATGATGTTACCAGTGCCAAATTCAATTTAAAAAGACGCCCTAGGCACCGGTTCAATGCCCGTTCGTAGGAATTGTTTGGTGCATTCCTAGGTGTTTTTTCATTTTGTCTTTGACTATTCTGGACTTTTGACCTTGTCTGTATCTTGACCTTGCTGTTATTCTGCCTGCCTTCTGAACGCTTGCCTGGATTTGGACTTTGCCTACTCCTGACCCCTATTTGTACCACAAACTTGGACTTTGACCCCTGGGCTTCCTCCTTAGTCCTCACTACTCCCTGCTGGGAGCTGATAGGCCCCCATCTGAGGAAGCTACCCCGGATGTCTGAAGAGCCTTCCGGGGGGTGGCGTCTACGTGGAAGAGTATGAGACTCGACAAGTACTTGATACAGTTATTTCTTATATGCCTCCCACTCCTCCAGCCCCAGGGAATCCCCTTGCTGATGTCGCTCCTCTGCTAATGAGTTCTCCAGCTTATGAGCCACTCATCCCTCCTCCTCACTACAATGGGGACCAGCAAGCCTGCAGAGGATTTGTTACTCAGTGTCTTATTCAATTTGAATTTCAACCCTCACAATTCACTTCTGAGTGGGCAAAAGTGTGTTATGTGATGTCCTGTTTGGAGGGTAACCCTCTTGAGTGGAAGAAATCTCCATTGACGTTTAATGTTAAAGAGTTCCTTCAGTCATTCAGGACTATGGTTGATGCTCTGGGTCGAGTTGCTAATGCCTCATCTCGCCTTCTGCAAATCCGTCAGGAGAAGGATGGTGGTCTGCATCCCTGCATTGATTACCATGGACTTAATAAAATCACAGTTAAAAACCGATATCCTTTGAAAGGCGCTAAAGTCTTCACTAAGTGAAATCTACGTGGGGCATAAAATCTCATCCTTATCCGTGAAGGGGATGAATGTAAGACAGCATTCTATACCCGGGATGTGCACTATGAATACCTCGTGATGCACTTTGGCCTCTGCAATGACCCCGCCATCTTTCAGGAGTTTGTGAATGACATCTTCCAGGACCTCTTGGGAAAGTTTGTGGTCATGTACCTTGATGATTAGTGATGGGCGAATCTCCCGCGATTCGCTTCGCCTAGAGATTCGCGAATTTCTAGAGAAATTCGCGAATCGGCAAAAAATTCGCGAAACGAGTCGCGGGACGATTTTGTCACGCGTCGCGTCAACTTTGTCGCGCGTCGCATCAATTTTGACGCTTCGCGTCGTTTTCGGCGAGCGTCGCGTCGTTTTCGCGCGACTCGTTTTTCGGCGAAATTTCGCTGGTGATTCACGAATTTATTCGCCAGCGGCGAATCGCGGGAATTCGCCACGAATTCGACCTAGGCGAATAAATTCGCCCATCACTATTGATGATATCTTAATCTTCTCCAATGACTTGGAAACTCATTGTTCCTAGGTAAAAGAGGTACTCTCTGGTCTGAGGAATACCTCTCTCTTTGAAAAATAGAGAAATATGTCTTTGAAGTGCCGAAGATCCCTTTCCTTGGCTGTATTATCTCCCCAGAAGGTTTTGAGATGGCTCCTGCTAAAGTCTCCACGATCCAGAAATGGCCCCTTCCTTTGAGCACCAAGGCTATACAAAGAATCATCGGGTTTGTGAACTACTATCGACAGTTCATCAAGGGGTTCTCCTCTCGCATTGCCCCCATCCTTGCTCTTATCCGAAAAGGGGGTAAACCTAATTCATGGCCTCCTGCTGCTATTGAAGTATTCCAATCCCTGAAGGATGCTTTCATCTCTGTCCTCTGACATCCTGATACTGTGTTACCTTTTTTCACTGAGGTGGATGCCTCCGAGTTTGGAGCTGGTGCTTTTCTTTTACAGAGACATTCTTCTGATGGGAAATTACATCCTTGTAAGTCTCACCAACAGAAAAGAATTATGACATTGGGAATCACAAACTCTTGACAGCACAGATAACGCTTGAAAAGTGACACCACCTCCTAGAAGGGTCTTCAATCCCAGTCACTATTTACATGGACCATAAAAACCTAGAATTTATTCAAACTCTTAAAAGACTGAATCCCAGACAAGCTAGATGGGTTCTCTTCTTTTCCCATTTCAACTTTATCTTGACCTGTTGCCCTGGCTCCAAGAATTTAGTTAGCACCAAAAACTCAAAATACATACATTTACAAATCTGGCCTAAAAGCTGCTAAATTCATGTTGAAGTCAGTGGGTGTTGTTCTAGGTAAAACTGAAACTAAATGTATATATTTTTTAATAGTTTGGTTTTGACAGCACCTCTGGCTGTAGTGATAATTTCATACTGCTTTTTTCACTGACTTATGCCTTTATCATGCTTAGTCCTCATCTTCAATGAATACCTTTTCTCCTTTTTCAGGGGCAATATTTGATGAATCTGCCAAAAAAGATGATGAAGTATTTAGAATGGCTGTCGCTGACCTCAATCTAAATGAAGATATCCTACAAACAGAAAAAATCACATTTTCTGTTACATTTGTGGATGGGAACAATCCTTTTCAGGCTGTGCAAGAAGGTAGGCAAATGATCTTTTTTTGTATTGTGATATTTTATTTGTTGGTGTACCTAAATATTCCACACTGGATGTACTTAGGGTCAAATCTACAGTATATGTATTTAATTTGACTTTAATGCAAACAGGGCAGTTTTTCTCTCCCCTCACCTTTTTTATGATATTTCCTGATTGCATTTAAATTAATAATTAGTTGGCTTATTTGCTCATTTCTGCTTTACAGTCAGAACTGTATTTTTAACACTATGTTCTAAATTATCTGTTCTCTGTCGTGGGAACTAATAATATTTGTATTCTTGACAATGACAATGTCAAGACTGATTAATTAGGAAATAAAAAAGGTTTTCTCCATTGATTTTGGGTTGCCAATAATACCCAGTATATTCATCTCCAGTGTATAATTACAGAGGTTTTGATGAGTTTTATGGTTCCCTTATTTTGCAGCCACAATTTTTTTTATATGTTCCATGTCATACTTAAATTTTATGAATATTTATTACTTAACACATTTCGTACAAAGGTTTTATGTGTGTTTTTTTATTACTTTGTCACTGTCAGAGCCACAGAAACCACATACAGCTTAGTATCTGAAATATATAATTGGATACCAATATTTCAATCTTTAATGGAAAACGTTTTTTGATATCCATTATCTATTCACCTTGTAATGGTTACTAGTTATATATATCAGTGTATTTAAAGACAATACCAAATTGAATAATGAGAAAATAATCTAGGTGCTTTCTTTCCTGTAGAGACTTGATATGGTATTTTTATAGCTTTTTGACTGCAACTTAAATTTATGGAGGCAGATGAGTATGAATTAATGTATGGTTAAACTAAGTATGCCTTTTTTTGACCTGAACATAGAATACATACTTATTTTACAGGTAGCATGTTAAGCATAAACTAAAATTATTTTCCTAACATATTAAATCACTGTAGTATACTTGCAATGCTTGGGTGATGCTTATCTCGGCAAAAACATTTTTTTTACCTTAAAAACTGCTATGGTACAAAATAAATTCACTTCAAAAGAATGAAGGATTACTGCCCAATAAATGATAGACACTGGTGTGTGAGAGCAGTGACCAAAGGTCAGGACAGAACAGGTTGGCCAGACATAAAGTGAAAGTAAAAAGAAGCCTGTATCACTGGTATAAACCAGAGAGTCAGTGGAGCAGAAAATACACTTCTGAATTAAACAATTTCCCCTCCCTTAGCACTGATGGAAAGAAATAAAATCTACATTTGGCTTTCATGAATAAAACTCTAGATTTGTTTTTCTGTGAGGTTTTAAAATCCTGCTGCCCTTACAAGTCTTTGATGTCTTTGATTTTTTTTTCAAAAAGATATACAGGTTTGGGACC
>CM044432.1:64903178-64920133 GCA_024363595.1 Xenopus borealis | reverse complement strand
AATTTTTGTGAGTACTGAAGCCAAGAGGCAAATTACATCTCAAGAGCCCAGTACATTTTCAAAACCACAATTAACATAGTGTAACAAACAACTATCCTGTACATATAACCTTTTTTGTATATGTGCATTTTTGTGTCAAATGCTCAGCTGCTGAGACACTTTGATTATAAGGCTAGGAAACACTGTGATAATAGTGATAATAGTTCTACTCCATTGCTCCTCTGTAATAGTAGGCATGTGGCCAAAATCCTTAGTAATTGTTCTTTATAATGTGAATTATTATATTATATTATTATATATTAAATGTCATTTTAGCTGTTTTGTCATGATTCTGACAAGTAAGACAAGAATGAATAGCAGTTACCACATCTGCATCCATTGCTGGCCATCAGTATAGGTCTTGTAGTCTTTGTTTTGTACATACAATTGATGACTTTCATGTGCAAGTTATATGAGCTTTTCTCTCAAGGTCTCTGGTGCCAGTAAGCAGTGAGCTCCACGGACAACATCTACTAAGGACCGTTTATGTCTGATCTTATAGTAAGGTTGAAGATCAGGACTGAGTTTTACTTGTTTTATGTGAGGCAAGCTTTAAAATAATCAGCTTTAACTGTAGATGATAATATATCGGTCAATGCTACAACTTCTATGTCCTCATCCAGTGTATCTGCAGCTGCAGGTAAAGGTAAACATGACAAACAATCAGCAGTAACATTTTTCAAACCTGCATTAACATGCAGAAAACTTTATTTTTATTTGCTTCTCTGAAATTACTGATTGCAAACAAATAGATGTTTAGGATATAAGACTGTTCCGAGATCATATCAAACTGCAGATCTGACTTATTGATGTACATGTCTCTCAAATTAACTGCCCAAAAGATATGTGCTGAAGGCTTTGTGTAATCATATATATTGTTCAGCAAGACCTATAACATCATATTGACTTGTTTTTTTGGTGAATTTTCGCCAGGCGAAATTTCGCAAATTTATTCGCCAGCGGAGAATCGCGGGAATTTGCCGCAAATTCGCCCATCACTATTTGTCATTTGACTTGATTTGTTTGTGGCTGAAGCAGTAAATTTGCAAGTCAATTATCTTAACAATCCTAATGGTTTTAAGTACAGATTTAAATATTTTTAACTTTAAATTCTCTTTCACCTCGAACTGATCTGGATTAGACAAATGCAAATTTCCTTCAGCCCAGAAAAAAAATTCAGCTACAATAAAAATAAACAGTTAATCAATCTGATTCACTTGGTGATTTGTATTTACCAAATTGATCAAAATCATAACAGACCATGGATTACATAAATCAAGTTGCTGAACTAGGTAATTGTTTTATTCATAACAGAGAAGTTATGTAAACAGGTCTAGAAAGGTTTCCTTTTTAAGGTCCTAATCTACTACTACAAAGATAGAGCTTTCTATTTTGGTTTGATAGGGCCTAGAAACTCTGTGTGCAATATCAATGAGCCTTGAAAGGATGTTTTAAATAGTCTGTTTCATATAAAATAGACCATTTCATAGAGGGAGACTTTATCTTTGCTATATTTTGTGCATTTAATAAAATGGTGTGGTGCACCAGATTTATATGTATTTGAAGAAGTTGTGTCATTACCTGTTGATGTGTTCCCATTGTCACTTTCCAAGCCATGTGGGTTATGCTGTCTTTAACCCTTTTTAAGGCTACTGAATGACCAAACAGTCAAAAACAAACATAATGGATTTGTCATGTCATTCTGTTTGGGTGAACAATCATGATGATTCTATATGAATACCGTTCAGTTAAAAAATAAATGTCTTTAAAACAAACATTATATGTGCCACTAACTTTGCTTCATTAACCAGAAAACTGTTGTAACAACTCACCCTAGTGGTCTAGTGGTGCGGCGGGGACACCTGTCACGCCGTTCCTCTGTATTTACGGTGTGCTGTGCGCATTTTTCTCATTTATAGGCACCAGCGTGCAATGGCGCAAGATGTAAAAGTATTTAAAGGCTTTTTATGTGAGTTCCTGGTGTTTCTGTGCTGTTAGACTTCTGATATCTGATTACATATTGTGACTAGGGTTGCCACCTTTTCTAAAAATGTATACCGGCTGGTGGGGGGGGGGAGTCAAAAGGGGCGGTCCCTGAAGTAAAAGGGGCGGTCCCTGACGTAAAAGGGGCGTGTCGTGCCATAAAGGGGCGGAGTCACCGGCAGCGATCGGCTGAAGACGCGAAAAAGGTAACTATTAAATGCTTTTAAGGCAGGGCAGGGGCCTTTTTTATGGGGTATTACAAATTTACCGGCAGCTACATTGCCGGTAAATTTGTAATACCGGCCCCGACCTTGGCTGGTGTTTTACCGGCTAGGCCAGTAAAATACCGGCCGGGTGGCAACCCTAATTGTGACCCCTGCTTGTTTGTGACAAATCATAACTTCTGAAATCCTGACCCTGCTTGGTAACCGACTCTTCTATTCCGTACCACTTCTGATTAATCTCCTGTTTTGACACTTGCCTGTCTGACTCCACTTGTTCAACCCTTTGAATACCTTAAAGAACAAGTAAACGTTTTTTTTTCTATCTGTAAATTTGCTCTAAACAGCCCCCCCAGATTAATGTACCTTAGTCCCTGCTGCAAGTCTGCTCTGGTTTCTGTGTTATCAGCAGCTTGTTTCCCCTTCTTCCTGGTGCAGAGTGAAGCCCCGCCCCTTAGCTTACTGAGCTGACCTTATCTCTGTGACTAGTCCTGGAGATCATTTGCTGCTGTGACATAGCAGAGACCAGTGTGTGCAGCACTTTTTTTTTTTTATCCTCATGTGCACTCTCTGCTCCTTCTGGTTCATTCCATATCACAGCAGCACTTAGAGGAATATTTCTCTGACACTGTTGATGTACTGTAGGTAAAGTAACAGCCCTTTCTCAATTTTTAACACATTTTATAATGCTATTGATTGCTATGCCTGATCTTCTGTCTGGTTATGTAAAGAATAAAGCTGTTTTTTTTACTGAGTTTGATTAACTCATTCATGTGTCCCTTTACTGATCAATTTATGTACAAAGCTATTTTCCATTTATGCATACTGACATAGATTAACTATGGTGGTTGTGCAAGTGATTGTTGATGAGCCTGGGGGAACTGATTTATTATCAGTTAGAATGGATTTTATTTAGAATCAGAATGGCAGCCTGTTCTGGGAGTTGTTCATTACAGTGAATGTTCAGAGCCTTATGCAAGAAATGTTTGTGATGCTTGGGGAAACTAGCTTACTAATGCACACACTGGCTCCCTCTTCCTCTCTATTGTGTAACAGCAGCAAATGGACTGCTCAGTAAACTAAGGGGCTGGGCTTCACTCTGCACCAGGAAGAAGGGGAAAAAAGCTGCTGATAACACAGAAACCAGAGCAGACTTGCAGCAGGGACTAAGGTACATTAATCTGGGGGGCTGTTTAGAGCAAATTTACAGATAGAAAAAGAAAAACATTTACTTTTCTTTTAAGAAGGAATTTGTGTCTGCTTTCATTCTCCATCACCATGATACCACCCTTCCTTTCATTGTAGAGGTTCATGCCTCAGAAGTTGGTTCAGGGGCAGTCCTTTCTCAAAGGCATCCAATAACCAACAATGTGCATCCATGTGCATTCTTCTCTAGAAAATTTGCACTGCCCGAAACCAATTATGATATTGGTAATAGAGAATTGTTGGCTATCAAATGGGCCTTTGAGGAATGGCAACACTTTTTAGAGGGGGCTAAACATGTAACATAGTAACATAGTAAGTTAGATTGAAAAAAGACACATGTTCATCAAGTTCAACCTTTTTTTTTACCTGCCTGACTGCTAGTTGATCCAGAAGAAGACAAAAAACCCTATCTGAAGCAAATTTGTCACAGTCAAATAAATCCGCCCATCACTAGCCATTAACAACCACCCTCTGTACCCGATCCTGTAGCAAGTTACATATCCATGTGCAAATGACTTCATAAAGCCCAACAGACCTTAGTTTAGAAAACAATCATTTGTGGGGCATGGTATCAAACGCTTTGGTAAAATCCAAATACATCACATCTACTGCCCCCCCACAGTCCAGCATCATGTCTGACATGACCTCTCCTTCATAAAGCCATGCTGATTATAATGCCCTTCTCTAGGACAAGCTTTTGAATGTTAAACTTTAACAAGCCTTCAAATTATTTGCCCACCACAGATGTCAAACTTACTGGCCTATAATTGCCAGACTGAGATCGTAATCCCTTTTTAAATATTGTAATGACATCTGCTTTTATCCAGTCCATAGGACCCGGATGAGGTCTTACTTGTGCATTCAAGCAAGTGCAAATGAATTTTTTTATGCTAAAATAATAATACAGTACTGGAAGATGTTTCATCATGCACATATTATTAAATTTATTGCATACTCTTTGGAGGAAGCCATCTCTTCCTTAGGTTTATTTTTAATTGTGAACTGTTACAGATTTATGTATAAAAAAAGAAAGCAATTGTGAATGCTTAGAGGATGTTAAATTAATTTGTTTGATAAATGGGTTATTTATTATTTAGAAATCGTATGTGAAAGGTTTCTAAAATTACATTTTCTTTTATTAGACAACATATTTTTATGGTTTATTTGCCTTTCTTTAACTATTAAAGGTTTCATTACTTTTTTGTAATGAAATAAAAAAAATGATATTGTTTGTTTTAATATAATAAAAAACTTTTGGCAATATAAACTCTGCATGGAGAGTATTATTTGTGAATAACATATGAGTTGCTGTTTTGCAATTATAAAGATCTGCTATCTTTGAATTTCCAATTAGAAAGCATAAATATTTCATATCTGATCAAAAGTAATTATATTTTACACCAATGATTAATATAATCTTAATTTCAGAACTTTGATAAACAAAGAGAAAATCTAAAAAAGTGCTAGTCTTTTATTCCTTTTATTTGCTCTGCTAATGAGAGTAATGTATTGCCAGCTTTTAAAATAGCCTCTGTATTTCAGAGCATTTCTAGAGCAATCTCTTACATCTCTTAGAGATGCTACTATATAATGATGTAAATTGCTGTATTGTGCATCCTCTGTTAAATAACATACTTCTTGAAAGCATGGTCAGCAATTAAAGCATATTTTTTTCTAAAAAGAAGTGTTTTAAATAGAATGTTTGAATATGAATAACATTTATATTCTCAAAAATCATACTGTCCACTTATTTTGTTTCTGAATAAACTAACATTTCCTCTTCTGATAGTTAAAGGGACCAAGCGGGTGGAAACATTCTGAATTTATGAAGTCCTTCAATAAAAAATACAAAGATATGAGACATTTATAGTGATGGGCGAATTTATTCGCCAGGGGCGAATTCGCGGCGAATTCCCGCGATTCGCCGCTGGCGAATAAATTTGCGAAACTGCCCAAAAAATTCGCCCAAAAAAATTCGCCGCTCAAAAACGAGTCGCGCGTTGTTTTTGACGCGACGCGTCGGAAACGACGCGACGCGCGTCAAAAACGACGTTTCGCGAATCGGCAAAAAATTAGCGAATTTCTCTGGAAATTCGCGAATTTTTCGGCGAAGCGAAACGCGGCCGTTTCGCCCATCACTAGACATTTATATTGAAATTAACATCCCACATTGGGATTCCATTTTTAAAGAATAGTTAAATACTTATTATTATGCAGTCATTATACTAGTGTCATATTGTTTATGTACAGGATAAGAAGTACTTCTTTATGGACAGTACAATAAGTTAGTAAATTAAATATTTTTCTAAACCATCTCCAGTCCTGACAAGCAGTCACGTAGACGTTGTGTTAGAAATGTATCTAGATACCCTGAATAGATTCTTATACACAACTACACCTACACCAACAACTTTGAAATTATTAGACTTCCTCACTTATTTCCATATGTTAGATATCATGACGGTTTCTTTAGATATTTAAAAGATCAGTAAACCCTTGAAGTACAGAAAAGACTACAGATAACTGAAGAGACTTGTAAGTAACATTAAAATATTCTTTAGAGTAACCTTTTAATATGCACTGCATATGAGTAGTAGACCAGATATGACAAATACTCAAGACTAATGCAGATCTTTCTGTACTCAGATGCAAATATTTAACAATCAAAAGGCTTAGAGAAACTTCTGTAGGATGGGAAGCTTTACTCCACCTCACATTCATTATTTTAAACTCTTTTGTCAAGTCAACCCGATATATCCCTGGAATTAATAAAGTATCTATCTATTTTCTTTATTGTATTATGTGCATTCATTTCTTACCTTCTCTGTGAATTATGGATCAAAAAAGATGCTCAAAGAAGGTTGTGGTGCAGGACAAATACTTGGCAGTAGCCTTAAACTGCAATTTCTTAATTCTCACACTGCATGTTTCAGGCTAGGCCCTTTATCAAATGACTTGATAAAGGGCCTAGCCAGAAACATGTAGTGTTAGAATTTCACCTTCCCAATAAATTAAGAAATTGCAGTTTAAGACTACTGCCAAGGATTTGTCCTGCACCACAACCTTCTTTGAGCAAATCGATTGGGGTATATACACAGGATACCCTGCCGGACTCCCTACATAACGTTTGATACGGGTGAGCTACAGTTCATCAACAAAGATGCAAAATCAGGATTATAAGCGGGAAGTACTTATGAGTTAAACACCAAGAAAGACAAAACTTGATTTTATTGGACTAAATAAAAAGGAAAGTTTATTCTGGACCATTTCTCTGTGCTAATCTACATTATTATAAAATGGCAAGTGAGTTTCATGTTTTATTCATTTGATGTAATGAATTTGTAATTTGCATGTTTAATGGTTTCTTAGTTGAGGGATAACAGTAGTGTTTCTGAACATGTTGATTGTTCCCAAGGCAATACTCAAACTCCTAGTAACAAAGAAAGGCCTCCTGCTTCATTAAATAGCTTCAAATGTTACCTATTTATACTAGTCATTTTTCTTGAATTGTCACAGTTATTGGACATATCAGAATGCAGTAAACCAATGTCATTAATCGAGATGTCAGCAGAAGGCACAAAAACTCATCCAAAATGTTCGTAAAAGATACATGACTAGTGATGGGCGAATTTGTTCGCCAGAGGAAAATTTGCGGCGAAACGCCAGCAAAAACGACGCGCGACTCGTTTCGCGAATTTTTTCGCCAATTCGCGAATTTCCAGCGAATTTTTCGGCGAAGCGAAACAGGTGAGATTCGCCCATCACTAGTGACATGTATTTTTCTATATTTTATATAGCGGAAAATGGTAAATTGCGTTATTTGTAGTGATGGGCGAAACTCCCGCGTTTCACTTCGCCGAAAAATGTGCGATTTTCCAGAAAAATTCACGAAACGAGTCGCGTCGGCGCGCGTCGCGTCGTTTTTGGCGACTCGTTTTGTTGGCGAATTTTTCTGCGGCAAATTTTTGCTGGCGTTTCGCGAATTTATTCGCCAGCAGCAAATCGCGGGAATTCGCCGCGAATTCGCCCCTGGCGAATAAATTCGCCCATCACTAGTTATTTGTAGAATAATACATTGTTTTAATATTTTGCATCATCCTCTGCAAGATCTGATATTGAGAAATATACCTCATATTCACAACTTTTTCTATATATGCCCTAAAGTCAAAAACTATTAATATTAAATGCATAGTAAAAAGAAAATCATTTAATAAAATGCAAACTGTATATCATCTTTAAATGTATCAGAAAAATAAATATGCATTATATTGCATAGCAGGACAGGGTGTTCACAGCCCATTAATTTCATAAATGAAAATAGAGTTTGACCCAAGTCATTTGGTCTAACCTAACAGTTACTTCTGCAATGTTTTAAGGGTTTTCATAAATATATGTACCAGAACATTTATGTACTATTTAGAAAAATTATTATGTGTGTAATTTAAAAAATTTTTCTACTTTGAATAAACCCCAAATTAAAAAAAAATAATTAAAAATTGTAGTTGAATAAAACCATGAAAAAATCCAAATACCTCAAATGTATACTTTATTATGCATAATCTAATGGGTAGACAAGCAAAACAAATAAAAAAACCTCAGATTGAATAAATATATTTATATGCTTAGAACAGCTTCCGTTGACTTGTACATGACCTTGCCAACTTTCACATGCTAAAAATGTAGCTTAGTTTTTTTCTTAATTTCTTAATAAACATCAGATGTTTTTAAAAAGCATTATTGACATTTATTTTAAGTACAATAAACACAGAGAAATTAATATAAACATTGATAAATAGCCCCCAAAATTCACCTCAATTCACTGACTGGTTTTTCTCAACGTGTCTCATTTGATAAAATATTATGCACGTTTTTGTGAGAGAAATGTGTCAAATATTCTCATGGCATAAATTCTCCTCATACAATTGTATTAGGGAAATTGTTTTGAATTTTCACCATAAAGAAATGAAATATGTGGGAAATTAGCATAGAGAAGGAGATATAAATAATGAGATGCTCTCTTTATAATGTCAGTTTGCCAGCCTGAACCTGGAGGTATTCTAATGGCAAACATTAATTCTTGTGCTTTCAGTAATATGGTGAAGATTCACTGGAGAAATTTTATCTGTCCTGTGTCTGACATAATATACCACTTGACCAGAAGTCAAAATAGAAAAATATTTCTTCCAAAGAGCACTGTATAGGCAGCCAGACACATGTTAAAAAATGCTTTTATCACTGGTTAAATTGTGTAGTCACAATAGACATTTTTAATATGCAATAAAGAGCTGACTCTAACAATGGAGGTAAGTACATTTTTTTATTTGGACTATTGAAACTAGCCATACACACAAAAGAGTAATGACAAAGTTCATGGTCATGAATATGAAGAGTCTATAAAAATAAGGCAAAGCACGCATTTTTTTCACTTTACACAGTGCCTCTTAGTTTATGTACTGAAACTGTACTTTATACTTTATCAAGCATTATATATTTGATATTGTTTTTTTTTATTTTATTGTAGAGAGATACTTAAAAGCAATTAATATAGATGTATTCATTGTTAGCTACATTACAATGCAGAATGTAAATATTCAATTTAATTCTGCTCTTCCAAAGACTGAACAATGAAGGGTTGTAGATTGTTGTGCAGACAGTGCTAAAGCTTAAAAAAAATTTGAAAGACCCAAGTATATTAGCATATTGCAGCTTTGTAGAGTAATTACAATTACAGTATGAATTTATAATCAGAACATGTTTTCTATACTTAAAATGTCAAAAAGATTATTTGCTGAATTCAAATTGCCTAAGTTGTACACCACTTATTATTACTAATACATTTAATGCAGTCATATAAAACGCCATTGAAAAAACTGCCAAATAATCAACCTTGCCTTTAATATATTGTAAATGGATACCAGTTTAAGGGTTTAAGGGTTGAAGTGAAAATTCGAAGTAATTTTTGGGTACTAAGACTATCGATTAGGCCAAAATTTGAGTCTTTGTCTTTTTTAAAAATTCGAATTCGACCCTTCACCACCTTAAACTAGACAAATTGCTATTTTATCCTATGGGGGACCTCTTGGAACCTTTAAGGAGTGTTCTTGGAAGTTTTTGAAAATCACTTTGAATCGTTCTAATCAAACAATGCATTTGAACGATTTGAATGATTTTTAGTCGATCGAGAAAACACTTTAAAAAATGTAGATGGTCGAATTTTGAAGTTTTTTAAATTCGACCCTAAATAAATCTGCCCTTAACTGTAAGGTACACCCAGTAACTAACAAAGGCAGACAGCAGCACATGTCATCCCTAAGCGACTCGGAACTGTTAGAGCAAGTGGGGAGGTAATGCTGGATGGAACCCAACCACAGAATTGGCAGCGACAACACAGATAACGGGAAATACTTCACGTGCCTGTCTTTTATCACATAAATGTGAGTGCAATTGTTCTTATTTTTTAGCACTATTCAAAGGCTTTTACAATATATACCTGTGCTCCACTTCTCCATTAGCACTACTTAACTTGGAAAACAACAGATTGATTCTACAGATTTATTCTGCACATTTATGAGTTAAACGCTTGTGAGTACCCATCTATAAGCACATTCAATGTGACCCTTATAAAGCTAAATACACACCATAAGGTAATATCGGGGGTGTATGCTATATCGCAATAATGAAAAGGGCCACTACACTCAGATTATCTTTTTGCAACATCTTATTCCCGTACGATTTTACGGAAGCCAAATTATAGTGGTCTAGGTCAGAGATTGGCAGAATCACATGTAGCTGTGAGTTAAAGCAGGAGATGGCCAGGCCCAGGGGTGGAGTAAGAGAGGGATGTTATGTCAGGGGAAGAAGCACTTCACTTCCTTATCTTCTGAGTAGGTAGAACCATCCCACCCACCCTCCTCCATTTTGCAAATTTTGTGAGATGTCGGGAGTTTTGTACTTTATGTTATCATATATTCTATTAATAACTGAATATGGATGTTTTCCTGAAAGCACTGTTAAATTGTGGTTTCTGCATCTTTATCCATTACAATTTTGAAAGTTGGCAATGTATTCATTAATGTTAAATTAATGTGAAATGCTTGATCCAGGGAATGTTTCCGATTGCCATTGGGGTTAGGAAGAACATTTTTCCATCTTGAAGCATAATTGGCACTGTCTTCAGGCTGGTTTTTTTTGCCTTCCTCTGGATCAAAACAGTGCACATATGATATTATATTTTAGATTTTATTTGTCACAGCAGTGATAGAACCTTCCAGACTACTGCACTGGTAAGTTTAGAAGAGGGAGAAAGGAGGTTTTCTCCTTTGACTACATTGATACAAACACTACTACTGCTTGTACTAGGGGGCAGCCTGCTTGGATTTTCTATCATCGAGTGCAGATGCAGGTCCCGCAGCAGGGCTGCTTAACTTCTCTCATGTTGGTGGTACAGCATAGAAGAAATCTCTTGTTTAATTCTGGCTTTAGACTATTGCCTTGGGTTAAGATGGCAAGGTCCTAGTTATCTAATAAAATGTGAATAAATGATGTGGCCATTTTATGTAATAATGGGTTTACTTTTTTAGCGCTGATGTCTGTGTGGTCTTTTAACTTTGATGTGGAGTGGGTGGGATCAGGGGTGGGGCTTGGGTGCCAGGGTGGGCTGGGCCCAGGGGGCCCCAAAAAAATTTGTTGTGCAGGGCCCTGTGATTTCTAATGGGGGCCCTGAGTGTCCGTGTACAAGCAGCCATACTGAGGGTTTTGCGTATGTGTACTGTGCCCCTCATCCAAAACACTTGGTGGATATGGCATGCCTATCACCTCGAGCTTGGGTTACTGTCACCTTCCTGACTCATTCAGTATTTGCATACTTGTTTCCCAATATGTCTGCCTGAAATGGCAGTGGACACATGGTGACAAAACCAGAAAATATACTATGAGGGCCTCTTCCAAGAGTATCTGCTGTGACAGTCTCCAGCTAGTGATTAAAATGTTGTCTTTAACTTCTAGATGGATTTTGTAGGTTAGAAAATGCATTATTTAATAATTAATATAATCTGATAATTTCTAATTGAAGTTGCAAGGGGGTATTAATGATTCTGAAAAACCTTTCCTGTGCTGGAACAAATCGTTCTAGTGATTAATCACTAGAACCTCTGTGACTGACTTTTCTTTAATTTAGTACAATGATTGAGTTGAACTTATTTCCACTGTAAAGCTAAATTTAACGAGTTGCAATTGAGTCAGTGTTATATTGTCACAGTTATCAGCAGGTGGGTGTCCTGCTTGAAAGCAAAATGTGTGATACCCACATTGCATATGCAGAAGTACCAACATCTCCTTATTAAATAGTTTTTGTTTAAGGTTTGCAGTTTTATGAAATGTTTGTAAAACAAATATGTTCTACTTTTGATGACACTCTTCACACGATGAAACAGCTTTATATTAATAATTGCATTTATGCTCACTTTCATAAGTTTGGCTGGTGAGCAGTAACATATTGAAAATGTTTACAGAAAATTGTGTGTGTGCAAATTATATATAAAGATGATTTATTGCTATCAGGCTTGTAAGATTGCACAGGACTGTTTTTAATATGTACACAACAACTGCCTGCTCATTTTAGTCATTTAATTATTATTAAAGAACTTTAAAAAATGGTACTTATAAAAAAACTAACATCATATTCACAAGAATTTGTGAAAATAAATGCAGGTTTAATTCAAGAACATTTATGACACGTTTTGTGTTTTTGTTAGCGTCTGCTCTTACAGTGTAAAAATAGAATATAAACACTGTGTTGGTCATATGGTGAATCTGGACATGATCCAAAATGGTATCATGTGATGATTGTATTTAAAGGAGAACTAAATCTCCCTCAAGAATTAAACCCTGATTACATTAGAAACCAAGATTCCCTTGCAAATTCTTCATTAAAGGGATCCTATCATGGGAAAAAAAAATTCAAAATGCATCAGTTAATAGTGCTGTTCCAGAGGAATTCTCAATTGAAATCCATTTCTCAAAAGAGCAAACAGATTTTTTTATATTTCATTTTGAAATCTGACATGGGTCTAGACATATTGTCAATTTCCCAGCTGCCCCAAGTCATGTGACTTGTGCTCTGATAAATTTCAGTCACTCTTTACTGCTGTACTGCAAGTTGGAGTGATATCACCCCCTCCCTTTCCCCCACCCAGCAGCCTAACAAAAGAACAATGAGAACGTAACCAGTTAACAGCTCCCTAACACAAGATAACAGCTGCCTGGTAGATCTTAGAACAGCACTCAATAGTAAAACCCATGTCCCACTGCATACTGTACTATTCCGTTACATTGAGAAGACAAAAACAACAGCCTGCCAGAAAGCAGTTCCCTCCTAAAGTGCTGGCACAAGTCACATGACTGGGGCAGCTGGGAAATTGACAAAATGGCTAGCCCCATGTCAGATTTCAAAACTGAATATAAAAAAATCTGTTTGCTCTTTTGAGAAATGGATTTCAGTGCAGAAGTCTACTGGAACAGCACTATTAACTGTGCTGTGGTAGAAATATGGATGACTCATAACCTTTAATGGGCACTTGAAGTGATGCAAGCCACAATTGCATCCATAACAGTGCTGTTTTTCAGGAGTGGCCCTTGGAACCAAAGTAATGGGGCTAAATTTAGAAATGAATGCAAAGAAAAGTTTTAGTTCTTTAAATCGGAAACAATAACTGCTTCCCTTCTAGCTCAGTTTTCTGTGTATATCATTGATTTATCACATAACCTAGCCTTTTATCAAAGTGTGATTTGGTATATGGTAGCTCACTGTATGATGATAATGTAACACCTTCAAGTGGCACAGATTGTGCCACTTGGAAAGTTGAGGGATCATGTGAAAAATACAGGGCACTTCTAGAATATTCAGCTAGATGCAGTCACTTACTACTGCAGCCAAAAAGCATGCACTTATTAGAAGTGCCACTCATTTTTCAAATTATAAAGTATCCTTATGGAACATTGCTGTAAATAATTAGCTGGCAAATGTCTTCCCTAGGCCTGTCTGTGCTCTGTTAATCCTCTGTTGAACCTCTGATTCCAGTCGAACTGCCATCACATATTAATTCCACTTACATAAATGCTCATTGTTGAGCATAATCTGCTCCATCTAAATTCCCATATCTTTCCATTAAGTCCTACTTAAAAATAGTACAACCATTTAGTTACTATGTATGTGACATAACTGTTTCCACCCCACTACATAAAAAAAGAACATATACACTATAGCTTTTCTTCTTGCTTGATGTGCTCTCACGTTGTTCTCTATTGCCCTTGCGGCAAACCTTCATCTAATCTGTGTTCTGTTCTTAAATCTATCTATTAATTTCTGCTCTGATAACTATCTCTTTGTTTGGGATCATAATTACATACACATCCTGATGTTATATTAACTGGCATTCAACTACTGTACCCATGTGCAGGCATATGTAACACACTTCTAAGCTTTTATTCAGTTCAATACTTTTCCCTACCTGTGGATTTCAAGGGTAGATTTAGTAAAAAAAAATTTCACCCATGATTTTTACAAATGTTTTATGAATTTGCCCAAAAGTGTAGAACACCATTAAAAAAGAGGCACAGCTATATTTGGAGTTTCCTTCAGGGAAGGGCTTAGAAGCCATTGTTAATTATAGGTATATTGTCCCCTTATCCACTCTGATCTATATACAGAAATAAACTATCGGATCCATTATCCGGAAACCCGGTATCCAGAAAGTTCTGAATTAAGGAAAGGCCATCTCCCATAGACTCCATTATAAGCAAATAATCCAATTTTTTTTAAAATGATTTCCTTTTTCTCTGTAATAATAAAACGGTAGCTTGTTATTGATCCCAACTAAGATATAATTAATCCTCATTGGAAGCAGAACCAGCCAATTGCGGTTATTTAATGTTTGCATGATTTTCAAGTAGACTTAGGGACACATTTACTAATGGTCTAATTTCGAGGGTTTATTAACCCTCAAATTCAACCCTCGAATTAAATTCAAATTAAAACCCCTCATATTCGAATTTCTAATTCGAGGGGTTTTAGCGGATTTCAAATTATCGATCGATCAAAAATTCGATTGATCGATAAAAGAATTCTAACTGATCAATTATTAGAATGATTTTAAGCATTCAATCAAATTTTTTTTTATTCGATCTAAAAAAGCAGGAAAAATTCTATGGGAGCTTCCCAAAGGGATATATATAGCAATTTGGTAGCTTTTATCTGCCAAATTGTTATATCAATTTTTTTAAAGGGCCAGTACTTCGACAATCGAATTTGAATGAGAATTTTCGATTTGGCAAATTCGAATCAAATTTTGGGCTATTCGATAAGCCCAAAATAAATTCAAATTTTAATTTTTTTTTAAATTCGGATTTGATTCAATTTTTCTCTTCAAATCAATTCGAACCTTAGTAAATGTGCCCCTTAAGGTAGGACAATTCAAATTACAGAAAGACCTGTTATCCAGAAAGCCCCAGGTCCTGATCCTTCTGGATAATAGGTCCAAACATATACTACCAAACATTAAATAAAATAATGTTCATAGCTTGTTGAAACATATACTGTATGTGTTTATTCCTGCATTTCAATTCACAAATTGGTTGATCCCACATGATAGAATAACAAAGCATGGGAAAACTGATTAATGATTAACTTAATAATTAATGAGAGTGTCTCCACGATGTATTACCATCTTCTTCATGCATGAACTAAAACCAGATTATAGTCTTTGGTTATGTTGGGAATATAATTAGTGCCATTATACTGTAAATATAGAACATGACAGTTGGCAAGTATTATTCTAGTAAAGGTATTCAGATACCCATCATGCATCAATATATAGTCTGCTGTTATGATGTGTCTGCTTTCAAAGAAAGAAGGTTAGCTACATAAGTGAATATATAGCAGTTATAAGAGAAATCAATACTAGTTAAACTGGTCAATGAAACAGTCTGTTAATTAGACTTGAATGCATTTAAACCAATTAGTTGTAAAACCACTTTCGTTATTGATAGTCATTGCTGATAGCTCATTTTAATTGGTTTCAGGATATATGCTAACTGTAAAAAAAAAACTCAAAAGAGTGAGGGATAAAATATCAACACAATTAGGCAGCACTATAGAGCACTGAGAGCATATGCTTTAGATCAGAGCAAAAAAAGGAAAGTAAAAACAGTCCAAGAGTACACAGACAATTTAGATCAAATAACAGTGGGACTGATAGATACAGCAGATCTGAGCCAAGCCACCTTTCTTCCTCTTACAATTTTAACAGTCAGCATCCCTTCCTGAAACAGCAGTTATCTCTGTGTGAAACCAACCTGGCATTCATTCATTGATTCAAAAGCTTCCACTGAAGATCTAGATGTAGAAGAACGTAATGTACTTCTGAGTAGCAGGGTCATCTGCAGGAAGTTAGCTTGAAAGTAAAATAGAAGAGGTTAAATGTCCATTCCTTGTGAAATCCTGCAGTTTTTGAATGACCCCCTAACTCTGTGTTAGAAAAATTAGCCTTAAAATTTCCAATATACCATATGTTTCAGAGTACCACCTTAAATCAACCAAATTTCATTGCTTTCTATGATCTGCACATTTGGCTTTTAGTCTGGGCTACCGTTGTACAAGTGAAAGATCATACCCAACACATATTTAAAGGGATATTGGAAGAATCTCAAAACTATATTCTTGTCTTCAACAAATCTTATGATGCATAGAAAAACATTACCTTTCTATAATCTATATCTATATATATACAGATGCAGCCACTTGGATTTGTGAGTTAAATGCGTCATGACTCAGAGTTAATTGAAGAAACTGTGTTATCTAAAGTTATCTTAACTCATTTAATGCATTTAACCTTTTCATTAGCATACCAAAGCACCATTGTTTTCAATGGTGAACTCTTTAATTGGATGGGATGCTGTGACACAATATTATATGCTAAGTGGGATAAATGGGATAGATGAGTTAAGTTTTTCTGTGTCAAATGCACAATCCAAAGTGGCTTCATCTGTATATATATATATATATATCAGAAATTGCAAATAGATTTCCTTCCATCAAAACCCTGTTTAACATTTAAAACAGATGTGAAGCAATTTTCAGTGTTTAAAATTTCTGCTTTCTTCTCCCCTGAGAGTAGCTCTAGGCTTTCTGTTTACAAAATATAATTTTAATTTTGGTCTGCTTCAGTAAAGAAAGATAAGTATAATATGGAAGATGAAGCATTTACAAAATATTGGCTAGTGTTACTTATCAGTTCTCACACAAATAGTTTAAATATGCACTGCTAGATTTTCTGGCAGTTGTAACTAGAATTCTGTAGTATCAGAAATTAGATTGACTATCCTTAAATTAGTATGTTCTTAGCACTGTTTCTCAGCTGGAATTATTTGGAAAGAGTTGCCTTTTCACAAAAGGTTATTGCCGTTTTAATGATGCTATATGGTCAATGAGCTTAGCTCTTAACCCAGTTC
>CM044432.1:64843783-64879632 GCA_024363595.1 Xenopus borealis | reverse complement strand
CCTTGGGGTTTCCAGATAACAGATCTTTCTATAATTTGGATCTCCTTAGCTTTAGTCTACTAGAAAATCAAGTAAGCATTAAATAAAGCCAATATGCAGTTTTTTCCTCCAATAAGGATTAATTATGTCTTAGTTTGGGTCACGTATAAAGTACTGTTTTAGTATTACAGAGAAAAAAGGAAAGGAAATAGTTTTTAAAAATGTGGATTATTTGGATAAAATGGACTCTATGGGAGATGGTAATTGTGTAATTTGGAGCTTTCTAGATAACGGGTCTCTGGATTACAGATCCCATACCTGTATTGGCAAAAGTACCTGCAGGTGATCAGATAATTTATGTCTAATATGTTAAGTAAGGGACTAGTCAATTCCAAAGTATCTTCTAGGAGTTTGCCTGTGGGTTTCCTCCAAAAAATAATAGCACAACCCTTTAACCAGTAAATCTAAAACCACCAGTATATGAATTTTTTTAAATCACAAATAGCGATAGGTGAAATGTAGTGTTTTGCTTTGCGGAAAATTCCACAAATTTACAGCGTAATGTGCAAAACGGAGAAAAAGTCCCGAAATGGGGCTTTTGATGCCAGCAACCATTTTGATGCTGATGAAAGTGTACCGCACTTCGGTCAATGGCCGTGCGCTAAATTTTCACCAACGTCAAAATAGTTGCTGGCATCAAATTTATTCACCAGCTGCGAAACATGGAAATTCACAGCAAATTAATGGCTGACGATTAAATTTGCCCATCACTAATGACACATCTTTGATAAGTCAGATAATTTTATGCAAATCATAAATACTGAAATAATTTACACATTTCTACACCCTCCCAATCATTGTTTTACAAAAAAACAAGACGTCACAAAGTCACAGAAGGTACTTTTTAAAAGATAAAATCCTGCAGGGCACAAATACATGCAAATTTTTTTAAATCATAATTGTCCACAGACCATGTAAAAAATGTTAATTGTCCCCCTCTTCTATATAAGGTACAAGCCAACACAACTTATTTCTATAATAATAAGTAAAGAAGATAATTAGGTTAAAATAAAATAGGTGGAAGAATGCAACAAATCTGCTTGGTAGCGGGAGCAATATGTTTTGGGTTCATCTGAACATTTTCCTTCACAGTTAATTTTATGGTATAATCATAAAATTAATGTTACAATATGATATAATAAAGTACTGTACAGTGAAAGGAAGTAATGTGGGAGGGGGAATGTGGGCAGAATTGAAACATTCAGTGCATCATTTAATTACACATAAACAACAGCAGGTTTAGTTAACTACATATAATCCAGGCTTCCAGTCCCCATCTGCTGTTTTTTTTTTCTGTTGGTCTGTAAAGAAAAAATCACTAGGCAGGGGACAATTTTCAAAAGTATATTTTCATGTTTAATTAATACATATATTGGGATACAACTTAGGATACAACTCATAATCAATCGTTAGAAATTAAGATATTGTCTTTTCATATTTTATAAAGTACAGTTTGTTTTTTATTTATATAGATTCTATATGGTAGAAATTGCTCCATTATATCTGATGGAAATAGAATACTTGTCAGCTAAAGGCTCTTTGGTTAGTAATTAACCCTTATTTAAAGGTAATTGGCTAATATCTATTTGTTTCTCAGATAAGGTGAATAGCAACCTCACAGGGGCAGAAAGGATTTAAACCAAATGTTGTTGTGCCACCTACAACACTTATATGGATATCCATGCCATAACTGTAAATCCTTACTTGCACTATGTACATGAATGTATACATATACTTACATAACGTGTTCCCCTATATTATTGACAATTGAGATTTAGCATCACGCTTATACAGGTAACACTGAAGCATTTCGAAAAGAAATAATTATATGGATTGTTTTCAGGTTTCATGTTTAACATTTTGCAAGTGAATGTTAAAATACATACAGAAGTGCTGTAATTTTTCTTATTTTCTGGACCAGGAGCCTTACCAAAGTATGATGTGTTCTAAGTACACCAGATGGAACATAAAGGTTTTTTTCCTCTGTAAATTTACTATTTCTTCTGAGAGAAGAGCAATTACACTTGTGATATGATTATGAATCAACACAACTATTTTTATATCCTTCCCACATACTGTACATTTACCCAAGTAATCATACATGTAATGGTGTATCTCATCTTGGTAAAGAGAAAAACACTTCCTGGTAAAACTGTTTTATATAATCAGCAAGGTTATTCTGGAAAAAAACACTTTCTGCTTGTGGTAAAAAAAAGTCTAAATGCATCTGGCAATGTTTTTTGAATTTGTAATTAGTGATGGGCGAATTTATTCGCCAGGGGCGAATTTGCGGCGAATTCTCGCGATTCGCCGCTGGCGAATAAATTCCCAAAACTGTCAAAAAAATTTGCCACAAAAATTCGCCGCGCAAAAACGAGTCGCGCGTCGTTTTTGACGCGACGCGGCGAAAACGACGCGACGAGTCAGAAACGGCGCGACGCGAATCAAAAACGTCGCGACGCGCGTCAAAAATGCCGCGCGATTCGTTTCGCGAATCGGCGAAAAATTCGTGAATTTCTCTGGAAATTCGCGAATTTTTCGGCGAAGCGAAACGCGCCCGTTTCGCCCATCACTATTTGTAAAACTGATCATTTGTTTACTCTTGTATTCTTTTTTACATTAATCGGAGAGATATGCAGACATTAGGTTCTGCTCTTAATGTGGAACCAAAACATGTTTAAAATATAGTATATATTCAGTATATTTTTGTTTTATATTTTAAGAAAACATAATACAGAGCAAGAGATAGATCTGAGATTTCAATAAAGCACCACTTCAAAATCATTATCCATGTATAAATGCAATCAGGTATGCATTATCATAATTTCACCAAGATCAAAGATGTTTACTTGTGTGGTAATTTTGTGTAGTTGGTGGGGTAGTTTCTGTTAAATTCAGATGCTCTGTGGATGAGCTTCATTTCCTTATGAGCTACAGCAACCTCTAGCTAATATACAAAAATTTTAAGGCAATATATTCAGGGGCAGATTTACATCGTATTTCTTTAAAGGGCAATTTTGATCACAAATTAATCGAATAGGCCCATTTTCTATCGAATAAAAATCATTCAAATTGTTTGAATGCATCGTTTGATATGAACGAATGAAACAATTTTGGAAAAAATTCTTCGTATTTCAAAAAAAATCAAAAACATTCTTTTAAGGTTTCAGGAGGTCCCCCATAGGCTAAAACAGCTATTCGGCAGGTTTAAGGTGGCGAAGTGTCAAATTCAAATAGTTTTAAAGAGATAGTACTTCAAAATTTGAAAATTTGAATTTTCTAAGGTGTTCAATTTGAATCGAATTTTGAGCTATTCAGTAGTCGAAGTAGCCAAAAATTACTTCGAAATTCTAATTTTTTTCAATTGAATTTTCACTTCGACCCTTAGTAAATTTGCCCCTCAGTCACAGAAATGTGAGGTGGCCCAAGTGAAGAATGTATTTGTTTTTTTGGGGAGCAGGGCAAATAGAGGCAGTGTCAATGCCATTATATTGTCGGGATAGTATATTAAGATATTGGAGCAATTTTGCTAACTTTTACAAGTTAGTAAAATATGATCAGTACCTTCATGGTATTTAAGGGGAGGTTCACCTTTTGGACAATACTAATTTAACAGCTCATGTCATAAAAAACATTTTTGTAATTTATCTTTATTACTTTAAGGGGCAGATTTACTAAGGGTCAAACCCTCAAATTCGACCATGGGAATTGTATGGGGATAAAAATCCGCTATTCGTTAAATATTCATTTGAACAATAAAATCGTTCGACTTCAACAATTCGAACAATTTTAACCGTTCAATCGAATTTTTTTATTCGATCAAAATTAATGAAACATAATTCGGTAGGTTGAAACTGGCGAACTAGGCACTCGAATAAAAATTTAAAGGGGAAGATATTCGACAGTCGAATATTCATATAGATTTTTATTTGAATTATTTGAATCATTCAATTCGATCAAATTTTCAAAATTTGAGGTCGAAGTGGTATTCAAAAACATTCAGAAATTAGAATTCAAATCCTTTTGAAAATTCGATTGAATTTCGAATCCTTCATGTGAATTTAGTTAATCTGCCCCTTAGATTTACTAAGGGTTGAATTTGAGGGTTCATTAACCCTCAAATTAGATGATCACATTTGCATCAAATTAAAACCCCACGCATTTCGATTTATCGAACAATCAAATAAGAAATTTTAACCATTCCATCAATTTTTTTTATTCAATAGGGTTATATAGCAATTTGTTAGGTTTACTCCCCTGAATTGTTCAAATCAAATTTTTTTTAAAGGGCAAGTACTTCGACTTCAAATTTTCAAATTTTTGGCTATTCGATAGTTGAATTTTCCAAATTCGATGGTCGAAGTAGCCCAAAACAATTTGAAATTAGATTTTTTTCAATTCAAATCCTTCACATGAATTTAGTAAATCTGCCCCTTAGGGTGGAAGTGAAAATTTTAATTAAATTCGAATTTCAAAGTAATTTTGGGCTACTTCGACTATAGAATAGCCCAGAATTTTCGTATTTTGAAGTATTGGCCCTTAAAAATCCTTCGAATTAGACTGTTCACCAGCTTTAAAGCTGCCAAATTTCCATTTTAGCCTATGGGGGACCTCCTAGAAATTGTCCTGAAAATTCCTGAGAATCTATTTTTTTTTTGATAATCGGTCGAATGGTTCAAATCGGATGATGCGATCATTTGATTCAAAAGATGCGATAGTTCGATTCTAATGATTTTAATGTGATCTAAGACTCTCGTTTTCACTCAAAAATTGACATATTCATTGAAAATGACTCCCCACCCAAAAAAAAATTTGATGGTTGAATTTCGAAATTCGACCTTTAGTAAATCTGCCCCTCAGTGTAAGAAGCAGGCTGCCGAATCAGGACTGAATCTGCACTGTGCTTGCCTTCTCTCTCCTGCTTCATTTGCATATCTTTGATCCAATTGACTGAATCTTGCCAGCCTATGGAATTGAAGATATGCAAATTAAAAAGCTGTTATTGTTGCCCACCACTTAATATTTGCATGATTTGTGTGTTTGCATCATCATGTGATTTGTGTGTTCTTTGAAGCTTAAATTGTGAATTTTATATTTTATAAAACAAAAGTTTTCCTTTAATTTCTCATTTGTTAAAAATCAGAATGTGGTACATGTATAGGATCCATTATGGGATTCATTATTCAAAAATACAGAGGGCCATCTCTTTCAGACTCCGTTTCAATCAAACAAATAACATTTTAAAAAATGATTTCCTTTTTTTCTGTAATACTAAAGTACCTTGTACTTGATCATGTCTAAGATATAATTAATCCATATTGATGGCAAAACAATCCTATTCTGCTTATACTTAATCTGTCATGTATTTTTTAGTAGATAGTACAGGCAGACCCCCTTATCTGGAAAATGAAGGTCCCAAGCATTCTGTAAGTCCCATTCTTGTAATTTTTACCTATTCTTGGGCCCTAATAAATAATTTGTCATATGTATGTCAGCAACAGAGATGTGCTGAAACATATGGGGAAAAAAGTTATCCACTTTGCTTACCTTCGTGATTGATTATACTTGCCAGGTTTGTAGATAGGCAAAGAAATAAAATCCAATTTTTACTTTTCTTTAATGAAAAATAAATAAATCTCCATTATACTTTAATTAAAAAATGTATACCGTTTTTATAAAAAAACCTGACTGTATGCAGTGAAATTAGGAAAAAATAGGAATTGTTAGATGGTCCCTAACGTCTGACAGGGAAACAATCATACTTATGAACAGCAGGGGGAGCCCCTGCCTTACTTACCAGCCATGCAGAACTCAAGCAGCTTTGTTTTTTTATCATTTATGACAATCCCTAAGCAGCACAGATCACACTGAGCATGTGCAGGGCCAGAGGCAGTCAACTATTTTTAACAAAGTTACAAGATGGAGCAACTTTGAAAGCATAAATAATTTGTTTTATTAGGATTGTGGTGCAGTAAGTTCATGTTTATGTTTAGTATATAAAATATAGCATTTCTAGCCTTATTATATTTTACACTTTCCTTGCCCTTTAAGGATTGATGTATTTAAATCTGTTAACTGGAAAATGCATTTTTTTTAATGGTGAAAAATAAAAAACAAAGTGAACTGCTGATAAAGCTACAATGTAAAAAATAATGTGTAAAGGAACACTTCAGTGTAAAAGTAAAAACTGGATAAATAGATATCTATAAAGGTTGGAGAGACTGGATGTCTAACAACATAACAGAGTACAACTTCCAGCTTTGCAGCTCTCTTGGTTCCCACTGATTCTATAACACATTCTACACATAATTTTGATTAATTTGTCTTAGGGGCAAATTTACTAAGGGTTGAATTTGATATTCGAATTTGAAGGGTTTTAACGATATTCGATTAATCGAACAATCGAATAAAAAAATTGTTCGATCGATAAAATAGTTTGAATTGAACGATTTTAACCATTCATTAAAATTTTTTTTTATTAGATCAAACAAACTTGCCAAAATCCTATGGGAGCTTTCCATAGGGATTTATAGCAATTCGGTAGGTTTAATCTGGCAAAGTAGGCAATCGAATTTAAATCATCGACTGGTCGAATAGATTTTTATTCGATCTATTCAAATCATTCGATTAAATTTTTAAAATTCGGTGGTCGAAGTGGCCAAAAGACTATTTGAAAATTCAAATTTTTAAAAAAATTTCAAATAATTCACAATTTTAGCAAATCTGCCCCTTAATGTTTCAAATACAGTACCTCTAACTACTCTTAACTTTTTCAAATTTATGAAACACTGAAGTAATGTATATAATATGTATACAAATATAACAGTGTTATTACATTGTAAGGAAAGTGTAAGTAGCAGGTCATTTCCCTTTCTCTGTGACTTGTTTAGAAGTATTCTGTAAATTTACTGACTGTATAAAGCAGAACCTATTATGTGAGTGAATATATGATTAGTGCTCAATGTATTTTTCTTTTTCATAATTTCCAGTGAATTGGCTAAAAAAATCTACTTCTCAAGAAAGGTTGTTCATTCATAAATAAAAACTAATATTGCTTTGTTCCCTATCATAATTTTACTGAATCATTCAAACAAAAGCCACCTTGCCATTGTTTAGCCCAAAGTAGCCAACAAGTGAAATAAGTTTGTCTTGGAAAAAAAAGTCAAAATGTATATTTCAGCCAAAATGGCAATGTATTACACATTTGTCACTTGAGTAAAAGTGTATGTACTGTATATTTTCTTCTTTACAATTACTTTTAGAATAACTCAACATAAATTGTACTACCTCTTTCTATAAATAAACGTTATCTCTTTCTTTACTGATGGTGAAATTTAAAAGCATGTACTAGGAGATAGCTAATCTTAAAGGAAAAAATGTATCAGTTTATGTTTAAAGAAGAAAATTGAATGAACAAGTTGTAACTGTTTCTTATCCCTTGATGGAATTTTGTAGAAAATATATAGCACCATTTTCTAGTCTATCAGATAGAATCTTCCAGTGCTAGAAATGTAGTTCCTCTGTATATAAAAAGGCATACACAATCTATATAAAATGAAAAGAAAAAACTGACCTACAAGTGAAGATTTTTCAGTAAAGGACTTAAGAATTAGATTTTTGTTGTTGCAGACTGGGATATTGCTGTTCTATAAACATGTATTTATTAAAGAGTTTAAATGTTGCATATCATTAAACAATATTTTTATTAAAATTACCCTAGGCAGAATATCATTAGAATGTCTTCAATCTAATTACCATACCTTACAAATGTTCTGTGTATTTTGAATTGTCAGATGAGGCATGCTGCTGTGCTACTGCAGTGGTAATCTTCAGACTGATAAGACTTTGAGGTAAAGGTCAAAATCAAATGAAGACAGTACAGCTGTCTGAAAATGTTTTCCTCCTATTAATGTCTGTTAACTTTTCACTGTCTGCTTCCAGATGTTTTTTTTTGACAGGTGGTTCACTGGGTAAATTGTGATAATTCCTAAAGTCAAAACACTCTGATCAGAGCTAGGGGTTATCTTTAGTACACATACTTAATAGATTGGGATGCATGGGGTTATTGCTTATTATATCCACAAATGATGTACAGTATGTGTATATCTTTGTATCTAATGTATAGCCATGCTTAACAATGTTAATTTTGCTAAGGTGTTGATATTTTATAGTAACAGTAACTAGTGATGAATGAAATTTTTTTTATCAATTTTTGCTGAGAAAAAGATCCCCATAGACTCCAATGGGTGAAAGAAATTTAGCGATTTTTTAGCAAAATGAAAGGGGTCAGATTTGCCCATCACTAGACTAGTAACAAAATGATGAATTTATGTCTGTGATTGATTTAGTTTTATATAAATGTCTAAAGTGAAGTATGTTGCATAAATACAAACTTCTATCAATGTCATAATTCATGATTTAGGGGTACATTTACTAAAGTGAAAATTCAAATTAAATTCAAATTTAAAAATGTCAAATTTTGCAGTAATTTTGGGCTACTTCAACTATCGAATGGCCCAAAATTTATTTTGAATTGGCTGTCTGTTTAAAAAACTAAGAATTTGACACTTGGCCATCTTAAAGCTGCCGAATTGCCATTGCCTATGAGGGACCTCCTGGAACCTTTATACTGATTTTTTCTAAGTTTGAGAAAATCAAAAGATTTTGCCCAAAATCGTTTGAATCGAACGATGCATTAGACTGATTCAAGCTATTTTTAGTTTTTCTGTCCATTTTCGATCGAAAATGCCCTTTAAAAAGAATGTGGTCGAATTTTGAAGTTTTTTAACTATGAAATTGGATCCTTAGTAAATCTGTCCCTTAATGCTGTAAACTACACAGCTTGCTATTATGCTATGAAGTAATTTATTAATATTAATAATAGTTTTTATTGATGCTCAATCAAAATGTAAAATGCAATTCATAACACTTTATGATTAAAACAACAAATTATTAAATTAACTTCAAGCAGATCTCTTGTTTTTTAGCATCTGACATCTTGATGTGGAACACAACTAGAATTTGGGAGCTCAAATGAAAAAGTCATTTACTTTCTGCTACTGTGAATTATATAAATTATATTTCTGTTCAGATTTACTAAGGGCCAAATTTTTGAAGTGAAAAACGTCAAAATTCGACCCTCGAAGTTTTTTAAAAGGGCTCTTTCGATTAAAAATTGACCTATTTCAAATAGGTCAATTTTGGTTGAATAAAAAATCATTTAGAACGCGTCTCCGCAAAACCCTTCTAATTCTTGGAACTTAGAAAATGTTTCAGGTTTCCCATAGGCTAAAAGGGAAATTTGGCAGCTTTAAGGTGGCAAAGTCGAAGTATTTTAAAGGGTCAGTACTCCAAAAATTCAAATTTTCGAATATTCAAGTTTTTCCTATTTAAATAGAATTTTGGGCTATTCAATAGTCGAAGTGGCCCAAAATGACTTCGAAATTAATTTGTTTTTATATTCACTTTGACCTTTATTAAATGAGCCCCTTAGCATTGAATTGTTATATCCAGATTTTGCAGGATATCTTAGAGGCTATTTAGAAAAAAATGCTGGATTGTGGGTACAACACATGGCTGTTTCATTGGACTGCTTGTATTATCTGAATTCATGTCTACTGGATTTACAACTATAGGTCTAAAAGTATCTAGGTACCCCTTTAAAACTTTTTGTCCTCATATGGAGTGCTCACTTCTGTGTTCCACACTGTTTCTGGAAGCAAGTTAAGCACAATAATTATTATTCTGGAGCAGACCAAGGAAGCATAACACACAATGGGGCAGATTTATCAAGGGTCAAATTTCGAGTTTTTTTAAACTCCCATCAACTCGAAAAAAAAATTAACTTCAAGTGAATAGACTGTATTTGTTTGAATCAAATTTTTATCTTATTCAATCAAATTCAATTCGAAGTATTTTTAAAAATAAAACTTTTTTCAAAGTCCATCAAATGACTCAAAATATGTTCTAGGAGGTCCCCAATAGGCTAAAACAGCAATTTGGCAAGTTTTAGATGGTGAATAGTCAAAGTCGAATTTTTAAAGATACAGTATATGATAAATTTGATTTTGTAATTTTTTTTTTAATTCAAATTTGGACTATTCCCTAGTCGAAGTACACTAAATTAGCTTGAAATTCTAATTTAAAAGTTCAATTTTGCAATATGACCCTTGATAAATCTGCCCCTATGTGTTTGATGATGTAATGTAGAGGCTGCTGTCACTGAAATGCGGGGCAGTGGAAGGCACTGTTTATATTTCATTTGTGGCTTCACACAGTGGAAGGAGCAGTGTTGCTGGTACAGAAAAGAATACTGATATTTGTAGCCAGAGGACACACACAAATAAACACAATGGTTGCACTTATTGACTCCATTCATTAAGGGCACTTGCACCTAAACACATTCGTCACAGTTGCACATATTTTGATGAAGCACCATTGTGCTTACCCAGTGAATTCTGATGAATCCCACCAACGTGTCCAGTTGGTGCAGGGGAAGTCTTGATGTGGGGAAATTTCAAGGTTCACACTGCAGACTGCTTATCGAAGCAAACTTGAGGCTAAATAATCACCCATAGACATTGTTTCAATACTGAGCACTAGCCATGGTCGAATTTATTCACCAGCCACAAATTTGCAGCAAATTTCCCCATTTCGCATCCAGCGACTAAATTTGCAAAACTATCAAAAAAATTTGCTAAACAGGACTTTTGACACTGGCGACAATTTGGCTGCGTCAAGATGGATGCTGGCGACAATTTACCAAATGCTCTGTAAATTGTCGCCATCGTCAATTTTGCTGCTGGCGTGTATTTTGACACCACCAAATTGTCGCCGGCTTAAAAAGTCCTGTTTAGCAAATTCACAGGAAATTCACACATTTTTCGGCGAAATGGGACAAATTCACCCATCACTAATTAGCACTGGCAATTACTCATTTCCCACAGCTCATATTTTTGTGAAATTGCTTCTAATTTGTCAAAACACATACAGTCATATGAAAAAGTTTGGGCACCCCTATTAATTCTTTGGAGTTTTGTTTATCATTGGCTGAGCTTTGAAAGTAGCAACTTCCTTTTAATATATAACATGCCTTATGGAAACAGTAGTATTTCAGGGGTGACATTAAGTTTATTGGATTAACAGACAATATGGAATATGCATCATAACAAAATTAGACAGGTGCATACATTTGGGCACCACAACAGAGATATTACATCAATACTTAGTTGAGCCTCCTTTTGTAAATGTAACAGCCTCTAGATGCCTCCTATAGCCTTTGATGAGTGTCTGAAGCTGGATGGTGGTATTTTTGAAAAGGCTTCTTTCTCATCACCCTGCCATACTGAAAATTGTGCTGAATTGTAGAACGATGCACAGATCTGCAGCAAGATGTTCTGCAGGTCTTTTTGCAGCCTTCCTCTAAACCATGACACTGAACAATCTTTGTTATCAGATCTTTGAAGAGTTGCTTGGAGGATCTTGTGCTGTCACTCTTCGGAGGAAAGTCAAACAGAAGCAAACTGGCAATTAATTGGCCACCTTAAATTCTTTCTCATGATTGGACACACCTGCCTATGAAGTTCAAGGCATAACACGCTAATCCAACCAATTTGGTGTTGCTAATAATCAGTATTGAGCAGTTAAATGCATTCAAATTAGCAAAATTAAAAAGGTATACAAATTTTCATACAACTGAATACTGCTTTAGTAAATATCTTTGTTCAGAAAACACCCCAGTACTCAGATGCTCTTGGGAAATGAAAGACATACCACTGTTAAATTTTTTGTTGAAAGTGGAGTAAATTATTATGCAGGCTGAGAGGGATTCCCAAGCTTTTTCATATGGCTGTATGTCAAATTTGAAGACATTAGGGTTCTTAGAAGGATACTTTAAGATTATTAATATGTGTTTATATAGCGCATTTAAATGCTTCTAAAAATCCCATAGGAATGAATAACAAGTGGGTTTTCTGTGGCGCGTTCTAATTTCACACTTTTGAAAAAAAAAATCTGCTCCTTAGTGTTAAGGTTTTACTTTTTTGTTTGTTATGCATCCCTACATCTGTATGAGAATTGTTGGAATTCATCAAGTTCCATTCACACCTTGCATAATATTGTTTGCAAAGAATTACCATTCTGACATTTCAGGGAACAATTTGCACAATTGTCTACATGGGTTACCTCTGGGTTCTCCTACAAGGCAAAACATACTTCTGATGAAATATCCATAATGTGTGCGCAGATGATCTTGCATTCTAATATTCTCTGGGCATAAGCTGATGTGAATGACCATGAAGGTTTGTAAAATGCTGAGGAGTATATTTTGCTGTATTAAAAAAGGATAATTATGCATCATTTACTATTTAAAATACATATTACCTAGAAAGAGGGATATTTTGCCATTAATAAAAATGGTACTGTTATATGGTGCTGTTCCAAATAATTTTCTAACTAAAAAAAACCAGTGTAATTTTTAAATTCACATTATAGTTGCACTTTAATTTAAAATATATTGCATTGAAATTGGTTAGCAGACTTTTTTAGGATGGCTGAGCAAGCTAAAGTGGGATATATTGACATGCGTTTCTCAAGTAGCTATTTTTCTTCTAAAGTGCTAGAAGGATCTTCTGAGTGAGTGTCATCTCCCAGCCAGATAGCTATTGAAAGCTATTTGTATTAGTAGTAGTGAATTATATCACATTAAGCAACAGTAAGCACCATTAAATATTGTTTTATTGATCTAGTTAGGACTTATAAAGGTTAGTGTCCAGGAGACAATTTTTTAGCTACTAAATGAAAGAGCTTTATTCCACTGCATTGACTATTGGAGAAGCAGAGGTTGAAGGAGAGAAAAAAAGACATTAGCCAAGAAAAACTGCCTTTAACCTTTAAGACCTGAGCAACTGATGAACAGTTGTCATTTCCTGTTAAAGTTGTGTTTGCTAAAGTAGTATATTGGAATGGTGCATAGCTGATTTTCAACCTAATATCACTTATACACAATTTAAAAAGACTACTGTAGTGAAACACAGTAAATAGCATACATAACTTCAACATATACTATAACATATTTGAGCAATATTTAATCTGACCTATCTATTATAAATAAAATAAATTCTAATTTACATTCCATTTTGTTATGTGAAAATTAAGACACAGTGGTATTGCTATGTGTGCAAAGTTTGTATATTTTCTTCCAGTTTTAAGGGCAATTGATTTCATGCAGGCTTAAAATATATACCTTGAGCCTACTTGGCACTTAGCAGTAATTACTGCCACTTCAATAACAAAGTAAAAATGTATGCCAGTATCCCTTATAGTGTAATTGTTGGCTTTCACAAGTGTTTTGCTAAGTGCCTTAATGGCTCATATTGACAACACTTTGTTATAGCATCAACCTACCTTTCTATATATAGTTTTCCTAATGCATTTGCTTTTGGTTCTGATTAAGAACATGGTGAAAAAAATCAAATTCATGGTTGCATTGATTGATGATTATATCTGCACCTTATGTTTTTCAGTAGCAGATTTGTAGTTTGCTTAGTACTGGCCATCACTTCTAGTGTTTAGCTAAAAAAAAAACCTGTAGACAAATACGTGAACTTATGAAGAGTTACAATGTACTGCATATTTCAGTTAGACCTCAAAATCCTTTATACTATATAAAACTATAATACATATGTTTTATATTTTATTCAATTAACGTCTTTTTTATAAAAAAAAATTTAAATGTATAACCAGTTGAAGTGTTGCAAAAAAACCTTTACAGTGTTTTACTACTTACCCTTTAATTAGATGCAGTGTTCTTCTACTTGACTAGTAGAGTGACAGTATAAAAAAATTAATTTAAACATCCAGTGCAGATTTATTTTGTCAGATTCAATTCAGTGACTACCTGTCAGAATCTCTTAAGTTTAAGAATTTTTATTTTAATAGTGAGGCTTTAAGCTTGCTGCAGTCTCTTCAAGGAACGTTTCCTTCAAATTGCATTACATTGGTGATCACGAATTCAGAATAACTCCATTTGACAGAAGTAAGTTTTCATGGATGACTACAATATTGAGCGAATGTAAACCATAAAAAATGTACTAAACCAAACATCTAATTTCCAAGCTATCTATCTCTTGCACTGTATAATGTTTTGAGAACATGATTAGAGCAGGAATTTTCTCTTGATAAGTTCCTACTTCTCTTGCTTACATAAAACTTTAGGTATTTGGTCCCTTTAAGAACTTGTCTTTTTAAAGGAAAACTATACCCCGAAAATGAATTTTTGAGCAACATATTATATCAAATCAAGTGACATATTAAAGAATCTTACCTACCTGGTATATATATTTAGGTAAATATTGCCCTTTTACATCTCTTGCCTTGGACCACCATTTCATGATGGTCTGTGTGCTGCCTCAGAGATCACCTGACCAGAAATATTTCAACTCTAACTGTAAAGGGAAGAAGTGTGGAAGCAAAAGACACAACTCTGTCTGTTAATTGGCTCATGTGACCTAACTTTATAGTTTGTTTGGTATGTTTGTGTGCACCGTTGGATCCTAGGATCCCAGGAGGCTGTCCTTATTTTTTAAAATGGCTATTTTCTATTTATGATTACCCAATGGCACATGCTACTAAAAAAGTATATTATTATGAAAATGGTTTATTTACATGAAGCAGTGTTTTACATATGAGTTGTTTTATGCAATACCTGTTTATAGAGACCTACATTGTTCGGGGGGTATAGTTTTCCTTTAAGTTGAAGTTTTTATGTTCCTTTATGGAACTTTGTTTTTGTGTTTTAATCTAAGCATTTTTGTGTAATCACTCGTTTAGTATGGGTACAAAATTTCAAGTGTGGATTTTCGAAATAGCTAGGGTCCAGAGCTCTAAGCAGTTTAATTTTTTTTAATATGTTCTTGAAGAAATAATTAATAAATCAAGAATACTGAAGAAACATGTTTCTAATGAAATAATTTTATGCAGTAAAAATAAATCTATCTTGCAAAAGTAAGAATGTGCATAAATTATTCCTAGAAAAAAAAAGAATGAGCCTAAGGCAGAAAAATAAATATGCTTATACCTCATACATTAAAACAAAAGGAAAATACATTCTGATATCACTCATTGTTTGATATTAAATATTGATCTTGTGCATTGTCAGAAACAAATATCTATTTATAGACACTTAAAATAATATATTATAATGAAAAAGATTATTTAAAGAAGCATACTTCATAAAAACTTAGGGGCAGATTTATGAATGGCTGAGATGTTCCCACTTTAGCTTAGTCTTGACTAAAAAGGAATCTTTTCTGTGATTGATCAACTCTTCTGTGCTTTTCACTGCTTCTTTTTGCCTAAACATCTCGGTGACCAAAGCAATTATATCCAAGAGGCATACCAGCCTTTTCCTGTTTTCAAATATTTCTAGCTTACTTACTTCAATCGAAGCCTATGGGACTCTTACACAACACTATAAAAATTGATGCAAGAAATAACAAATCATAAAATGGTAGTTGAAATTTCTCACTTGCAAGTTAAATTGAAAAAAAAAAGAAAACTTATCAGAAGGCCACAGCTAAAAATCAAGTTATTCTAAAATTTAACTTGCTGACCTATTGAAAATTAAGTATGGAATGTAAATGTTCTGTTTCAGTTGTTTTTGAGTTTAAAGTTTTTTTTATAAATACTTATTTCTCCCAGTGTCAGATTTACAACTGTTTTCAGATTAGAGCTTCTCAAACACAAATATGTGCAATATTAATTGTGAAAAAAAAACCTTTATAAAAAATTGGCATGTAAAAACTGGTTTTTTTTTAAGTCAATGTTTCAAGTTTTTTTTATTAGGGTTTTGAAATAAGATCTAAATTTTTCAGGCATGTTGAAAATAAAGAGTACAAAGCATTTTTAGTGCTTAGTATGATTGAGTTTTAATTACTGCTTTACAAAGCTGTCTCTGCCACATAATCTTAAAGGAGGTCATGGTTTGCTCACCCATTCTAGTGCCTAAAATTATTTTGGTATTTTGAATGATTGTCTTTACATAAAAACAAGCTCCTCATCCCTTTTAATCCCAATGTCCTTCCTAAAAAGGACAACCATTTAAAGTCACAGTCTAATCATATGTTTTCACCTCCATCATCATTTACATAATAATTTTCAGTACAATTAACTCTTATGCTTCCATTTTTCCTAACAAGCACTATGCACATGAAAATAGACAAAGGTAATTATATGTATAGTTACTATTGAATAGATCTCTTTGTAACAGTAGGTCTCCTTAACAGATATACAGTGTTCCCTCTCACTTGCCACTCACTCCCCTGCCACATTTTCAAAATAATATTACATTACACTTTTCCTTTAGTTTATATCCCTGTACTAACTCCATCTGCCATTAATTGTGTTGTTACTATGAATATGTACTGTACTAAGACAGTTGGGTCATGCCTAGCCTCACCCAATAATATGCCTACCAAATCAGCCACATGTCAAACCCTGGCACCAGCTATACAGCAACATAAGGTTGTAGTGATCTGAAGGACAGATTACCATATCCACTTCCTTAAAAATGATTATAACTACAACCTGTGTAAGCATTTCCCTGCTTGCTTTCCCACTACTACTAGAGAGTATAATCACCTGGCTCAGCCTAATTTAAAACAACCATTCCTGAGTTCACACTCTGATCTTCTCCTCACAATCTGGCAAACCCTGGATGAGCCTCCCTTTTCTTTTTCTCCATCCTTGGTTAATTTTATTGTTACCAAATTGACTTTCTCAACATCCTACTGCTGTCCTTCTTTCACATACTATCTAATTTATATAGGTCTTGCTAGACTGAAGTGGCAGTTTGCTCATTTCCACAACAGAAGTAGTTTTGAACTCCTGCTCAAAATCAGAATCCCTTCATACAGTATAACTGCTAAGTTTGAATTTTATTGCAGATTATCAAACCCAAAAGGGGACATGACTCCTGGGGGTACATTAAAGAGTGCCTTAGGGCAGATGGTAAGGATATGGCTGTGCCCAGAGCACATCCTGAAGCTTCTGCATTGTGCCTCAGAATGACATGCAAGACTGGGGTAGGTAGGGTGCAAGCGGAGAGGATGTCTACATGCCCCCCCTTCTCAAGTGTGCAGTATACAGAATGATTTGATACCGGCAACACCATCACAGTATCTAAATTATTGAAAACATTATCAGTCCAATTATTAACATGTATTTCTATAGTGCCAACATATTTCATAGCGCTGTTTTAGATAAGTCTATTCCTTCCAAATAAATAATTGTCTATTAAAGCTTTTGTATACATGAAAAATCATAAGAATAGTGTGTTTATAGTTGATGCCTAATGCCGGAATGACAATATGTACATGAGAAAAACTCTATCCTTAAAGCTTTCAAGCAACATTGGGCCAGATTAATCAATGGGTGAATTTTAGTCAGCAACCGCTTAGCCATACCTTGCACAATTTCACAAGGCACATATTTGTTACTACTAGGCTAATTCATTAAAATGCAAAGTTGTGTCTCTAGCCTTACTTCGGCTTGGTGGGCATTACCTAGCAAATTTAGCTAGCATTCATTTCTGTATAGAGAAACTACACTAACACTCTTGTGCTTAGGTTCATTTGAATAGGGCGGATATCTAAAAGTTGTATGCACACCCTTATCTAAATGTAGTATGCCCCTCAAATTAGTTAAAAAAATGTGTTCACACATACTTTAATAGTTTGACTTTTGTAGGCAATCCTACTTTAAAAAAAGAAAAGTCGCCAGCATTATTTACAACTTTAATACATTTCTGCCATACAGGATATGATTTTATGGACATAAGATTTAGGAAGATGTAGCTGCGTTTTATCTGTTTGCCTGGTCTGAGGTGGCAAAGTAACTCTGGCAAGAGAGGTAATGTTCAGTCAACTTTGCACTTTAGTGAATTTGAAGAGTAATCACCATTCGCCAGACCAAAATGTCGCCTGACGATAGAGTGTAAAATAATTGTCCTCTATACCAGGTTGAAAGAGGAATTAGCTGGCCACTTCGCCCTTTAGTGAATCTGCCCCATTGTGTATAAAATATTCTTATCTGTAGATAAGGGAAAAAGAACTTTATAAAAAAAACTTGGTTCAGCATAATTTATGCCTACCTAGATAATTATACTGTATATACAACATTAAAGCACTTTAACCTGTATTCAGGAAAACTCCAATTATTTCTTTAAATTCAGGGGTTACACTCCATCTCTTGAAATATGAAGGGCTCTTTGGTAGTAATGGGCGAATTTGTTCGCCACTGACTCGTTTCGTGAATTTTTTCGCCAAGCGAAACTGGGTAGATTCGCCCATCACTACTCTTTGGCTCATTTTAGCCCTTCTCACCTTCCATGGAAACATTTTCCCTACCATGAAGCGTTACTATAATACACAAATATGCTATATTTTAAAATATATATTCATTGTTTGTACAGGTATGGTATCTGTTGTCCAGAATGCTTGGGACCTGGGGTTTTCCTGATAAGGTTTCTTTCTGTAATTTGGATCACCATAACTTTGTCTGCTAAAAATAATTAAAACATTTGCAGGAAAACAAAGAATTGTTTTCCTGCCAATAAGAGTTAATTATATCTTAGGTGTTATCAAGTAGAAGGTACTATTTTGTTATTACCGAAGAAAAATAAATATGTTTCAAAATTTTTAATTACTTGATTAAAATACAGCCTATTGGAGACAACCTTCCTGTAAAAGTGAGCTTTTTGGATAATGAGTTTCTGGATGATGAATCCTATACCTGTAGATGCAGAATAATTCATTGAGGCATGCTCTAGATACCTTCCTGTTTGACAGTGCTCCGTATATATATTCAGTTTCATGCCCAATGAACCTTTAAGTTTCTTTTAGAATTTGCTTCTATTTTCACATCTTTAGTTGAATAAATTCTGCATGGTCATGCTGTAATAATTTTTCTTGAATCATATGGACCTTTATAGAATGAATCATACACTATATACATATATTCAGAATCAACTGTTTTTAATCTGGGTGCCATGAAACAGGACTAGTGATGGGCGAATTTATTCGCCAGGGGCGAATTCCCGCGATTCGCCGCTGGTGAATAAATTTGCGTTGTTTCCGACGCGTCGCATCATTTTTGTCGCGCGCTGCGTCGTTTTTGACGTGACGCGCCGAAAACGACGCGACGCGTCGAAGACGACGTGACACGCGTCAAGAACGACGCGTCGCATTTGGCGCGACGCGTGTCAAAAACGCAGCGCGACTCGTTTCGCGAATCGGCGAAAAATTTCTCTGGAAATTCGCGAATTTTTCGGCGAAGCGAAACGCGGCCGTTTTGCCCATCACTAAACAGGACTGATGTATGTTACATTATTCAACAGGGAATAACCAACTATGTAGTTAAGGTTTATGTAGTTAAGGCTAAATTAAATTTCTCTTATTAAAGAGACACCAGAAAATAACCTTTTTCTTAAATCTATCATAACACCGTCTTTTAATGCTATTTATAATTTTGCCATAAAAGTATTTTTGCTTTTACATAACCTATCTTACCCCCATGTTCTTCTATGAGGGGCTGCCATAATTGTGCAGCAGTAGTCCATTAGCAATAGAAACTCTGACAGGTTAAGAAGGGACAGTCAAGTTGGCAAAACAGTCAGATTTATGAACTTCAAGTAGCAATAATTATTTACAAAAGCAGAACTATCGGCAAAAAAACAATCAACATGACCTTAAGGTGGACTTTAGGGGTTATTTATTAAGGCACGATTTTACGTCGTAAAGAAGACTGTATTGTTTCTAGATCTAGAAAGTCCAAATCCAAAAATACACCATCTAAAACCTGCCAAATTCATGTAAAAGTCAATGGCAGATGTCCCCTTAACCATGATATTTAAAATCTTGCAAAATATTCAGAGTTTTCTGTTTTGTTACGCAAAAAGTTTTCTTTTTTTTTTCATCTAAATAAATTGTGTTTTTTTTTTTATTGATAAATAAGAGCAAATCATGGATTCTAGTTTGATATGACTTTTGTAGTTAAAAAAATCGGAAAACCCTTAGGGGCAGATTTACTAAATTTGTGTGAATGATTCGAAATTCGATCGAATTTTTTTAAAAATTAGAATTCGCATTTTCAAATAGTTTTTGTGGCCACTTCGATCATTGAATTTTAAAAATTCTCTCGATTCAAATGATTCAAATAGATTGAATAAAAATCTATTAGGTCATTCGATGGTCAAATTACTTGCCCTTTAAATTTTTATTCGATTGCTAGTTCGCCAGATTACACTTCCGAATTTCTGTATAACCGTATGGGAAGCTCACATAGGGTTTTTCAGCTTTTTCAGATAGAATAAAAAAAATTCAATCGAATAGTTAAAATTGTTTGAATCGTTGACTCAAACAATTTTATTGATTGAATTTTTTTATTCGATCATTCGATTTATCGAATTTCGTTAAAACCCTTCGAATTTGAATATCTAATTAGGGTTAAAATCCAATTTAAATTCGATGGTTGAAATTGAGGCTTTTTTAACCCTCTAATTCAACCCTTAGTAAATCTGCCCCAAATGTAGATTAATATTTTGAAAATGTTTAGGGTCAGTATCACTTTAAGTATTTAGTCTTTTTTTTTAACATAACAGTATACATAATGCTCCCTACTCAGTTTGAAAGTGCACCTACTTTCTTGAGCATAATCAGGTCAGTTGTGGATATGTACAATATGTATTTTACGTTTATTATAATCCAGATCTTCATTTTTTTAATATGTCAGTTTGTTTAGGCTACACTAGATGGTTTTATCTTTATTGGCATAATGCTGTAAATATCAAATGCCATTGTAGAGAATTAATGAAGTATAAACATTGCAAGTTTGAGTTCATCCATAATGCTCCAGCTGCTTTTCTTGTTTTAGTCATTAAAGTATATGTATAATCTCTGGTTCTCTATTCTTTTCCAAGCCATTTACCACGGAAAGTGGAAATGGGTCTACATTTACATTTTCTTCACAATAACTTTGTTTTCTAAAAATTGATGGATTCATGCATAAAGTAAAGTATTGAAAAATGTATCTCCCTATATACTACAGGATTAGCTTATAAAAAGCAAATCTTAAAAATTTGGCATTTTGATTTTTATAAACATCTAAACAGCACTCAAACATTTTAATTGCATTAAATAGTTGCAGTATTTATTTTGAGTGAAAATCAAGTTCTTTATTATTATTATTATTATTATTATTATTATTATTATAATACATGCATGTCCATGCCTCATATAAATTTGAATTTAAATGCATTTTTCTGTGCAATCAGGTAATAATGACGAACTGTGCATGTAGTGTCCAAAATATATATAAAGGAAAAAACGTGGATTGCAATGAACTGCAATAAACACTGAAACAAACTGAACTCCTGCACAAGCAGCATGATAATCCTGTACACAGCTGGCAAAACTGCATGCTCCATCTATAAATCAAAGCCTAATTGTGTTTTTTTACAAAAATTATAATACTTAACTTATGTAAATTGCAGTTTAGAGCAGAAGATACAAAGTTATATTTATGATATTATATATTTATAAAATGCCAGCATACTGGATTATAAATAATAAATGGCTTAAAATTGCCTCACTATAAACCAGATTGTTATATATTTCAGACTTTATGCTTGTAAGCACTGTATTACTTTAAGAGGAAGGGATACTATATAAAACATTAAGGGGCAGATTTACTAATGGTCGAATTTCAAAGTAAAAAAATGTTGAAATTCGACCATCAAATATAGCCTTTAAAAAAATTTGATCAAAAATGGACCTATTCGATCGAATAAAAATCGTTCAAATGATTTTGCTCAGAATTCCTAGCATTTAGAAAAATTTTCAGGATAGGTTATAGGAGGTTCCCCATCGACTAAAATGACAATTTTTCAGATTTAAGGTGGCAAAAAGTCGAATTCGAATTCTTGGGATAGTCGAAGTAGCCCAAAATTACTTAAAAATTCGAATTTTTTACAATTCAAATTTTATTCAAATTTTCACTTCGATCCTAAATAAACCCAATAGGCAGGTTCTGCTTAATTCTTATTATTATAAAGATTAATTATATCTTAATTTGATCAAGTACAAGGTACTGTTCTATTATTACACCGAAAAGGGAAATCATTTTTTAAAAGATAAAAATGGATTCCATGGGAGACAGCCTTTCTGTAATTCAGAGCTTTCTGTATAACTGGTTTCCAGATAACAGATCCCATACCTGTATTTAACTAGGATAAGTAATCCATCCAGGTGTGTTGTGTGAGAAATAATGCCATATACTTTTTCTTTGAAAGAGAAACATCTCAGAGGGGCCCTTAAGGTTTGTATTCAGATTGGGCCTTTGTGAAAACTGGTAAAAAAAAGAAGCAATAACACCAAGACCACCAGTGAGGGGGAAAAACAGGACAGTAGAAAGAACTTGGTCTTCCCATATGTAGCTGGGCTGTTGGAAAAAAACGGGTGTCGGATTTATAATAAACGCCACATCCCTATCTGCTATAAACCAAGCAACACACAAGGCAGCCACAAAGCACAAAAAGAGTAACATTGTGTATGCAACATGGTGTAGTGAGGAGTGCTCTGATTGGTATGTGGGAGAAACCAAACAACTATTACACCATGGGGCAACACAGAAAAGCAAGTTCCTCTGGTCAGGACTCAGCCATGTACCTACATCTAAAAGCAAAAGGACACACATTTGAAGACTGTGAAGTTCAGATTCTAGACCGGGAGAGCGACTATTTCAAAAGAGTTTTAATAAAGCGAAATATGTAAAGACTAAAAACCCAAGTTTGAATGGGTGGTTGCAACATCTATTGTCTGCCACATTCAATGCTGTTCTGGCACCTCTCCATGGAACACATCAAAGCTCCAATCTTGCTAATAGAATCAGTACCTAACATAAAGAAATCATTGTTGATTATGATAAACAGTTTATACTGATTGGAGCAACATTCTAGAGGATATATAGTGAAGCAAGATCCCATGTACAAGTTATTCTGAATTGAGAAAGCCAGTTGGATGACTGGTGAAACGTCTTCAAGGAAAAAGAAACACAGCAAGTCCAGTTTATTTGACTTATTTCTACAGGTATTACTTTTTGACAAGTGTTGTCATTGCTACACGCTTAGGGGCAAATTTACTATTATTCCCCATAATTAGCTCGACCAAATTCGCAATTCGATAAGCATTCGGTTATCGAATGCTTATCGAATTGTTTTAGGCTATTATTTTGCTCGATATCCGATTTCTCGATGAATTCGTACGATGGCTACCGATCATTCGATTTCACGAAGAAATCGTGAAATTTCCTTTGATCGTCCGAAAAATTTGTACGATTGGAAAGATCGAACGCTCCAGTCGTACAAATGGTATTCGAGAAGGACTTAGTCTCTGAAGCCTATGGGGAGCTTAAGATTCTATTGCAATTCGGTAGGTTCAATCTGCCGAAGTAGGCAGTCGAAAAAATTTTAAATTGTGATTCCTTCAATCATCGAATGATTGAATTATCGAATATATGATCATTCAATCTATTCGATGATCGAAGAGGCCAAATTTCACGAAAAATTTGTACGATCGTTGTTCGATTGAATTCGACTGAACTTCGATCATTTCACGTGAAATTCGTAAATCGGCCCCTTAAAGTATACAACAAAGTGTTGCATTATTTAAAACAGAATTGCCATTTCCCTGCCTCTTTGCGCAGTTTCAGTTAATGGTAAAGGGATTTAGTTAGAGTCACATAGTAATGAGTATCTGATAAAGGAAGATTAATTAAAATACATGCTGACTACTTAAGCATTACCACAAGAAGTGGTAATGGACAGAACAAAAGACCTTAAATACAAATAAGACTTCTAAACATCTAAAGTCCTCCAGGGGTTTATGGTTATCAATAATAAAAACAAGTGTTGGGTCCTGTACCTTGGACAAGGTATTTCCCAATGATTCAGCCAACACCTTTGTCAAAGTTTCAATCAGAGAAGCTAGCTTATTCAAGCACAGAATACAGAAGCATTCAGTAGCTTGGAAATAATTCTGCTGACTGTTAAACAAATATTTATTATATCAAAAGCATTGTATTACAGATTATTGCTGTTTAACTGTTTAACATTTTTGTTTAACTGTATAATGATGCTAAGGATAACTTTGAATCTGGGCAGCAAGTGTGTCCTTGGCATAGCTAACTTTTAAGCAACTTACATTTATTTCTTAATAACCACATGATTATGGCTTAATAACCGTTGATATCTAAATTTCCTTTTCTAGCTAGGAGTTAGTTATCAGGTTCCACAATTAAAGGGGTGGTTCACCTTCAAGTTAACTTTTAGTATATTGTAGAAGGGCCAATTCTAAGAAACTTTTCAATTGGTCTTCATTATTTATTTTTCATAGTTTTTTAATAATTTGCAATTTTCTTCTGTTTCTTTGCAGCTTTCAAATGGGGGTCACTGACACCATCTAAAAACAAATGCTCTGTAAAGCTACAAATGTATTTTTATTGCCACTTTTTATTACTTATTTATCATTCTATTCAGTCCCTCTCCTATTCATATTCTAATCTCTTATTCAAATCAATGCAGGGTTGCTAGAGTAACTTGTACCCTAGAAAACAAATTGCTGACACTGCAAACTAAAGAGCTGATGAATAAAAAGCTAAATAACTATAAAACCACAAACAATAAAAATTAAAACCAATTGCAAATTGTCTCAGAATATCATTCTCTACATTATACTAAAAGTTAACTCAAAGGTGAACAACCCCTTTACGCTGTTACTTTTGCACATAGCTGCAAATTGCATTACTGTATATATAAAGATATGCTTTGTATGTGATATATCAAGTGGAAAAGAATGAAACTGGTGAAAGGTCATTTAGGTCCTAGGGTGGACAACCCAGTAAACCAGATTTATCTAGCTTCAAGTCTGGTGGTTTGTGCAACTTGATGACCATCTAGACATGAATATGTTAGATAACTGTTCTAATTCCTAAGGTGACAACAATATTGATTATGTTATAAATCTTAAAATTGTTAGTCACCAAATTGGATGTAACTACTGTAGTTTACTCATAAATATTCTTTGTTTTTCTTGGATGTGTGTTGATAGTATAGATAGATTTTATACCTATAGTGAACAATACAATTTATTTCTTTGTACTTTTTTCCTCTTTTTGTATAAGGCTTAATACTCAATATATATCATGTCTAAAACTAATACAGATTCAATAAGTACAATTCTTATAAAATAAATACATATTTCAGGACATAACTCTCATTGTATCCTAATGCTTAATAGGAAACCTTTTTATAAAGAACAAATCTATTGTCAAATATTTCTCAGCTATAAATAAGCTTAGGCACTTTCAGTAAATTAGGATCTTGTACTGGAGCTGCTAGGATGAATTGGAATGCCACCACAGTAGACAAAGTCTGTAGCCATTAACAACATAATATATGAAGGGCAGTGTAATAGAAATACAAATTTGTAATAGAAACGAGACATTGATTTCCTCTTGAGACGTGCTAGTATGGTGTGATATCAGTTCTTTTTCTTCTTGGTGGATTGAATCATAAAACTATTGTTTTCAATTAAATTGGAATACAATTAGTGATAAAACTATCTTTTGGAAACTGATAAAAGCAATGTTAGCTGAAACATACAATGCTGCATTTTATTCTCTGAATCCACTGACTGTCTCTTACTAGTAAAATACAGATGCTTTGGAAACTATTAAACTGGTTCTACACAATTGTGTAGTTTTTAAAGTTAGATTTAAATGAGTTAAATATCTGCCTTCAACTGTTAAATTGTGAGAATGTCTATGGTCATAGAATATGACAGGTTTTAGAAACAACACACCTCATTTTCCTAGTTTACACAGTTTCATGCATTGTAAATAGAATATACACAGTCACTAAAACATGTCATATACATGTTTTATGCAGGGTTTTTTACATAAATACTACATTAAATTTTTGTTTTGCATTTTATATGGTAATTTGTACTGCTAAATATGTACATATGGTATAAAAATAATGGAGTCTATTCCTTCTGAGATTCACAAGAGTATACCAACTTATTAGCAGAAATGTATGCAGGGAATATTCATATTCATACATAGAAAAATAACTACTTTTCTTTGATAGTAAAGGAACATGGTTAAACTGACCATAGTTTAAAACAGGGGTGTCCAACCTTTTGGCTTCCCTGAAAAGAAAAATTGCCTGAGGCCACACATAAAATGAACATTTCTAATTTGTAAAAGTAAAGACAATGCACAGAAAAGAGCTACAATACCAGTTGGATAACCAGATGGAGCTATACATTGGAAAATGTGACACCTGGATATTAAATAGACTTATTATTAATACTGTAATTACTATTAACTGGGCAATGGGCAGAGTGCCCCCTCCTTTCTACTCTCATATCATTTGCAACATGATGTTTCCTTGGGAACCAAGAGTTTCAAGCTGGGCCACATTCATATCTATTCTGGGCCGCAGGTTGGACACCCCTGGATTAGAATATCCAGTTATTTGGAGAAGTTGCTCTTTAAACCTTTTGGGCCAGAATCCCATACAGGCTACAGTATCACGTATATCAAGTATGCAAGCTTTTGAGAATAATTTTAAAACTAGGCATTTCTATGATGCATTTCACAACCTCACTGTCCTCACTGTGAAGAACCACCTATACTGCTTCAAATGAAAGTATTCAGGCACATGCACAGAGGCACAAGTTGCAGCAAAAAACACAGCAAGTCGGGCAGAGAGGGGACCAGACTGGGACTGGGGGTAGGCGGCAGAGGAGGTATGTGCCTGCCCCCCCCGCTTTGCACCCTAGACATGTGCCTACTCTGCCTACCCCCTTTTCCAGAGAAAACCCCAACCTTGACAATCTACCCTCATAATTTAACTCTTACATCCCTTTAACCAGTTTAGTTGCACATTGCTGCACACTCTTCAGCTCATTTATATCCCTCTAAAGGACTGGAGCCCAAGACTGCACCGCATACTCCAGGCCTTACCAGGAATCTATAAATGGACAAAATTATGTTTATGAATTTAAGCCCTTTCTTATGCAAGACAGAATTCATCTAATGATGACTGAATGCTTTTGTGCTTTACATTACATTCACAAAAATCTACTGATTTTGAAATCTTTCCATTATCTAAAGACTTTAGCTTGTACTCTACATTGTGCAGTACTCTCTTGTTTTATGTATAAAAATATATATAGTGATGGGCGAATTTATTGGCCAGGCGCAAATTCGCGGCAAACTCCCGAGATTCGCTGCCGGCTAATAAATTCACAAAATACCAGCAAAAATTCGCGAAAATTATGCGACGTGCGTCGAAAACATCGCAACGTGTGTCGAAAACATGACACAACTCGTTTCGAATTTTTTTTGACAATTTGCGAATTTCGCTGGAAATTCACACATTTTTTGGCGAAACGGGATAGATTCGCCCATCACTATAAATATATAACTTGATTTACTGCACTGTTTTAAAATATATTTCAAAATACTTTATAGACAGGCGATGAACTAATTTGTGTAATTGTAGCTCTTACAGAGTACAGTGTACTATTGACAAGTAATAAAAAGGTTTTTATTGTCCGCTAACACAAAGTAAATAAGCATGGTAAATCATACGTTTTCTAAACATTACAGTGACAAATTCATCTAACACTTATGACACACCTCACACCTAGTAATTGACTTTTCATGGTAGCCCTTGTTCTTGGTAATTACTCTTGGAATATATGACATGTCTACCAATAAAAGTAATTATGAGAGGACAATTTGATTTTCAATGCTACCCAACCTCAAATCTGTAGCTAAATACAATGGCTGCACCAATTACATTTCTAGAGTGTACTGTAATGTTTTAAGGAAATCATATTTCTTATATGCATATTTACATGCACAATATGTATAATAAAACAAAATATCTTTCTATGCTTTTATATTTGTTTAAAGTTTATTGCTATAATTTTGTCAGGTAAAGCTTTCTTTTGGTATATCATTTTTAGAACACTTCTCCCTTTGTTTAATAAAATTCCATATAATATTTTTTATCTACCCTTGAACCTCTAACTTCTTCAGGGCTGTTAAATAGTGCCACTAATATAACTGTAAAACCATTGCTTTACTGTGCTAAATTGTATGGAATACAGGATATGCTTTATCCCACAGAAACATTGCTTACTATTGGTCACACCAATAAATATATAGTGAAAAAAGTACCCCCAATTGTAAAATATAAGGATATTAGTTACTGAGGAGTTCCAGTCTGCCTTGTGCTTTTGTATAGTTCATGGAACTCCAAGGTTACGTCTAATATCCTCATATTTACCAACAAGGGGTACTGTATTTATTATAATACACAAGTCTTAGTGAGTCATGTGACAAAAATTATATCACTACTCACGGTTTATAACTGATGACCTCTGCAACTATGCTTGTCTCTAAGGCCTGTTACTTGACTATATCAAGCACATCTGTAGATTTGAGCCATATTATTAACAGCCAGCAAAAACACTCCTATGAAATTCAATAAAGAAGAATCCTGCCATTGCAGCAAGTATTACTATTAACAGTTTTGCAGGACTAAATGTAATAAAACGGTGATCACCTTTATCCATTTCCTGTTCTCCAATACACACCTGTGATTCTCAACAAGAGGAAGTGTGCTTTGCAAAATCAAAAACTAGTATCACTTACAGTATGCATGATTAATGAAATGCAGTTCAATACAGTCAAAATTATTATCACATATGACCCCCTTTATACATAAATACATATGATCCCCTTTATTTATACATAGTTATCATATCCCCTTAAGTTAGTCTTCTATAACTACACCCAACTAGGCCAGTCTTTGTTCATAACTGAGACCTTCCATTCCCTTTACAAGCTTTTTTGCCCTTATTTTGGACTCTAATTCAATTATCCTATTCTATGACTGAGCACTAGAGACCAAAACTGCAAAGCATATTCTAGCTGGGACCTTACCAGAGCTCTGGAAAGTGGAAGATTAACCCTCTCCTCCTGCTAATCTTTTCTTTTTTATAAACAACTCAAAAATGTGTTTGCCCATGCAGCTGCTGACTGTTATTGCTGAATATATCTAAGATTATTTTCTACAAGGACTCCAAGGTTCTTTTGCATTAGTGCAGTCCCATTAAGAGTATAAGTGCCTTGGATAATATTACATCAAGATCCTTCTGCAAGGATACCACATCCTGAAGGCAATTAAAGGAAACTAAACCCCCAAAATGAATACTAAAAAGCAACAGATATTTTATATCAAATTAAGTGGAATATTAAAAAATATTGCCAAACTATATATGTATATATTTAAGTAAATTTTGTTCTTTACATGTCACAACTTTAGCCACCATTTGTGATAGTCTCTGTGCTGCATCAGAGATGATCTGACCAGAAATACTACAGAAATACTACAGAAATACTACAACTCTAACTGTAAAATGAAAGAAGTGTGGAAACAAAAGACAGAACTCTTTATGCTAATTGTCATATGCAACCTAACATGGTTTGTTTTGTTTGTTTGTGTGCACCATGAATCCTAGGATCTCAAAGGGCAGCCCTTATTTTTTTTAAATGATCATTTTCTATGTATTACCCAATGGCACATATTACTAAAAAAGTACATTATTATGAAAATGGTTTATTTAAATGAAGCAGGCTTTTACAAATGAGCTGTTTTATGCAAATACAGTATTTTTATAGAGACCTGTTACAAGGGTTGAGGTTTCCTTTACTTGAATTGCATATTCTTGTGCAAACACTGATACATTACTTACAATACACTCCCCTAAATCAGTAATGTTAAATACAGAACCCTGCAGGGTTACTCCAAGTAGAGTAGCAGGTACCCGCTGTACAAAAAAAAACTATAGTAAGACCAACAATCATTCATTTAGGAAGCAGTAATTTGTAAGGCACTGTATCAAACACTGTCAAAATCCAAATAGATTTACTATAATCCCACTATCCAACTTTTTACTAACCTCATCATAAAAAGCATTTGATTTGTTATAAGGAAAAATACAAGAGGGCCTCTGTAGTCAACCCATTATAAACATTGAGACTGTATGCCTTAAAGGAGAACTAAACCCTAAGAATGAATGTAGCTAAAAATGGCATATTTTATATACTGAACTTATTGCACCAGCCTAAAGTTTTAGTTTCTCAATAGCAACAATGATCCAGGACTCCAAACATGTCACATGGGGTTACCATCTTGGAAACTGCCTGCTACACTTACATGCTCAGTGGGCTCTGAGCAGCTGATGAAAAGCTAAGCTTAGAGTTCATTGTAAATTATCAAGCAGAAAATTAGGTGGGCCTGTATTTGCTGATTCTTCAAGGCTGTATATTGAATTCTGATGCTATTTGCACTGGTTTCCATGCTGTAATTATCATCTGTATTAATTACTAATTAGCCTTATATTGTGACATTTATATTCTATGTGTACTGTATATTGTGAGTGGGTCCTTAAGATCAGTAAGTGACAGCAGCACAGAGCATGTGCAGGGAATCAGCAGAAAATAATGGGGAGCTACTGGGGCATCTTTGGAGACACAGATCTTCCCTACTAAAGGGCTGTGCTTGCCTTCAACTGCTACAGAATACCAAAACATAAAACACATTTCTAGACTACTTCTTTAGTTATGCTTTAGCTCTCCTTTAAACTACCAAAAATGCGCTCCATTTAAACAAAACAGGGATTGTTTGTTCAATCCAGAAAGGAACTACTGACATATGATCCCTGTAAATCTCCCTTCAAATAATAAAAGTATTGTTTTATAAACAGCATATTTGTGTATGCTATGCATGGCACCATGGTTAATGCATACATTTTTACCCCTGCTGAATAACAGAATTTAAATCAACACAAGAACCTTTTAATTTTTGGTGCAGTGGTCAAGTAATTCTACATCATAGAAATATCTGTTTGTAAGATAAAATATTTGCATTAGAATATGCTAGAATAAAATCCATTTTCTTTCAGCTATGTTTGTTCATCAATCAGTAATTTACTTATTTAATTATTTGACTTGTTCACAGTTTCTACACATAGGGGCAAATTTACAACATTCGTGTGAAAGATTCGAAGTTCGATCGAATATCGATAGTACTATTTTTTCGTATATTTGAATATGCAAATTTGGCCTCTTCGATCATGGAATATCGAATTATCGAATTATCGAATAGATTGAATGATCGGATAGTCGATAGTCGAATGCTTATCAAATTTCGAATGGATTTGTAGGATTTTGGGTGAATTTAAGTAAATTAGCCCAAAAGTATCTGATAGTTCATTACATATCAGCCAGCTTTTGATAAAACCAAAATGAAAATATTTGAAACTGATTGTATCATGCACTATAAAATTTGTGCTGAGTATATACTGTTCGGTACTCCACACATAATTTATTTATAAAAGTATTTTGCTAGAATGAAATGCATTGAGAGTTCTTTCCTTTTAAGTGTGTTCTGAGACATACTAACCTGGGATTTAAATACTGTGGAATAGAATATATTCAGTATTCCAACACTGTGTGCAATATTGCTTCTGTGCTCATATAATTTTTCTGTGAAATATATTTCTCTTATGTTTTAAATTATTGAACAGATAAAATAGCCCCTCGGGATTAGCTATAAACTGATATTTAAAAAATACTTTTTTGAAGTACAGAAAATAGAAAAATAAAGTTTCTTTATAACTGCAAAACAAAAAAAGCCTCTTCTGGTGCTTTTTTGACTGATACTTTTTCACAAAAACAAATGGTTTATCAGCTTTGCCCATCCAAGTGCTTTCTGGTATTTGTATTATTTCTGTTTCCCTTTTAAAATATGGATTCCTAGCATTCATTCATGGGTAAATTAGTTTCTTGTTCTTGTTACTAGAACATAAATATCGACTTAAATTTTTGTCACTATTCAGTTTGAGATAGTATTGACTCACGCAGGACATAATAGCAAAGAGTTTATATATGTAGAGCAATGGGAGCAACTTCCATCACATGACCTATACATTTCACCAATCCCATAAATTGCCCAAAAAGTGCCATAGAAGTGGTTAAAATTGGTGTGTCGAATCTACCAAGTTTCGCTTTGCCGAAAAATTCACGAATTTCCAGTGAAATTCTCGAATTGGTGAAAAAATTAGTGAAACGAGTCACGGCACGTTTTTGGTCGCGTCTTTTTTTACATGCTCCGCGCCGTTTTCGTTGCATCGTTTTCGACACGCGTCTCAGTTTTTTTAGCGAAATTCGCCCCTGGCGAATAAATTCGCCCATCACTAGTGTCGCCAAACATTACTACATGAATTGGTTAGTAAACCAAAATTGTCCAATAAAAACAGGAAGGGAAGCTCTATAGTAAAATAATTATGAGCTTGAACGAAGGAATGAAAACCAATGTTGAATTACTGCAACTTCTCCTTGTCCACTTTATTCTAACTGGGTTTATTCAACGGTGGGTTCAGGGGCAGTGCATTATCTAACTGCTGGTGAAATTGAGGATTTTCCCTTTCCAGTCATGTCCATATAATAATCTGAATTTAATAGACCAGACACCGGTAACCCTCATTCAAACCCCCTCCCTTCCAGTATCTGTGGTAACTCTATGGGGGAAGGTATCCTAGGAAGGAGGATTGGTGGTTTACTAATAAGTTCACAAGCTATGGTTACTGTGCTTAGCAGCTGAACTGTGAAGTTGCGGTAGTGGTAATTCAACATTGTTTTTCATTCTTACATTCAAGTTTATAGTTATTTTACTATAGAGCTTCCCTTCCTGATTTTGTTGGCCAGTTTTGGTTTACTAACCAATTAATGTAGTACTGTTTGGCAGCATATCAATTTTAATGTAGTAATAAAAGTTATATTTTAACCACTTCTATGGTACTTTTTGGGCAGTTTATAAGTCTGTGCAATTTATAGGCCATCCTCTCTCTCCTCTCCCAATTTAGGCAATAACAAACAGGTAGTTAGAAATTTAAGTCTTCATTTCAAATAGTCACCCTGTCTGTGGGGATTATCGGAGGATCACATTTTTCAATTTCATGAAAGGCTACCAAAACAAGTTTTTATAATAATTATATAGAGTTTTCTAGAAACTGAGCAGAATTTTCAAAAGCAGATATATTTTCTGCAGTTACTGACCAACAATTAAATAATGGAAGTGGGCAGCTACTAAAATGCCATAGAAATGGATATTTGTTTTTTTCATTTAAGCCCAAATGCAGACATTTTGATTGAAAACATACATGCATACATAGATTATACTTTGGCATACCACAATACTGAGATTTTGCTTCTGATTGCTGCTTATAATGTGAAAATCACCTCTACAATCTAGGTCAGGGGTGCCCATGCTTTGTCACCTCGCGATCTACTTCTGCCACCTGACACCATCATGAGATCTACCTTAAGAACTCATTGCAGGATGGCAACTGTTTTGTTTTACATGTGACAATTTATGCATTGAATTCTATGGACAAACGCCTTTTTCTTTACATGCAACTATTTTTATGCGCTACTATTTATTTTTCCATGCAAATCAGTCATCACAACATTACCTGACAGCTACAGTAGCAGCACTGCCCATTACCTGAATGCCCATTGGTGTCCATGCAGCTGATGTCTGTGTGAGCGACCATCCCCAGCCTGTGTGAGTGTCCCAGATGCAAAGAGGCCAGCCTGCCAAGCACTAGGCCTGATCTTGCAATTTCCTCCATGGTGATGGGATCATTGGCACAAGAGTCTGGGCTTTAGTTAGGCTTGTTAAGCGCTGAGCCTATGATCATTTTCCTCTCATTTCATCTGATCGATTGCCCCACTATCTTAATGCACTTGGCTCTCCTGTTGGGCAGAGAAAGCACTGTGTGTGTGCGCGCGTAGCCTGTTAGCGCCCATGTAATGCAGAGCTATAATAATCTGCTAGGTGGAATCCAAGGCAGGAACTACATGTGACCCCAACTTAAACTTCACATGCAGCCAAACTTCTTCTTAAAGGGACAGCAGAGCCCTCATTTCCTCAATGCAGCCCTCCTACCCTGCTTGCCTCTCTCCATCACTCACAGACAGCAGGATGGGTAGCCCCTAAGGACACACTTTATTCACACACTGATCACTAATACGGCAGCACATTATGCACAGCGAAAGGAATCCTCCCTGTTTCAATGAGTGTGAGAGAGGGTGCCTCTTCCGAGCCCCACAGTCTGGCCCAACCATTGTGCCAATTCAAAGAATAGTAGAGGTAGGAATCAAGGCAATAGCTTTACCCGCAGTTTCCAAACACGTTCTATCCACCATGTAAATCCAATTTGGCACATTTAAGTTTGAAACAAGCAGGAGTTACACAGCACTATAGTCTGCAATCACCTTTATTTGGTGTAGTTCCACAACATGTTTCGGGAGCTCTCCCGAAACATGTTGTGGAACTACACCAAATAAAGGTGATTGCAGACTATAATGCTGTGTAACTCCTACTTGTTTCAAACTTAAATGTTCCAACCATTGTGCCCCATTGCCCATGACAATGCCATGCTGCCAATAAACTCCCTTTCTTTACAATTAATACTGTGTTACAGTTGTTGCACTGCAGAATTGTACTTGGAGGTGAAAGCATTGTACCAAGTTAAGGCAGCAGCAGCAGCAGCTGTAGTATCCATTCATTATAGACATTAATTTGGATAGTATTGTCCCTTTTGTTCACTGTTAACATCTCACTCGTGTTCCACTTCCGCTTCCCAAAGCAAGCAGGTGACAAGGCCTGTCATTGGTCTGCCAGTGAATGGAATAGGAAATTCTCACATTGATTAGCCATCTATAACCCCGCCTCGCGAGACATTTGACATCACGGTCAGGAAGCGCCATTTTAACTCCTGGCCAGTGGCGGTGTACCAGGAACAAACCGGAATCTACTGGTAGACCGCAATTGATGTCCTGGGCACTCCTGATCTAGGTTATATGTTTCACTGCAAAGACTCAAATCAGTACAATGTTTCCACAACTAAACTTTATAAACTTTAAATTCATGACACTTATGTAGCTTTGTATTTACCTGCCTGTAGCATACATGAAACCCTGTAGCTCGAAGAGATTAATTGGATGCCTTTCATGTGAATCACAACTTGACTACAGTGATTTTCCAAGTGCCTGTTGGCTCCTTCAATGTACATTATTGGTTAAAAAAACAAGCATACAAGAAAATATATTGGCATTAGGATCTGTAAAGGAATGAAACTGAAATGATCGTTAACCCTTTAAGTGACACCCCAAGTATAATCTATGTTCTGTGAGGATGGCACTTGAAATGCCTCAGAACGTAGATTCTACGTTCTGCAGCATTTCAGGGTTAAGGAATGGAGAAGCGTTTTTTTAAGCCGCTTGCTCCATTCCTTTTCGTTCCCCAGCCCCCAGGCAAGGAGCAGGGGCCAGGAAGGAGCAGGGGCCAGGAACAAGTGGCCCCTGGTTTGCGATCACCCAGAGGCCACGAGGCAGCAGCAGGCAAGTGCAGCATATGTACCCTTCTGCTGCCTACAATTTCAGATTGTAAAGTTGCTCGCTCCATTCTGAGCGCTTTTCCTATGTTCCCCAAGCCCTAGGCAATGAGCCTAGGTGGGGAACAAGGGGCCCCTGGGTTGCGATCGCCCAGGGGCCCCTAGGCAGCAGCAGCCATGTAAAATCTACGTGCTCTGCTGCTGCCTGCACTTCCT
>CM044432.1:64829473-64840857 GCA_024363595.1 Xenopus borealis | reverse complement strand
TGCACCACAAAGTTTAGTACAGATGCAGCCACTTGGATTTGGAGTTACTGTATAAGTGAGCACTGTGCAAGGGTTCATTAGCACAGAGCAAATAATCAATAATGCATGTAGAGTAACTCACTTCAAACATTTATTAGTGCAAATTCACCACAGTAAATATTATCAAAACCTGTAAATATCAATCAAGGCATAACATCATAGCATACCACAAGGCAGTTTCCTCACCCTGTCTGCATACCTCATGTCAGCCTCTCCCTCCTGACACACGTTGCTCCATTGAGTGCTTCTGAAATTAGTTACTCTACATGCTTTATTCATGGAATTAGTTTGTCTTAAGTAATAGGATCTAACTGGAGAAAGCCACCTGATGACAATTAATAGGGTTTAGTGGTTAAACCCTAATTATAAATATTGAGTTGGTTACAAGTGTTAATTATTTAAATGAAACAGACTTAATTGAGGCATATGGTAATCAAATACATGTGACATGAAATTAAGCACTGTGTTTTAAATGCACACATGTCTGATTCTGTTTAGCACCAATATGTAGTTATGTATGGTATGGTTTAGGATGCTTTTTGAATAGGAACTTTAAATAACAAGCTTTTAGAATTTCTTATGGACAAAAAGGGAATGTTAAATAGTTTTTGAAATACCTGATAAGATAGTGATAAGGTAATTTTAATTTTACCTAAACTTAAAGGGTTTGTTCACCTTTGAGTTAACATTTAGTATAATGTAGAGAGTGATATTCTGAGATAATTTGCAATTTTTAATGTATGTGGTTTTATAGTTATTTAGCTTTTTATTCAGAAGCTCTCCACAAAATACCCTAGCAACCCTGCATTGATTTGAATAAGAGACTGGAAGATAAGATTTGAATAAGAGACTGGAAGATAAGATTTGAATAAGCGACTGGAATATGAATAGATGGACTGATTAGAATGATAAGTAATAACAATGGCAATAACAATATATTTGTAGCCTTACAGAGCATTTGTTTTTAGATGGTGTCAGCGACCCCCATTTGAAAGCTGCAAAGAAACAGAATAAAACTGCAAATCATTAAAAAAACTATAAAAAATAACTAATGAAGACCAACTGAAAAGTTTCTTAGAATTGGCCCTTCTACAATATACTAAACGTTAACTTGAAGGTGAACCACCCCTTTAAGGTTGATAATTGCATTTTACACATGTACAGTAACTGTTTCTTAGGTCTAGAATGTTTGATCTATTGACAATGCATTTACTTTTTAAATTAAACCTTTTCTTCTCTGGCCTCAATTTCTCATATTATTCAATATCTGTTATTTTAGCTACATTTTTGTTATCTTACATGTTCTACTAACAGTATATTATTAAGGTTCTTTGGAAGTTGTCATTTCTGTCACTCAGTTATGAGGTCTGCCTAGAGGTGACTATCACAGTTTAATTTGTCAGTTTAATTCTCATAGGGCTTCTTGAAAGGTCATGTTGACCAACTTAGTGAGAAATAAACTTAGCCTTTGGCACAACATTTTCCAAAGCAGTCCCTTCTTACTTTCTCTTTATTTCACCTGATCTCAGAGTAAACAAGCTGCAAAGGGATATAGATCTTCTTTATGAATTGTTTGACCATTTTTGACAGTTAAGAGATCTCCCATGCCAAATTCACCTCCACATGTCAACTTTAATTTGCTCTTTCTCTACTCTACACCCATGGAATTTTTCACAAGTTTTGCTAATAATGTAATGCCAAAGCATAAACATATATGAGCCTTTTCTATTAGAAGATAAAATATTTTAGCATTCCAGATAAGACCGATGATTTATATTATTACAAAAAATCTAATCTAATCTTTTAATGCAGGCATCCAAAAGTTTTTCCCAGTAATTGCAAAACATTTATATGAGAAATCAAAAAATATCTTAAATATATAACTTGAATAACATGTCAATAACTAGAAGCCTTTTCACACTAAATCAAATATCCTTGTGTCCTTCTATAATGAAAATCACAAGACAATGCAATTGTGTTTCTAGTGAATGTTCATTTTCATATTACTTGGTTTTGTGAATAAAAACAGAGCAAAGGTATTAATATAAATGAATAGTTGGCAATTTTGATACAACTGGATATTAGGAGATTTTCTTTACGTCAAGAATAAAAACTTCAATATAGCAGTCTAAGTAAACATGGAGATCATAAACATTTTAGTTTAGGTAGACACCAATGCTTTCTTTAATTTCATTTCTACATATCTATACACCTGGAAATATACATGAGACTTACATAGACCTTCTTCCCTGTGGAGTGTCTGATACATGTTAATAGTGTTTTGCTTGTGTTATCAGTAGTGATGGGCGAAACGGCTGCATTTCGCTTTGCCGAAAAATTCGCGAATTTCCAGAGAAATTCGCAAATTTTTTGCCAATTCGCGAAACGAGTCGCGCGTTCCAGAAGCTTCATATAACAAAAAAATCATATTGCTTTTTCAACAAGTATCTAGAATCATTGAGTAGGGAGGTGCCTGCATGGGTGGTTCTTTTGATTTTGTTTGCAGGTTATTTATTTAATTACCTGCCACATCAGTAGGGGCAGATTCATCAAAAATTTAGTTGGTGTTTTGTTTTTATTTATTGATGCAAAACACATTTCCCCCCCCTCAAACTCAAATTTTGAGAAATCTGCCTCCTAGGGAGGAGGGAGGTGCATTTAAACTTTGTTTGTAATTATAATTGTATGTTTAAACATGAGAATATCAATATGGGCTTGGAATTTTACTAAAACAATCCGTGCCGGCCTAAGGCCGATTGGACCAGTTTTGCCCAATCGGACCCGTACCTGTGGGAGCCCCACAGTCCTGAACCATGGCAACTTGGCAAGAGGAAGTAGGACAAGCATTTACTTCCTCTCCACCCATGATCACTTGTGCAAGTGACACTTGACAGGTCTGCTGGCTAAATTCTGATTAATTCCTTCAGTGTGAAGTCCCCCTCCTGCCTGTGAATGGGATCTTCCTGTCTCCAGACTCAACTGTCATCAGGTAAGATTAATAAGAAGAATACTTTCCTAAAATTCTGCTCACCCCCACCCAAAGTGTCAGTGCAGGGAGAGCTAGTACTGGTAAGACCTTTATCTTAGATATGTTATATGCATTTATTTTTATAAAAATACTGAGATTATGGTACAAAAAATAACTGTGTTCAGGGGGTATTATCGCTGAATATGTCACTGCCAACCAGGCCTGGACTGAGAGTCAAAATAGGCCCTGACATTTCAGGCACACAGAGGCCCAATCAGCCCAAACAGAGGCCCAATCTGCCCCCACCAGCCCACTTAATACTTTCTATGGCACCTTATAGCACCCCCCTCTGGCATTTGCCAGAAATCGCAGATTGACAGTCTGGGCCTGATGCCAACCTACTATGAGTTCTAGGGGCATTTGTCCACTAAATTGCTACTTTGCCACCTGAGTCGAACAGGGGGAGCTTGTGGGCCCAGCTAGCCCAGATCTGAAATTCGGAAGCTTCTTCCTATCTATGAAAAAAAATTTGCTTGTGTGCATGCATGCACACTCGCAGTGGGGTGCTCCGGTGAGCAAACTCAGCAAGGGAGGCCCCTGTTTGCCACCTTGCTATGAGTTCCCGGGGTATTTGTCCATGAAATTGCTACTTTCCCACCTTGCAATGAGTTCTGGGGGTATTTGTCCATGACATTGCTACTTTGCCACCTGGCTATAAATTATGGGGATATTTATCTAAGAAATTGCTACTTTGTCACCTTGCTATGAGTTCTGGGGGTATTTGTACATGAAATTGCTACTGTGCCACTTGATACATGGAACTGGCACTATGTTTATCCTGCTTTTACTTCTGGTGTATTATACATGGAATTGCAACTATGTTCATTCTGCTAAATGGTTTTGGGAGTTATAAATAAAAATTGCATCAGTGGATTTTTTCTCAGAATGATTTTTCTAAGATGAGATTTATGTTTTAAAAGAGTTAAAATAGATGCTTAGCTATCTATATATTACATTTTTCTCAAGTGTGCATGGTCTTAATTCTGCAAGAACAGCCCCCAAGTTTGCTCATAGCCTGGCCCGAGATATACCATAAAACTATGGCAGCATAGGCATTCCCTGTACTAAACACAATTCAGCAGGAACAGCCCCCTAAGTTTGTTCATGGCCTGTACAGAGAAATAATAAAATGATGGGAGCATAGGTATTCTCCTGCACTATTCTACATATAACAGGAAGGTTTGAGGGTAGTTCTTAAGAATGGACTCTATAGTTACAAATACGGTAAAAAGTAATACCTTGGTTGCCACTGTACAATTTTTTTTGCGCACACAACCTAAAAACAAAATTAGAGGGAACACTGTCCCCAACATCCCAAATGGCAATGATAATGGGACAGAGGGAAAGGCAGTCAATATTTGTCACCCAGCCCTGGAACCCTGTGTCTGGGGGCTCCACCAAAATGGTTCTAATTGAGTCCCACACTTGGTAAGACTGGCCCTGAAAACAATAAAGCATGAAATTAGATGAGCCATCAGCAACTGATCACATATTTCTGTTTTATTTTTTGTAAACATTATACACAAGAAAACACATCAAAATCCACAAAGCACTGGAACAATAGAAACCAAAAATGATGAGTTGTGTTTCTGAAAAAGAACAGACAGCAAAGTTACAGCAAGGAGTTGGAGATAAATAAGGATATCCATGTTTATACCACAGGTTTCTTGACTATGTTTTCAACAATTATGTAATTAATTTGATATCTTCTCTACTGCAGTCTACTACAGCCAACAGCTGTGATAACTGCTTCACGTTGCATCGCGTTAACCGGAAGTCTCATGTTTTATTGTGGGACTTCTGGGTGACACGACGTGATGTGATGTGGCATCCATCAAGAATAGGAAAGTTTGTAACCACTGCTAATAAAACTATGATATAAATCAAACCATACTAGCAATATGATCTTCATAACTGCTACAATGGGGCGGGTCTGTGTAAACAACAATACTGTAAGTGCTGGGAAATAACTATGATGATACTATGATAAATATGAAAATTATATTGTAAACAATCGTGATGAGAGGAGTTCTACACCATGGTACATTTACACTGCTAGTAAAGTTTTGTGAAACGGGGGAGGTCTAAAAAAAACAGTGTCCCATAAGACTACAAATGTATTATTATTATTATTATTAGGTAATTGACATGTATAATCTAAAAAAATATCATTGTATATTTAGAGAGTGATACGTTATATTTTGGATCTGGTATTTCAAAAGACTTTTATCTGAAGCATAAATCTAGAGCAGCAGAAGCTTGTGTATTCCTAGTACAACAGCAAACTTACCGTATCTCCTGAGTTTGCTGAAAAGTTGAACATAGGACACATCTCTGTTTGTTGATAATAAAGCAATTTCAAAGTGTATTCTGATAAACAAGGAGTAAACAGGGATTCATTTTTATTGACTATTGCTTTAACTATCTTCTTAAGTATTAAGTTCATATCACTTTTGTGAATCTATGTTCACATCATTAACACCTGCCTGGTAGTTGTCTCTTCACTCAGTTTATCGATTACTGAAAGCATTGACCTGTTTGCACGAATCCATCTTGAATGTAGGATACACACCTAAGTTTTTCAAAGTATAAAATACTTTGAAATACTATGTTTTTGTTTAAAATTAAAATGTTTAAAGGTAAAACTAGAGTTTGGTAATTGTTTACATTTTCATTAAATCAAGATTTAAATAAACCTTTTCAGCACCAGATGAGTTTTTCTCTTCAGTTTATTCTACTACCTGCATATTTTTTAATAGTACATGGGGAGGCACTTTTATCAAGGGTCAAATTTCGAATTAATGTGAGTTTTTTTAAACTCCCTTAAATTAGAATGGAGGAAATGTATTTAAAAAATCAAATTGTTAAAATTTGGATGAATTTTACTGATCCAAAAACTCAATTGAAGTTCGATTTGAATTATACCAAACTCTATTCGAGTTTTTTTCTCCAAAAACAACTCGAATGTCAGGAATTTTACAAACAACACATAGGGGCAGATTTACTATTGGTCGAATTTCAAAGTGAAAAAACTTCAACCATCTAATATTTTTGGGGGGCCATTTTTGACCAAATAGGTAAATTTTCAATTGAATTGAAATAATTTGAAACGTTCGAATGCATCGTTTGATTCCAACAATTTCAACCAAAATCCTTCAAATTCCTAGGCAAGGCTGTAGGAGGTACAACATAGGCTAAAATGGCAATTCAGCAGCTTTAAGGTGGCGAAGTGACAAATTCGAAGGATTTTAAAGATTCAGTACTTCGAAATTCAGTGTTGTTACTTTTTCAGTTCAATTTTGGGCTATTCGATAATTGAAGTAGCCCAAAATTACTTTCAAATTGTATTCAAAAATTCACCCCCAAATTGCTCCCTGGACCTCTCCCATTGACTTATACAGTAATTCAACAGGTTTTATGTGGGGAAGAGTCAAATTTAAATTCTTAAAGGGCTAGAGAATGATAAATCTCTTAAACTGAAATAAAAAAAAAAACAAAAAACCCAAATCAAGTTTGGATAATTCCCTAGTCCAAATTTGAAATGTCAGGAAGGTTACTAACATCAGAAAATGGTTCACTGGACGTCTCCCATTGATTTGTACATGAATTTGGTATTTTTTGTTTGGCAAATAAATTGAATTAGAAATTTTTGAAAAAAATTTGAAAATTTGAATTTGAATTTTCAATTTGACCCTTAATAAATCTGCCCCTAAATATGCCTATTTTATTAATTCCTGACCTGTTTTTTGTAAATATGCATCAGTAAAATACCAAACTTTCTAAACACCCAACCAGAAATAAGCATCCAACTGTATACCCAGACAAAATAATAGTCATGTAGTAATTTTGAAAATAGTTCTGTGTGCAGGCATAAAGTATATAATGCAGATTTAGATGATTTAGAGATTAACAGGTGTGTTTCATATTGTGTATACTACTGAATTAAAAGTTAAAGCTCAACCTTAAGGGGAAATTCACTAAAGTGCAAAGCGTCTAACGCTAGCGCTAATTTGCCAGCGTGACGTCATTTTGCAACTTCACAAATTCACCAACACCGACTCTGGCGAATTTTCGCTAACGAAGTAGATAGACTTGCTGGCGTGTTTTACAATTGAAGGGTGATAGTCTGAAAAAGATCAATTTTTCTTTTGGGGGGATACCTTCCTTCCCCCCTACATTTCCTAACATATGGCACCTCAAATATACAGGGGGCACATGCAGGGCAATAGGACAACTTTATTTTATTTATTAAAGGTTTCCTGGGCTTGTGTAGTGTAATGTAGTGGCTGTAACATATACTTCTATTATATGCTTAAGTTCCCGCCGTATGCAAATAAAGCATCGCTAGCGTAACTGTGCTTTGCCTGGCGAACGAACGGTAGCGCTACTTCGCTAACGTTTGCTGCCCTGAGCGCAAATTCGCATCTTAGTGAATTTGCGTAGTGCTGGCGAAAATTCACCTGGCAAAATGCTGTGAACGCTAGCAAAGACAACGCTAGCGAATTTTCGTATCTTAGTGAATTCCCCCCTTAATTTCTACGATGTTTCTGCAAATAATTTTTGGTATTGCACTTGCATTAATTATTGTTATAATTATTTTGATTCTATTTTTTTTCATGAATTGTATTTCTATTTTGAAGCCAGACTTTTAAAGGTTTACGGATTTTTTTGCTAGCAATTATCCAAAAAAAAAACTAAAACTATATAATTTTAGTGTATTGTTTAATGCTTTTTTTGTTCTCAATTTTTATATTCAGATCTTTCAATAACTTTCATGGCATTCCTGGTTTTATGGGAAAATGTGTTTGATTGCAATTTCAAAAAGCTATTAAATACCTTTTCATGGACGAGAAAAAAAGCAAGCTCCAAATGACAAAAAACAAAACGTGTGAGACTTTTTTCATTGACTGCAAACTTATTTAGGAAAAAATGTGTTCCAATGTGCATTTATTCTCAGATAAAAGTTGCACACCAGCAAAAATCACATAAAAAATATATAATTAAAGCTGTTGGAGACAGTTAACTCCTATTGAACCTCAGCAACTTTTACTCAGTTTTTTAGCTCAGTTTTTTTATGGCAACTTTTTGTTGTATTCTTTAATAAAGAATATTCTTGAGTAAACTTGAGTGTTTCACCTGTGTTTTTTCCACGAATTGTGAAAAAGTAAAACTACATTTTTGACAAATTGCTCCCTAAGATTTTCAAATTTTTACCGAATTCGATATTTGAAGGATTTTAATGAAATTTGAAAAATTGAACAATCGAATTAAAAACATTGATCGTTAAAATAGTTCGAAACAAACGATTCTAACAATTTTAACCATTCAATCAATTTTTTTTTATTCAATCTAAAACAGCTGAAAAAAACCCTATGGAAGCTTTCCATAGGGTTATACAGCAATTCGGTACCTTTAATCTGGCGAATTAAACTGTCGAATTAAAATTTAAAGGGCAAGTAATTTGACCATCGAATGGTCGAATGATCGAAAAGATTTTTATTCGATCTATTTGAATAATTCGATTGAATTTTTAAAATTCGATGGTCGAAGTAACCACAAACTATTCCAAAATTCAAATCATTCACACGAATTTAGTAAATCTGCCCCTAAGTGTCATCAAGTACTGCATCATTGTCCTGTTTATATTTTAAGCATCACAGATTGTGATGTCTGTAATATATTTATTTGCTGCAAGATCCTTTTTTGTGAATGATTGACCCAATAAGGTAAATGGTGTGTCATTCTTGTTATATATGTCATATAAGTTATAACATGCTATATGTTGTTTCTTTCACTGATCATGAATCCTTGATGATTATCTTTAAATCTTGGGTTTTTAAGGCATTTTGCAATTGACAGCTTCACTCTAGTCAATAAAATACAGTGACTTAGTATTCCTTAACTTTAAATTATCAAACATACATTGTCAAGAATATATCTTATCCCATGACATTTCCTGAATGCAGTTTGTACAACTAGCTATTATGTTGGAGCCTGGCATGTAATATATGTAATACATGATGAGGGTCCCATAGGAAAACAGTTGAGTAACAGTTTTGCTGCACAGAAGAAATTCAAGGGCATGACTTCTCTTGCAAAGATAATTTATTGTTTATAGTATTATTATTTATTACTAATTATGGTATAGAGTGCCAACATATTCTGTACAATATATGGGTGTATACATTTAACATACAGATTTAAACACTGCACAAAAACAACCAATAAGTTATACTAGAAGTAAAATATGAATGTTCTGTGCTGCGGAATATGTTAGCACTTTATAAATACTTTTAATTCTAAATAATGTAAACAATGAGTGATTTCACATGGTAGCGTATTCATGTGCTTAATTATCTCTCATTTTACTCTCTTTTCTGTGTCGCAAAAGGAGATACAATTGTTACGGTGCATTCCTGTGGGACCCCCTTCAGAAACTGTAGACTGTTGTATCTAATTATTCTTTTTGAATGTAGTCCTTTTAATTGAATACCTACATTAAACACGAGCAAGGAATGAGGGCAAGCAAACACTTTTTGTCAAAATATGGAGAAATAAGTGAACCCTCAAAAGCATTTATTATGGGGAGTATTGAATTTATACTAGACCACAACTATTTCTGGTATGAGGACCAATTCTACATTTTGGTCCGCATACCACTGCCATGGGGACGCGCTTCGCACCTAGCTAAGCAAATCTGTTTATGGGCCACTAGGAAAAAGTGACTCGTGGGGCTTGACACGGACGTGTCCCTATGGAAATGTTGGAAGACATCATACTAATTTGGAATAAAGGGGAAGTGAAATTAAAAGAATTTGTAGAGAAATATGAATTTAATTTAATGATGTAATAAATTTCTTAGATCTCCACATTTATATAGAAGAGGGAAAAATTCAGACACAAACTTTTTTTTAACATGGTGTCAACAATTATGTGTTGGCCTCTAGTAATCATAACCCCCCAGTGGATCAACAATATTCCAAACGGACAATTCAGAAGGGTCTGAAAAAAACTGCAACAGTTTATAAGAATATGATAAACAATCACAGGTTTTAACAGAAAGGTTTATAGAGAGAGGATATAGGAAGGATAAAATAAAAAAGCATATGAGACAGTAAGAAATAAAGATAGAACAGATATGTAAACATATAGAAAAGAAGAACAAGTAGAAACCAAAAAAAGATTTTGAATTTTGTTTTATGACTCAATATTACCCTAAAGAAAGGGAAATTCAAAAGATTATAGAGAGACACTGGGGGTACTGAGTCTAGATAAAATCTTAGGCCCCCAACTTGCAAAGAAACTGAAATTTTTTTTCAAAAAGCCCCAGTTTAAAACAAAAGTTAGTTTGTGCACACAAGAAAAAAGAATAAAGCAATTTAAATGATATTTGTAAAGGATTTTTTCCATGTAATCTTTTAAATCCTGTAGATATACAAATAAAACTAAAATATTTAATAGTAACATAACTGGAGAAATATTCTATATTCAAGACTTAATTAAATGTGACACAACTGATGTTATATGTTTTAGAATTCCCATGTGGCCTTCAATATGTGGCAAAGACCAATAGAAAAATGAAGGACTGGATAGGGGAACATATAAATAATATAAAAAATGGTCTGAATACTTATCTTGTGTCCAAACATTTTGCTGAAAAGCACAATAATTCAGCAATAGGATTACATTGGTTTGGCATAGAAAAACTGTCCATATCCCCTAATGGCGTAAGCGTACATTTTAATCTACAAGCTTTTCTCATATTAATTAATTATCCTTGATTAATATAAGATATGTATAACATAGAATTACCTTTTCTAGAACTGAAATAGTTAATATAGCTGTTTTATGATAGCTGGTTATTTTAAGAACAATATTGCTAAAATCGATAACCTTTTTCCTTGTTTTATTAAAATAAGCGATTTCAAGAAATGGAAACTGTAATGTATCAATATTGGAAGTATTAAGATGTAATTGTAACTTACATTTTGGCAAATATCAGAGTAGAAGACAATATGTGTTTTTGATAAAGTTATTCATACGTTTGGACACTTAACAGTGAGCAGAAAGAACGATTGTGATCGTTCTATGAGGAATCCTGCAAGGCAAAACGCATCAGAGGTGATGATTGCGGATTGCCTGGAGAACGCTACGTGAATTCCAAGACACAGAAGAGGAGCACCCACACATAGGCAGAGAGTGTTACGAAGGTCACAAAACTGCATAAAGGATTTGGCCCTTAGGAAAAAGAATGTTGCATGTTTTTAAAAAAGGAGAATCTTGTAAGTGCAATATAATCGTTGTGAGCTTCCGGTAG
>CM044432.1:64789868-64808070 GCA_024363595.1 Xenopus borealis | reverse complement strand
TTTGGAGGTATTCATATTTTTTTAGTTCATCGTTTAGCACTTAGAGTTTAGTTGTGGTTTCAAAAACCAATAAAATCCCTAAACTTCAGCCTTTAATATAAAGTATAAGCCTCCACATGTATAAACATATATGACAGCCTATGATTAAGTGCCTACAGGCATGAAATGCATAAGGCTATGTATTCATCTACTTTGAGGCCTAAATAAAGTTCTCATTCTTTTACAAGCCTGTTTGTGGAATTTGTGAATGCCTGCTCTTTTCTCTTTTGGTCGGATACCTTCATATGTATAAAGGCTTTTATTTTGGTTAACAAAATCACTTTTTTGAAGCAGTATAAAAGTGTGCATTATTGCTTCCTTATCCTAAAAATACCCCTGTATATATGATAGTATGGCAGTCAATTATACCTATACAAAATTAAATTATTAAAGCTTAATTTTCAATAGCTATGTGAAGAAGAAACATAATAACTCATTTAACTCTGGTATAAATTTACAGTTACCTATTTTAAATATCATTGCTATAAAATAAGGATATTCATTTCTTCATGTTCTTCATGTGTTCTGCTATAGTAATGCACTTTTTGTGCTAAGTATTAAGCACCTCTAATATGCAGCTTTGGTATATAGATTTTCTGATGTTAAGAGCAAAGCATAATTTAGTGTTAATTTGAGGTGATTCATTAAAAACAACAGTACAGTCCAAAATTCTTGGGAATGCAATTTAGAACACTAATCACGTATAAAACTGGAATCTGTAAAGCAATCAATATACTGCTTCTATTAATAAAACCTAATGGGGAATCCAGTGGGAGATTTACTTTATATAGCTGAAAACAAATATTGCAAAAGACTCTTTAAACTAAATTGCAATGGCAATTTAAGTATGTGAAAAAAGTGGCAAATTAGTATTTTTAATTAGAGGATTGAATGAATTGCCTTTTAACCTTTTTTTGGATGGAACTGAAAATAAGATTAAGTTTTTGCTTTGATTGAGAATTAATTAAAGAACTGCTTTTAATTACTATTGTATATTAAAAGAGAAAATAATTATTATTAGGGGCATCATGGTGACTTACTCTAAACTGTATAATAACCCATTTTTGTATTTTGACGCACAAACAGAAAATCTTTTACTCAACAAACAACATAAAAAGGGTAAAATAAAAAAACAATGTTTAGTGTTTATTAAATTATAGTAATTTTATAAAATGAAGAATGTAATCAGATTTTACTTCCTTTCTCATCAACAGCAGTCCAGCCTTGTTTATGGCTATGATTTTAAACATTTTTAAAGCAGAGCTTTTTACCACAACTCATAAAAACCCATAGTTTATATCTCTGCATTATATTGAGTCTCTGGATTAATAGTGATGAAGACAAAAAAAACTAAGAAAAGGATACAACTGTACTGCTCTAAAATATGTTATATTTTGTTCCCAATGCTAATTAGAGGTCCATAAAATGCAATTTTATTTAAAGCATATTTCAAGATAATAGTACCACTTTAATAATATGCTTTGTTTTAATAGAACCATGAATGTAATGTGGTATTTAGCAGTATTTATAGATTAAATTTCCATAACCATATATTAAGCCATCACTTTAACAAGACTGTTGAAAATCACAGTTTGACTTCCTCTACAGAAAGTAGCCCAATTTATACTTGAAAAACAGAACAGGTTATACTGATGGTAAATATCCTGCACAACATAACAAGCTGCTCTTATTACCTGCTCTAACATTGTAAATCTTTTGTGGAAGAAATAATATAGGTGTTTAAATCTTCAGTTTTATATTTTCATCTGAGAGCATCCCACATAATGAAACGTAATGAAAAAGTCATGTATCAATAAAGCAATGATGCTATATAGCAAAGAATTTGCTGGTTGAGCCAACAGTACACTAAAGCCACAACTATATGCAGTTTCCTTTTGGAAGTAAGGAAACATCTTTTACACTAAGGTTCGAATTCGAGGGTTAAAAAACCCTCGATTTCGACCATCGAATGTTTTTTGAATTTAACCCTTCAATTCAATATTTGAATTCGAAGGGTTTTAACGCAATTCGAAAAATCAAACGATTGAATTAAAAAAAAATTGATCTATCGATAGATTTGAACAATATTAACCATTTGATCGAATTTTTTTTATTCGATATTAAAATGCTGGAAAAACCCTATGGGAGCTTTCCATAGACTTATGCAGAAATTCGGTAGGTTTAATCTGGCGAACTAGGCATTCGAATAAAAATTTAAAGGGCAAGAAATTTGACAATCAAATAGTGGAATAATCGAATAGATTTTTATTCGATCTATTTGAATCATTCGATTGGATCAAATTTTAAAAATTCGATGGTCGAAATGGCCAGAAAACCTATTAGAAAATTCTAATCTTTTTTAAAATTCGATCGAATTTTGAATCATTCACACGAATTTAGTAAATCTGCCCCTATATGTATACAAGCATAATATGTTTTTCCAGCATATAACATAGTAAAATGTGCCTTCCATAAGCTGACCACATGCACAATGTATCTTGTACTGGGGGGGGGGGTCAAGTTTCAGTTGCACGCTCCCTTTGGTTTTAATAAATGATATGATATTTCATTGTATCATTGCAATCTGGCTATTCAGGTAAGTGGCCATATTGCACTAATTTAACCTACTAGCTAGCGTTAGACTGATCAGTGCATAGCTGTGCATAACCCGAAATACCTGAGTGTAATTATTAAATGGCCAGCAAACGTTTGTCGTAGAGCATGAACTTTTGTAGAAAAATGTGTGAAATATTTGTGTTGCATAGCAATTTCTCTAGATTACTTTACATCCTAATTATATGATATCCCTTTCAAGCAGCAAATTCTTAAAGTGGCTACCTAGTAATAAGTCTTCTTAAACAGAAATACCAAAACTAAGGTCTTTTTTTATGTAATGCAAATTTACAGACATGAATACAACCATTTTTATTTTATTTCTAACAGCTTTAATAAAATGTAACTGTTTAATACTTTCCAACATAAGCCATATTTGATATCTAATGTATCATGTAACCAAGGTTTAAATGACAAATAATAAGATATTGCAACATATGTATCTAGAATATATCTGGAGAACAGTGTGCTTGTGGTCTAATTACTAAGAGTTCTTATAATAACTTAATTACTCTTTCACATTGTGGCATTTTCAGGAAGAAAGTGAGCCTGCTGGCAAGAGCTAGCACATTCTCACTTCAAACCCCTGAGTCTTCCCCTGCCTGACTACCTTTTATTTACATAATTATGTCTGTTCCCAGGCTCATTGCTTTTTGCTTGTGCCAATTAAAGCAGTAATTGTACATGAATATAAATATGTAGTTATTTATTTTTCCTTTTGATAATTTTTGACAGATGAAAGGACTGCATTAACTATATCAAAGAATGAGGAAATCATCATGCCTCCTAAATCATTCCTAATAAAGTCTTTGTCTTTCAACAGCACCAGAATTCTGCCTTTACTTCATGCCCTTTATATAGATTAAATAACTGGTTATTTCTTTTTTTGTTATGCTAAATAGTTTAAATCCACACATTATAAATAAAAAGCATTAAATTAACATGGATATTTATTAAAATATTATTTAAGAATTAAAAGGAATTTTGAGATATGCTTAATTCTTGCTATGTTAACTTTTTATATAGTTTCCTACATGATTGGACTGTTTGTGTGGATCTTCATTTCATAAAGTTCAGCCAAAATGACCAGATGGTGATTTCTTGCACAATGCCTTATCTTGATACCAACTGTGGTCTATCTTTGTGACAGGAAGATGTCATGAGGAGTATTAGCTCATATTGTAAACTTAAATAACAAACAAAAATAAAAGCAGTGTATACTGGAATAACACCTTTCATCATGTTTTTATGTGCTTTCTTGTAATGCTTATTTTAGGGCTTTCAGTACAGTATGTACACATTAAGTTATTGAAAAACAATTTCTAACAAAGTAATGAAATAACACTAAGTGGTCTTGCATACCGGTCCCAGAGGGCTACTCATGGTTTCTATACCCAAATACATTAAGTATTATAGCACACTCTATGCAAAGTGATTTTTCTACTTATTGCCTATAGTTGCTATATCATCCCTTTTATATGGGTGATATTATATCTCCTTGTTGCAGGACTACTTAGTATTAGCTGCTTAGAAACCAGTTCTGCCTGTAGCGTGCATCTATGCCATTTACTTACTGTATAAGCCATGATATGTGGATTTTAGCTGCAAGCAGCATTAACTATTAATTTTAGCAATCATGAACACTTACTAAAGGGCCTGAATTTTGATAAACAGGCCTCCCCAAGTTAAAATATATTTAAGATTAATACAACATAAAGATTGTTATTCTATACTGAAAAACATTAGTATTTTTACAGAAAATGTCACATAACCCTTTCAGTGCTGTGTTGTTTTGACTATGCCACATGGGTGTGTTGCCAGATAAAATATGGCACAGCACTGATAAAAATGATGTAAAGAAAAGGCACTGGTATGATGATATATTTACATTGAAGCTATAGATTGATGTTTGTTGGAGGGGGTTATTTTTCATCATCAGCTACCCTAATTCAGACTGAAATTTAAATATACAGATGTGAGCTAAGAATCACTGTTCCCTGCTGTTATAGACCTTGAGAACAGAATCTGGGCTCTAGGGGTAGATTAAAAAAAAAACCTGGAAGGGAGAATCCTCAATAATTTCCAGTAGTTTGAATTTTATCATTTCTATTGACAATGTTCAAATAGTCAGTAAAGTGTTTAACACATTGACACATTTATCAAAACAGATCAGTGTGTCAGAATGTGTTTGACTTCACATACCTACCAGCTGCCCTGCTTGTCATGTGGTAGTCCCAATTTTAAGAGCATAGCCTGTAGTCTCAGATTTTTGATCAAATGTCACATGTCAATGTTTGTTCACTACTTCCTGCTAGTGATGGTTGAATCTATACTTTTTTACTATGTTGAAAAATTTGTGAAACACATTTGTGAGAAGCTAGTCAGTGGGCGTCAAAATTATTTTGATGCAAAATAATTTTGATGCACAACAATTTTTGAAGCAGTGAATTTTCCACAATAAATTTTCGGATCAAACTTTGGAAATTCGCCGCAAATATATGCCTGGAGAATAGATTTGAACATCACTACTTCCTGCACCTCCATAAGTGATGAAAAGTAATTTCAAGATTGAATTCCACTGTGGAATGCACCTCCATTTTTTACAGGAGTTTAAAGGAGAACTAAACCCTAAAAATTAATGTGGTTAAAAATGCCATATTTTATACACTGAAGTTATTGCAACACCCTAAAGTTTCAGCTTGTCAATAGCAGCAATGATCCAGGACTTCAAGCTGGTCACAGTGGGTCACCATCTTGGAAAATGTCTGAGATGCTCACATACACAGTGGGCTCTGAGCAGCTGTTGAGAAGCTAAGTGTGATGTTTATACAAATGGCCTGTAGATGTCACTGTGCACATGAGTTATACTGTGCATACACAGAACTGTCTATAGTGCTTAAGGTGCTAGAGTTAATGCTACTGTTGTGTAATGGCTGCACAAACCTGCTAATATAGGACTGTTATACTCTGCTCATCCTCCGCTATCAAACACAACTAACTGGTGGCTAGATGTCTCTTCTACCTCTGCAACAGCCTGCACGTTCTCTTCCAAACCCTGGTGCGCCTACCATACCTTTTACTGATTGGATCCATATGTTTGACAATTACATTATTGCTGCTGACCAAGGGGAGATATCTGCTGCCAGAAAGTATGCTTTAACTTATTCACTGCCTGGGAGCAGAGGGACAGTGTATTCTATATATTACCATTACCTGATGAGATTTATAAAACTGCTGCTATAAAGAACTTTTTGGTGCCAAGAGTAAATGTGATTGCTGAAAGATATAAATTCCGCCAACCTTGACAACACAATTGTGAATCAACAAAAGAATTGGTAGCAGCTTTGAGAGAACTGATTATTACCTTTTGGAATCTAACAGATAAAATGCTAAAAGACCAAATAGTGGAAAAAACAAATTCACTACACATTAGAGAGAGACTGCTACTAAAACAGGATATACAGTAACCCTTGCAAAGGCTATTACAGTTGCTAGCCAAATTGAAAAAGCAGTGGCAGAGGCTAAAACTCTCAGTCTGGGAACTGCTGGGAATGTACAGACTGTGAATCCAGCACAAATGAAAAAAATACTGCTTTCACTGTAGTTCAACACAACACACTGCAAATTATGCTACATGTCCTACAAAAGCTGTACAGTGCCTCAAATGCAAAAAGGTAGGTCATTTTGCTAAGATCTGCCGTAGTTCTGCTAAAGATGTTCATGAATTCACTGCTACAAGTGTTCAGTATTAAGTGTGAATAAAGCTCTTACATTTATTCCAGACACATTTATATGCACTGTCAATGTCAATACTGCTTCTACTGACAAGGGACACTCTGTTAACCTGATGCTTGATATAGGTTCAACTGTTTCTATACTACCAAAGGATATTTTTTTAAATACTTTGCAAAATGATACTCTTTTTGCACCTGCCCTGAGACTGGTCAGTTACATAAAGGATCCAATCATTGTGCTTAGTTGCTTGCCAGTGACTGTACAACTTGAATCAAATACTACAAAATGTGACTTTTACATTGTGAATATTGGTACTGCAATACTTGGAAAGGATCTCTTTGTTACATTAAACCTGCAATTAGTTGATGGTCTCATTACTACAACACCAGTGCCTGCCACACAGCCTGTGTCTAAAATTTCACCACAAAATACTGATCCAAAATCATCTACTGCAGACATTGTCAAACATCAAAAGCCAAATGCAAGGCTTATACTGACAGAAAATGTGGTGCAAGAGGAGTGCAATTTCAGCCTGGATCTTTAGTCAGAATTAAGAAACCAGGACTACTGAAACAAGGACAATCTAAATTTATTACACTACTTGAAGTGAGACGCCAGCGAGGACCATACACATATGAACTATCTGACAAATATGGAATGCAAGTCATTTTGTGCCTGCTAGATATGACTTTGGAGAAGCTCCATTTGATGAAGGACATTTTCCTACTCCTAATGCCAACTGCAATAGGCCGGAAGAAAGTAAACCTATACGATGTACTGAGAGAATCAGAAAACTACCTGCATGGACCAAGGACTATGTCATGTGAAGAATGTTTATTATTGCCTTAAGATGCATTGTTGTTGTTTATTACATTTGCCCAAATGCTTTCCTACTATAGGGTGGATAAGTGGTGTTTATATCAATGGCCAGTAGAAGTCACTGTGCACATGAGTTATACTGTGCATGCACTGTACCTTCTATACTGCATAAGGTGCTAGAGTTATTGTGCTACTGTTGTGTAATGGCTGCATGAACCTGCTAATAAAACCCTGTAATACTCTGCTCCTTGGCTATCAAAACACAACACTACACTTAGGAGTCTTCACAAATTATCCAGCAGAAAATAAGGTTTATCTGTAATATAAGCGTATGCTGCAGGACTGATTATTAAATTCTAATTGCACTGGTTTATGTGCTGCCATGTAGTAAATATCTGTATTGATTACTAATCAGCCTTATATTGTGTCATTTCTATTCTATGTGTATTATGTATATATTGTGAGTGGGTCCCTAAGTGACAGCAGCACAGAGCATGTGTGAATCAGCAGAAAAGAAGATGGGGAGCTGCTGGGGCATCTTTGAAGACACAGATCGTCCCTGCTAAAGGGCTGTGGTTGCCTTGGGCTGGTACAGAAGAACAAAACATAAAGTACAACATTTCTGCCCTATTTCTTTAGTTAGACTTTAGTTCTCCTTTAAGCTAGTCAGAGAGAGGCAGAAATATAGAAACCATATTGGAGCACTAGGGGCATGAAAAAAAATCACCCTGCCTTCTATTCAGGCCTGTGGGATCTTTAGAAGTGCATTTTTCAATGGGTGAAAGTTAGTGAAAGAGTTTGCCACTTAATAAGAATCCCATAGGAATGTATAAAAAGTGGTTGAGTTTTTCTGTGGTTAATGCTAATCTCACATTTTGACAAATCTTCCCCTAAAAGTTTTCCATTAAAGGGCCTGTTATACTTTTATTTTATTTTCCATTGTATTTTTCTAATAAAAATAGTAAAACTATATGTAGTATATCTTCCTCAAGTTCTTTTCTATATTCTATGAACTTGTTGCTCTGGTACGCCTTACTTTATTTTATGGGGAATGTGCTATTCCTGCTAAATCATTTCTGCTCTTCCTGCTCTTCCTGATCTTCCTGATTACACCATGAAACTGCATGCTGTAGGTATTCTGAGCATAATGTTACAAGTTTTATTTCCACCCTTGGTATACTGTAATGTGTGCTTATTTTTATATTTATTAAGCATAAGAAAGTCTTACAGCTAAATTATAGTCACTGTGTATCTAGAGATGCCCTCTAAGAAACAGAAACTGTACTAAAACTCTATCATACAGTGCAGTGCTGAACCAGCATCTCTGTACAGTTCAGTGTGAAACCTGAATGAGTATGCATAATTTGCATGTGTACACATGAATGCCTGTACATTATCAATACATTTAAAAGGTTAGTGTTTTGAAAGGGGAAGTATTATGAAAATTAGTTTTTTGTTCTTTTGTTGTGCTATGGGGGGGGGTAAAGAGAACTACATGGTTGGTAATTGTATGGTACTTACTTTCCCCTTTGTTGTCACTGTTTTGTTAGAAGGAGTCCATTATGCAGGGGTATTATCTGTACACTTATCTACTTCACAAGAGCTGCCAAACATGGAGTAGCTGCAGTTGGGATCCCATTGTCAGTTTTGTGCACTATGATAATATTATGCCTAGCCAATAATTACTTTTTTTTAATGTCCTAGCTACAATGTTTTATCATTATTTTACTGAGGCACTTCCAAATGCACAGAGTACCTCAGTGATGATGTTGTAAACAGAGAGGTAAAAGGGCACTTTAGAGTTTAGCAAAGTGAAATAATAGAACAAACACACAGTATTATTTATGCTGTATTGCATACAGTATTACTTAGGGGAAGACTTACTAAGAGTCAAATATAAAAATTTGGTCAAATTTTTTTATTCAATCTAAATTTTTGAAATCCAATTCGGTAGGTTGAAACTGGCAAACTTGGCAGTCAAATAAAAAATTAAAGGGGAAGTACTTCTACTGTCGAATATTCGAATAGATTTTTATTCAAATTATTTGAATCATTCGATTCAATCGAATTTTCGAAATTCACTGGTCGAAGTGGTCTTCAAAAACTTTCGAAAATTAGAATTCAAAACTTTTTGAAAATTCGATCAAACTTGCAATCCTTCATGTGAATTTAGTAAATCTGCCCCTTAGTGTAACTAGCCACCTATATTTGTAAATCTATGCTGCTTTATCTTTTATACTGTGAATCAGTGATGGCGAAAAATTCGCGAAACGAGTCGCGGGATGCTTTTGACACGTGTCACGTCGTTTTTGGCACGACTTATGATTTGCGAATTTATTCGCCATCGGCGAATTACGGGAATAAATTCGCCCATCACTACTGTGAATTCATTCATAGCTCATTATACAAACACACAAACTCCTAATTAATGTTTTCAGACAGATTTATAAATTATGCAATGCAATGCTTGGTGCAGTTATACATTGCTCACTAAAAAGCACTTCTAAAACAAGTAGTATTGCAAATGCTGTTTGGATATCTCTCGTTTCAGAATTGTTATACCAGCAGTGCTGCTATACTAATTTGTTTTTATAATCATTTAACATGTAATATTTAAGCCATGGCTTAAAAACTTAGAACAAGATGCAGGATCTCGCACACCCTGGAAATAGGTAAAGATGCCTGGTGCACACAGGTAGAGGCTCGGCCACCTCACAAACCACAGCAACAAAAGAAATTCCAGCGGCACACAGGTCTGCAAGAGTACTTCAAAGATTTATTGTGCGGAGTGCAGATGCAACGTTTCGGAGAACAAACTCCTTTTGTTAAAAACTTAGAAAGCATACATGGATTTCACCAAGTACTGTACATTTCAGATACATTTGTATTACCAGTCCCAGTACTGGTAAAATACTGGCCAGGTAGCAAACCTAAATGCAGGTTAAGGAAAGGAGCAGAGGTGTAAATAGATGCCCCGGGACCCCCTACAAAACAATCTTTATAGGGGCCCTGCACACTCCGATTGCCATGCTCCTGCTTACTTTGCCCACTTCTCAGCTCCAAGCCGACTTGCTTGGTAATACGTAAGAGAGCTGCTGTGGAAGGGGGGTTCTTGCTAGCTATAGAGGAAGCCCCCCTACTACTGCAGGATCTGCTTCCTCTATAGTTATGCCACTGACAAGGAGGCTGTACTTTAAGTGACAGCTGAAGTTATATATGTGCATTTATGTGTTGAAGGAATCAATGTATCACTGCCCCAGAACATACATATAGCAGATAGTGATTGCTGGATTATCTAGAATATAAAAACATTTTTTTATTCAAATGTTAATGGTTTCAGAATTGCTTTTGGCAGGATTTCTTTAAATGATCATTTGAAAATATATTCATATTTTACACATTGCTGTATATGGATTTTTTGTCAATATTATGAAACCTGTCTTACTGCTAATTTATCAATAATTAATTGATAAAGACATACATCCTCTGCACTGCATCAAAGGGGGGTGGTGGAATCTTTCCTGACTTCAAGATGGAAATGCAAACAGTCCCTGGGCCAACTTTGTACTAAAAGTAACCCTCTATTTTTTTCATTCGCAAAAAAGTTCGAAACAATATACAGTATACTGTATCCCGTTTCCCACTGTATACATTCCAACCTGGCCAACCTCTTCTTCATACCTTCTTCATTACTGAGACTTTCCAAACCTAGTTTGGTTGTCCTGTGTTGTGGGTTGGTTACTATAAGTTACTAGACCTGGACAAACAACAAAGAAAACAATACTTATGCTGTTATATTTAGGTGCATGATTTTTTTTTTCTTTAAATCATCTACCAGTTTAGTCTATTATAGCATAATCATAAAAAACACTTTAACTCTATTTTTGAATAGTCCAAATTTGCATAAATTACTGTACCTCCCTATGGTATATTATACACATGCAGTATGGGGTGTGTTTGAAAAAAAAAGACATTTCAGAGAAGTAATCTTTCATTACAGGATATAATATATCTGTATTTTCCAGTGTCAAATTGATATATAAAAATGTAAGTATCTTAGGAATCCAGATTCCATACAGTTTCATAATGAAAATTGGGATTGGTTTGCTCAAGAGAAAATAAAATAGCTGATTTATTGGAAAGCTGTTTGCACTGATTTACCTTGGAAAAAGGTTGTTACACACATCAATTGTGGATTTAGACATAATCAGTACTTTCATTCATTTGTATTCAGACTAGAAGTAGACCTTGACCTTCATCACAGAACATTTTCTATTTTCTTATTGTTATTGCAAAATCAATGATTATTCTTTGTCTTTTATTGTTGACAGTTTAATTTACCATTACCATTTTAAAATGTGACTTAATATTTTTTCTTCATCATGGCAGTGAACTTTGGATTTACATTAAAATGCATTTTTCACAATATTTTTTTTTTTACAAATTTTTTTTTATCTTTCTGTTTAAATTGTACATATGTTTACAGATATTTGTCACTGGGTTCCTGTCTAGTTTGATATATCAATATCTGACAAGTGGGTCAATTATCATAATAATAGCACATTGCTTTAGTAGTTGTAAGATACTTGCACACAAGTACTGTATCTTCTGATACAGGCAGTTAGAACCCTGGGGCACCTGGTAAATATCACATTTGACATGGTTTATATGGGTCTCTATGACAGAGTGGGATGCAGAGTGCAATTAGGGATTACAGAAAAGTAAAAATAGAATTGAATAATTATATTACATTGAATATGAACATATTTGAATGCATTTTTTTATTCTAAATAATCTCAATAATGCTCAATATCTGCCACCTCAACCATGGAGACAATTATAATTTGACTATTCACTACCTATATCTAGTGATTTTGGGAAACACAAATTTTTGGTGTACATTTTGGCATCTGCGCCACAACAATTTACATTACAGTGAATGGGTGTCCAAATAATTTTGACGCGTTACAGTTTTATGCGCACGTTAAATTGTCGCTGGCTTCAAAAAATTTTTTACTCAGTGAATTCTCACTGCGGTTTAGCAAATTTATTCACTGGCGGTGAAATGCAGAGATTTGATGCGAATTTGTGCCTGGCAAATTTATTCGCCCATCACTACCTATATCGCCTCATTTACAAGTCAATGGCAGCGGTCCATTGAACCATTTGAATGTGTTACTTGTCTTCATGATATTTTTTCAGAGAAAAATTTAAATTTTCTGGTCGGGACTATTAGATCAAATATCAGACGTTTGAGTTTATTAGAGTAAAAAAATAAATATATATAAATTTTAAAGTTGTTAAATAACCCTCCTATGTATATAGAAGACTAATGCAATCAGTTTGAATTACATTGATATTTTTCATTTTCTGAGTCTTAGGGATATTAATATTATAATTTGTCATTTATAAACATGATAATTTTTTTTTCATACTGAATGTACTTTTCTAGGTGATTGATCAGAATAGTATGTCATTGGAATGAGACATTCTGGATTATTCAATATTTGTTATAGTCTTTCCTTTCCAATATCCGTTAATAATGTTGCTCCAGCAGAATTCTGCGCTGAAATACATTTTTCAAACAGATTTTTTTTATATTTCATTTTGAAATCTGATATGGGGCTAGACATATTGTCAGCTGCCCCCAGTCATTTGCTCTGATAAACTTCAGTTACTCTTAACTGCTGTACTGCAATTTGAAATTATATCAACCCCGAGATAGCAACTCCCTGACACAAGATAACAGCTGCCTGGTAGATATAAGAACAGCAGTCAATAGTAGCCAAAGCCAAGTCCCACTGAGACACATTCAGTTATATTGAGTAAGAGAAATAACAACATGCCAGTAAGTAGTTCCATCCTAAGTTGCTGGCACAAGTCACATGACTGAAGGCACATGGGACACTGACAATATGTCTAGCCCCATGTCAGATTTCAAAATTAAATATAAAAAAATCTGTTTGCTGTTTTGAGGAATAGATTTAATGCAGGAGACTGCTGGAGCAGTACCATTAACTGATGCATTTAAACAAAAAATGATAGTTTCCCTTTAAGGATCAGAATCTATCAGTCAATAGCAATCATTGACAAATTCTCCCCACAATATCTAATACTTCTCTACTTTTTACTAGCCCCATTTTTAATGAGGCCCCAGATACTGAAGCACCCTATTGATATCTCCAAATAGCATGTCAATTATTTTTTAAAGCTCATTTTCTTTTCTTGTTGATCAACAAGGACAAATGCTGAACTAGAAACTGAAATTAAGAGGCATAACTCCATCATAGGCAATCAATGGAAGTCAAACCAGGTGTCATGTTTATTTATGTGGTTAGAAATGAAACTCAGGTGGTAATTAATTAATTTTGGTTGGAAAAAAATTTTTCATAGAAAAAACATGAATTTTACATGATTTATTAAACCCTGAGGCTGCTAAAAGTTAGAATAAAAAATTACTACATCTTAAACCTGCTGAGGTCATGTAGAAGACAATGGTAGATGTCCTGTTCACAACTGAAAGATATCCTGATCTGCATTGAGTTTTGTACAATAATAAAAATTCGGAGTTTTTAGACGTAAAAAGAAAAGCAGTAAGAGTCTTTTTCTGCACCAGGTTTTTATCAAGTTAATTTATTTATGCAGTAAAAATGTGAACAGGAGTTTAGTAAATAACTCCCTAAATATTGACTGGGCTACCTTTATTTTATTAGAGTAGCACCACAAATAATGTATTAATAAACAGATGACCATATGTTTAGTTAATTGCCTCTTGTAATATCTTCTCAATGTTATATACACTGTGAGATAGGATCTACATAACCAATACTATAATAATAATAATATAACAAGGTATACATTAAAGGTATACATTTGCAAGATGAAAAAGTGATATATGGGGAGCACCCTGTTTATCAGACTCCAAGGGGCAGATTTACTATTGGTCACATTTTGAATTGAAAAAAATTTGAAATTCGACCATGTGAATAGGAAGGGAAGTAGAATCCTTCGAATTCAAATTAGAAGGATTTTACAGCAGTTCGTTTGGTCGAGAGATCGAATAGGAAATATTCGATCCATTGATAAATCGCTCAAATCGATTGGAATTATTTTTTTATTCAATCAAAAATAATGAAAACCAATCCGGTAGCTTTGATCTGGTGAACTAGGTGGTAGAATAAAAATTTAAAGGGGAAGTACTTCGACAGTCAAATGGTCGAATATTCAAATGAAATTTTATTTGAATCATTCGAATCATTTGATTTGATCGAATTTACAAAATTCACTGGTCGAAGTGGTCTTTAGAAACATTAAAAAATTAGAATTTGAATGTTTTTGAAAATTCAATCGAACTTCGAATCCTTCATATGAATTTAGTAAATCTGCCCCTAAGTGTAATACTCATCCAAAAAAGCTGCTCCGGTCAGCATAAAAACTCCATTAAAACTATTTTTAGAACGGAGCACCATCCAGAGTTGATGTTGCTGAAAAAATATCTTTTTATTTATTCCTTTTATAATTCTTTCATAATAAAAGCAGAGTAGGTAGTGTAACCCCTCCGGCTACTTTCTCAAAAGCTTTTCAAGCAACTTCGACTCTGGATGGTGCTCCGTTCTATACATGTAATACGTTTGCAAGATAAATGTCATCATTTGAAAAGAGTGTAACAGGGTTCCAAGGATTGATAGCCCAGTGCTCAATGATGGAGGGATCAGCACCCTCCCAATCTTTAACGATGTAGCACATTCACTGGCACAAGTGGTAAATGCAAGCAGGGCAAGCCCTTATGTTTTTATTTGTCAGTGCAATGTGTGGCAAAGGGGTTTCTGTCCTTGAAAAGAGACATATTCTCATTTGTGTTTCACTGGCAAAATACTCATTTAGGCAGGATTTTATGTTACGGATATAAAAAAGCAATAAAAATTACTCCAGTAATATACTATATTATTGTTTTATCAGTCATGATGGGCGAATTTATTCGCCAGGGGCGAATTCTCGGCGAATTCTCGCGATTCGCCGCTGGCGAATAAATTCGCAAAATGGCAGGAAAAATTTGCGCTGAAAAATTCGCCGCCAAAAACGACGCGCGGCTCGTTTCGCGTAGTTTTCACCAATTCGCGAATTTCCAGAGAAATTTTTCGGCGAAGCGAAACGCGGGAGTTTCCCCATCACTATTTATCAGACATTTGTATTGATGGGTTGAATGGTCTACTGGTAAAGTGATTTTAAATGAAAACTCTTTCAGTAAAAAATATGTTTTAATAGATAATAATATATCTTTTATATAATTTTTTTATATGTTGCCAATTTTGTTGATTGAATGGGGCTTACTGACTCTCATACTCCAGGCAGTTATGTCTAGAGACGGTCACAAGCTAATGCTTGGCGTTTCCAAGATCCCAGATCTTTGGATGGTAGCCAAAGTATGAAGGGCAGTTAGGGTGAGTTTTGTGAGAATGCTTATTTGTTTATTTTTTTTTTAATTCCTGGAAGCATAGTCTAATGGAGATATTAGGTTGGATTAGGGGGAATTTGTAAAACTAGATATTCTGAATATATATAATTAATGATGGATGAATCTGAACTGTAAAAATGCTTTTGATATTTGAAAACTTGCCAAAATGTATTAAAGTCTGTGGGCAACAACATTTTTTGTTGATGCGCAGCAAATTTTTTCACCCGTTAGTGTCTACTGGTCTATAGAGAAACTTTGCGAAAAATTTCACTCATATATAATATATTAATATATGAATGATTTTCCATATAAGCTGCTTTTGAGCAAAGTAACTCTCAGATACTAAGTGAAAATTTACATAAGCTAATACAGCCAAAATCATGCACTGTTTTTGCAAAATCCATTGTCATGTATAAAGTAGATCCAAAGGTTACCTAATGGGATTTCTTGTTCTATCATATTTCATAAGATACTTATAGTATTTGTTTAATATGTATGGAACCAAGTAAAATCCATTTTACTTGTTTTTTGTTCTGCAAATCCACATCTTGGATTACTGTATAATAAAGTGACCAGATATTGAAAATAAAATCCAGAGACACACAAGGGACTGAAATGACATTCAAAGTATGTACAGAGGGTCAAAGAAATACAAACAATGTAATTAAAAAAAAAAAAAAACTTTTTACTGTTTAAGCTTACCTCTAACAAAAGGATTATTCCAACTGTCCAGCATTTTCTAGAATGAAGATTCTGTTTAATCACACAAATTAGTTTCGGTCCATGTTCACCCATTTTTTTCATTCACTACTAGGCAGTGCAAGCTGTATACCTGTTGCTGACAGGCACTGAATGCAGAGTAGGCAAGAGCTTAGTGCTGTTGTAACCCAACAGCAGCTGTTTGTTGAATAATACAGAGTGGTATTGGAATGGAATCCCTTAAAATAAATTAGAATTTTATTTGCAGGTTTTCATGACATTTATTTTGCATGCAGATCTCTTGTTTTCAAATTACAAGTTTCTCTTCATTAAGCTTTGATGAGTGTTGCATAATGGTTTGCTGTTAAGCTGCTTGAGCCTAACTACATGCAGATGTAGACCCTGTGCCTCAGCTGGAAAGATCAATTTTTTAAATTATACTTTGGAATTCTTTCTAATTTGTTGTCAGACTAAGTCATGTGTCTCCAAATAGTTTGAATAAACAACTTCTGTAGGCACTTGATCCAATTTATGGAAACAAAGTAATACTTAATTGTATCCACAAATTTGAATATAAAGAGGTCATATTTAAAGATGGGGTTATATTACTCTTAAAAACACAAATGTCAGATACTGCTAATGGTCCAGGGATTTATCTTTTTAAATTTACAATTGGGAATGGCTAGAATTTAATTTAAACATTCTGTAAATGTACAGATGCCGCCACTGGGATTTGAGTTAAATGTATCATGACTCAGGGTTAATTGAAGAAACTTTATCTAAAGTCATCTTAACTCATTTAATGCATTTAAACTTTTCATTAGCATACCAAAGCACCATTGTTTTCAATGGTGAACTCTTTAACTGGATGGGATACTGTGACACAATATTATGTGCTAAGTGGGATAAATGGGATAGATGAGTTAATTTTTTCTGTGTCAAATGCACAATCCAAAGTGGCTTCATCTGTACTTGCTTACATTAATTTGGGTGTTTGGCTAAGCATATTGTTAAATAATAGAGATTGAAATATCAAAGATCAAAGTAAACTTTGTCATCTCAGCAGAATACAAATACACAATGAGATCAGATGATGTGGCTCCAGCTAGTACAGATCACAAAAAGGCACATAAATACACAATATAATATATACAGTTCAGCTGTGTCTGGAATGTAAATAGTACTTTTAAACTGCAAAAGGTTTCTTCTTTATTAACAGTGTAAACACTACATTTTGGGTACAAGCCCTTTATCAAGTGTGTGCGGTGAAGGGTGTTAAGGGATTAAATACCCTCCCCTAGCCCAGGAACTTCCCCCAATTCACCTCATTAAGTGAAAAAATGGTAATTGGCAAAACCTCAGACCAACATATCAAACACATTTATCTGTCCATTTTTTTTAATAGTCCATTTCAGTGAAGACAGGTCCTACATTAGTAGTGAATTCCAATGTGTAAAGACTTTGTACTTGCACATTGGAATTCACTACTAATGGAGGACCTGTCTTCACTTGAATGGACTATATAAAAATGGACAGATAAATGTTTTGGATCTAATCCAGTGATTTAAAAAAATTGACCAGTTCCTAAATCCCCTTAATTTATCATTAAAACGTCTTGAAAAAATCTGTGTGAAAGTTATGACAGAATCATGTGGCAATTATAAAAGTGCACTTTTTCGAATTGATGCTGGGAAAGCTTTTATCAGAGTATTTAACAAAAAATAGCTCAAGCAGCCTGAAACTATCGAGAATCCTGAATAACATGTTCCAGTTGTCAAAGGGACCATCTGCCAATTACTTCTACATGATTTAGCAGTTTCAGAGCATAATACATTTTTTTTT
>CM044432.1:64750804-64766283 GCA_024363595.1 Xenopus borealis | reverse complement strand
TTGTTCTGATATACAGTAAGCCTGAATGCAATTTTTGTTTTATTTAGTGAAATATAATACAGTTATGAGACCAGTTTTCCAGAATGTTTGGTACCTGGGGTATTTAAAACAAAGGAACTTTCTGCAAATTGGATCGCCATACCTTAAGTCTACTTATATCATTTAGACATTGAACCCAGTAGGATTGTTTTGCCTCCAATAAGGATTAATTATATCTTAGTAAGGAAAATATACAAGGTACTGTTTTATTATTACAGAGAAAAGGAAATCATTTTTAAAATATTTAATTATTTGATTATAATGGAGTCTATGGGAGATCCCCTTCCCGTAATTTGGAACTTTCTGGATAAGGGGTTTCTTGATAATGAGAAAAAAAAATGATTAAATAAGTATAATAAATGTACCTTCAGAGAATGCATATGCTGTATAACATCTTGAAATGTAGGGTTGAGCTTTGGGAAATATAATAGCAGACAATAATAAGAACTAAATAAGCCCCATTCATTTCAATAGTGGGGAACAGAGGCAATATGTTTTATTTCATGTGGCATGTGCTATTTCACACTGCTCAGATGTAAAATATGTGTAAACTACCAGCTGCCATCAGACAGATTGCTTCATCTTACAATTTGCAAGGAAATCACAGCTGGAAAAATATTTCAGCAAAAAATAGAATAGTACAGTTAAAAAGTATCTAATGTTCATGTATTGTATAAACAATTTGCATAGCCCACTTACATTTTTCTACTTGTAGTTGATAATGCCATATGGTATATGCATTAACATAAGAGAATTTTAGCTCATGTTTTTTATATATAAAACTGTAGATAACCTTAGGTAATGCAATGTGAGTAGTGATGGGCGAATTTATTCGCCAGGTGCGAATTCGCGGCGAATCCCCGCTATTCGCTTCTGGCAAATAAATTCGCAATACACCAGCGTAAATTCGCCAGCCGAGAATTCGCTGGTGTAAAAAAAACGAGACGCGTGGCAAAAAAAGCGACGCACGCCAAAAATTTACGCGACTCATTTCGTGAAATTTTCAGCAATTCACGCATTTCGCTGGAAATTCGCTAATTTTTTCTCTATTTATAGCAATATTAACTGGGGCAAAATAATTCTTTCTGTCAATACATTCTATAGATGGATCTAAACATTTGGCTCATACAAATACAGTACCCCACCAAATCAATCCTTTAAAAAAAAAGTATTAATAAACGATTATGCTATGGTATGTTGTGCCATGGTGCGCTGTGTGTACTGTGTGATGTTAGAACACTTGCTTCATCTTTTTGAATGTTCTTTAGCTACAAAAGCTTTGCTTGCAAGATTCCAGATGCTAGCACCTGAGTGAGGGTAAGCCTCAAACAAACACTTTTGTTACATGCTTCCATAATGTTGTTCTCCCACAAACAATGTGCTGCTAATTTATAAAACTAACATATTATTTTGTATATTTGTAGCAGGGAGGATTTAGGGGTTTTACTTGATAACATCCAGTATTGGCCCCTTTGCAGCATTATACTTAAAAGGGTGGTTCATCTTTGAGATAACATTTAGTATGATGTAGAGAGTAATATTCTGAGACAATTTGCATTTGGTTTTCATTTTTTATTATTTTCTTTTTTTAGTTATTTAGATTTCTATTCAGCTGTTCTTCAAACTGCAATTTAAGCAATCTGGTTGCTAGGGTCCAAATTACCCTAGAAATCATGCATTAATCTGAAGACACTGGAATATGAATAGGAGCTGGCCCGAAAAGAAAGATTAATCAAAATTAGCAATAAAAATAAATGTGTAGCCGTACAGAGCATTTACTTTTTAGAAGGGGTCAGCAATGCCCATTTGATAGAAAAAGCCAAATTATTATAAACCTATAAAAAATAAATAAGGAAGACCAGCTGAAAAGTTGCTTAGAACTGGTAAACCATGGCTCAATGAAATAGTTGCATACACTGCTGGAAGACGTACTTTATTTTAGTTACCCGCAATTTCACATTAAGTTCCATTCTCTTATGCACATCCGACACATCACATGGTGATGTGTCAGACGAGCTCACAGTGGAGTTCAGCCTAAATGGTTATCTTAAAATGTGTGATGAAGTATTAATTACAGCCCACAAAATTTGTATTTTCTAATGAATAATTGAATTTTACTATAACAAAATAGTTGATACATGGTTGTTTTTGTACTGCTGATGGTTCAAGACCTTATTTACTTAAAAACGGGATGATTGGTGGTAAGCTGCAATGAAATTAGTTGAGCCATCGCTTAGGGGCAGATTTACTAAGGGTCGAATTTGAGGGTTAAAAAACCCTTGAATTCGATCATCGAATTAAAATTTTAACGCAATTCGATTGATCGAACGATCGAATAGTAAATATTCGATCGGACGATTTGAACGATTTTAACCATTCGATCAAATTTTTTTATTCGATCAAAATATGTTTAATCTGGTGAACTAGGCAGTCGAATAAAAAATGAAAGGGCAAGTAATTTGACTGCCAAATATTGAAATATTCAAATAGAATTTTATTCGGATTATTAGAATCATTTGATTCAATCGAGTTTTCAAAATTCGATGGTCAAAGTGGCCTTCAAAAATATTCGAAAATTCGAATACAAATCTTTTTGAAAATTCAGTCGAATTTCGAATCCTTCATGTGAATTTTATAAATCTTCCCCTTAGTGCTGCTTTTCTGTTCTTTCACTTAAAGATGAACAAAAGGGGAACAGTTATTCATCGAATCATTATTAAATCTCCCAGTACTGACAATACCTAGAACATTGCCAGGCTCATTTATGGAGGGCTGGAAATAGTTCATAAAACCTGCATAAATCCTAGACTTCAATGCTTTTAGTTCTCCATAGTGATCTAAAACTTGCATCTAGGCATCAATAAATGAGACCCTATCTGCTCCAATGGTTTACACTGATAAAATGCCATGATGTAAACAGTGGTAATTATTCAATGAACCATTTACATTGGGACACGTTTTCCCGTTGTTTTGTGTAAGTATATGCAACTTGTCGACACTACATGCAGCAAGAGTAGATATTGTAATAAAGTGATAATTACTGAACAATTTATTTGTATACTTTTGGAATGGTTGTTTTTTGTATAACAGTTTTAACCTGGAAATTCAACTTTGCTATTGCAGACAGCACTATTGTGCTTATTGTATTAGTGATGCAGTCCCCCTATGATTCGCTCTGACGCTGATATTTTAAGCAAGCCAGCCCCAGTATTTTCCCTGAAAAGAATGACCTCCCTCCTGCTAATATATGCCCCTTTAAGTAAAGCTCAAGACCTTGTTTGCTTTTGTAGCTGCTGACTGTCATTGCTTGCTACAGCAAAATTTATTATTTCAAGGACTCCAGTGACCTTTTTCATTACGGATTTGCCTAGTGCAGTCCAATTATGGGCATAAGTGGCTTGGATATTTTTACATCCTAGGTGCATGACTTTACATTTGTCGACATTGAATCTAAGATGCTACTTAGCTGCCCAGATTGATGCTCAGATTGGCAGTTTGCGGCAAGGATGTGGCATCCTGGATGGATTAAATGGGATACATACTCAAATGTATGTCAGTACTTAATTTCGCTATGTAAATGGAATAAAGATTGCCCGTAAACATTCAGGCTGAATATATGTAATATATGAAAAAGGCTATAGCTGCAAATCAAAATGATGTAATGATATATAAAAGCCAAATGTTTGAAATTTCACAATTACTAGTCAGAATACCATCTTACTAAACTGTTCTTCAAATTCATCAACTTTAATACACAGGGTGCTGTACAGATCTTTCTCATATCAATATTATGTTGTGTTATTTTATGTGCTATGCACTGTGAATTTTCTGCTCTGTTTGCGAGGGAAAAAATACCTAACGAAAATCTGTCATTTTCAAGTACAGCTGAATTCAGCAAAACAATGTAGTCTGTGAAATTTTCTACATAATACTTTTTCTTTTATTACATTGGTTGATGGAAGGAGTTTCTATGAGAAGTTGGAACTCGATCAGTATAATTTTGTTCAATCCCATTTATTTTAGCTAACCTTTAATATTCTACTGCTGTGGGGTTTATCATATTCTTTTTTGCAAACATCACAGTTAATCAAGAAATCACTTTACTATTTTAGATCATGCAAGCTTCAAATATATGATTAAGTAATAATTAGTCTCTTTCCAAAAATTGATTATACTGGCAGCAATTTATCTTGCATAGTAAATAAAATGATCTTTAGAAATGAGTGCATAAGATAGTACTTTAGGTTACTTTGAATCCTGCAAATTTCAGTTTTTCCACGAATCTTGAAAAATGGGTGTTTTGACTATATTTCTAAAAAGCTCTAAAAATTTGAGATTTATTAAGTGTAAAATCCATGAAAACCTCCAATGCAAAAATTTACCAAGTAAAAGTTGTTGAAAACACAACTTTCCCTTGTTTTTTATAGTTCGTATAGGAGCAGTGACCAGCTACCTGTTGTAGCCCCCACCCCTCCCAACTATATTCAGGTGATCCCACTGGTGTCTAATAAAAGGGAAACCAAGTTTGGGAGTTTTACTTTGACAGCAGCAAGTAAGTTGCAGGTAAAACTTAGTCCCTTTGTAAAATGTGTAATGAAGCAATAGAATTCTTAATGAATCAGATGCAATTTGAGAGTAGGACTGGCCAGATATGGGATGATTTTGAAGTAGTATGATATATTGCAATATATGGATAAACTAAGGCATTTTTAGTATCTGTATGCACAAAATGTCTCAGTCTTACATATATTGATAATGGGTTGAGTGCAGAGGGCCTTTTCTAAATGTATTTGTGTAATTTAGGTAGGAATTACTGGCAGTTTGGGTGCTTTAAATTTCTTCAAGGATAGTGGACCTTCAAAATACACCTTGTGCTGTCAACTAGTGATATTCTATTTAAGTGTATGATCATGGTGCTACCACAGTAGTTCATTAAGGTTCTATTATTTTAAAAGCAGATGGAATAGAGTTTCAGAAGATCTGCTGTAGCCAAACAATTCTAGTAATCAAGGTTATAGAGAACTGCTGAAACATCACATTGCAAACATGCAAAAATATTTTTACCTGGAACAGTGAGGAAAGATTCTACAGTAGGTCTTCCTGCTAATAGCAGGGCATATAATAGACATCTTGCCAGCAAGTATTACTATTCTTATATAATCTGCTCCTGAATATCTAAAATGCTATGAAATATTTAACTTGTGTAATTGGGAACTTGAAGCATAGTATTGGCTGACTAACTGACAGGGGAGCCGAAATGCTTTCTACTTTACATGCAATTGCAAAAAAATGAGAATTAGGATATAAGAATCTGCATATAACTAGGACAAAGGGTCATTAAATTCCCTGTTACATTCCTTATTAAATTATTTCTTTCCTAAGCTATGTAAAATTGTGTGACATTTTTTTTAAATCGTGCTTTCTTTAGCCATAATACAATTGCAGTTGTACATTTTGATCATGCTTATTCAAAACTATATATCTTCTGTTTATATTTTCCACTTAACAGTGTTCAGATATTTTATCTGTAGCTACAGTATATTCTCTTTGGAAATGCCCTCCAAAGGAGCACTTATTACATTGTGCTTGAGTAGTGTACGTTCTAGACTCATTGGTAATTAAAGAGAGCTGTCGTTATCTTAACATAACGTGTACAGACTATGAAGATTTTCAGTCATCAGGTCATGGTATATCTAGCATATTAATTAATACAACTAGACTTGCTGAGTAATCATTGAATAGGCTTCACTATTCATCCAAGCAACTTATTCAGTTCAACTGACTGGTATGGGAAATACTTGGCATATATAGTCTTCCACTAATACAATCACAATGACACAGTGTAACTCTTCAGAGAGGTGACATCTAAAACTCAGAGGTTGTGAGTGCTTTGTAGTTACTGTTATAGGAGAGGTTGTGAAATGCTTTGTAGTTACTTTGATAGGATTACCAAGGTGTTATGCAACTCCAAGAAACAGGTGTTACTTGTGAGAGTTGCATGAATGAATTTGTAAAGTTTTCTGAAACCGCTGGGATACAGATGTTAGAACAGCATTGTATGTAGCAGACAGGTGGTTTTGATGGCCCCTGCCTCTGTTCAGGTATGGTTTCTCCGCCTTGACATGAATCTCTTCTCTCATGTCTCTTTCAAAACAGCAGTCTTCTTTATCCAAAATTTGAACATTGTTATCTTCAAAAGATTGTGCCTTGTCTTTAAGAAAGACAGCTGAGTCTTGCCCTGGAGAGTTCACCTTCCTATGCTGAGCCAATCACTTCGTGAGCAATTGTTTTTGTCTCCCCAGTGTATAATGTAGGTCAATACACTCTTCACTACACTGGACTGCTTATACCACATCGTTTTGTTTTTATTTATATGTTGGATCATTGTTGTACCAGTTTTTGTCTGTGTGTTGCTAGGTTTGAAAAACACAGGAATGTGGTGTTTGTTGATAATTCTGTGTTATAGGGCAACTTTTTTGAAATAAAAAAATAACAAAGTGGTAGAAAGGTGATACCTTTATTGGCTAACTAAAATAATGATAGTAAGCTTTCAGAACATTTCAGTTCCTTTTTCAAGCTGATTTACAGCTTCTGTTCCAGCGGCTGGTGGAAATCGAACAACAGATGTTGGGCCATATGGGTGGGTTTCCTGTATGCTTCTGCTTTCAAGTTACCCCCTGTTGGATGGATATCAAACAGCCCAAAAAAGCAAGTTTATTTTCATAGACATCTTCCCTTGTGAACATGATGTTATTGTCCACTGAATTAATGTGTTCTGCAAAGGCTGCAACTTCATTGGAGCTGATTTTAATCCAAGTGTCTTCTACCTATCTGAACCAGTGACTTGGTGTAGTTCCCTGTAATGTAAGTAAGGCTCTCCTTTCCACTTCATCCATGTGCAAATTAGCTAAAATGGGAAATACTGGAGAACCCATTGCACAGCCATGTTTCTGCCTATAAAAATGGTCCTTGTATTTCAAGTGTTGTTAAGTCACAAATTTAGCAACAAACTTAAACAGAAATCAGAAATGGTGTTAAACCAATAAAACAAATGTATAGGGGGAATGATTAAAAACAGGATAAAGCTAAAATAAGTACCTTATTAAATACATGACTAGACTTTGAAACTGTATAAATGAACATTCCAAGTAGGTGCAATACATTTCCTTTCTATTTGACCTTAAATATTCACTTGCTCTTATTTTGTATAAACTTGCATTGATTGTAACATATCCCAAAACTCAAAATAAACCCTAAGGTTATGACTTGCACCTCTGCCTATAGCAGCCACCTTTGGTTTTTGGGAGGAGCCCTCTGCTTCTCGGATGCTGCCAGGACTTAATGCAAGAGGACCAAGGGGAAAGCTCCTGCCAGGCAATGGGACTGTAACATATAACTGGAACTGAGAAAGGAGCAAAGGAGTCAAAATCAAACAGACTGTACAGTACCAACACAGCAAACAGAAGCGTAGTCAAGGTCACAAGCCTGGGTCATACACAGATCAGAAGTGCAATGCCAATTCAGAATCTCAGAAGAATATTCAGATACAGGCAGGGGTCAGTTCAGTCAGCAGTTGACAAGGTTATTGCACCCATGAACTATGGAATTTAGTCCTATGCTGGGCAATGAGCTACAGAAGAGTAAGGGGTGTTATAGCCAGTGAAATGGCTTACACAAATCACCTATGGCCAGATTGACAACAGGTGAAACACGCCATGCTTACTAGCAATTACCAAGGATAGCCATAGGAATGAAACAGGGTTTTAGCTGTCTGCTTGCATAGAGCAGTGGTAATGCAAACACCACAAGAACACCAGGTCCCTGGTTCAACTCCAGGCAGGTTATTACAAGGATAATGTGAGCCTTGGGCAATTTTTTTTTATTTGCTTTCCCTGCAGCTACATTTCTCTTTTTTTAAATTATTTAATTTTGTGCATTAAAATGGCAAAACTGGATTCATAATTACACATTATCATGCATGAATTCCATGATTATAGGGATATAATAGCGAATTTATAACATAATGATTCAGGGTCTTTCTAACTTATTAATTACTACACATTAAATATCTATCTATAGTAGTGCTTTGTTCCCTTTTATTTGTCTATATTTAGTGCTTATTCATGGGTTTTAACATTATAGTTCAGTATGTGAGCACTGATAGAAACACATGAAATAGAGTAATAGCTTCCTCCATAAATGTACTTATTTAAATATCAATAGCAGCATGCTACCAGTACTGTTGTTCTCCTAATATATACTGTTACATATTAGGAACCTAAATAGCCTTTACAAAGATGCTATATGATTGCACAGTATGTTCTGTGGTGCTGTACACTTGGAATACAAATTACTGGGTGGCAGTAGCCCAAGTACTCGGTGGGGCTCATTTATAGACTTTGCGCAGGACAGAATGGTTTGCACAGTGAATATATTTGCCCTGAGCATTATTATACTTCTAAATAGGCATTTTGTTTTGCACTGTGAATGTCTATAAGAGCTTTTTAAATATTGAAAAAAAATCACAAATTGGGAATATTTATACACACATTCTGACTGAGTTAAACACAAAATTAGTGGCAGAGAAATCACCCCTTGAGTTTCAGGGTTTATTATGATTGTCTCTAGTTGGTCCTAACACACTGGGGGTCATTTCTAAAGTTTGCGCAGCACATAATTATTCACATATGGTTGTGTTGCCCATTTTTTTTCCCTGAACGTATTTAAATGTAATACGTTTTTCAAAAATGACTCTCAAATCAGATGGTTGTGGCCACTGTGCAAGATTATTGTGCGCCAAAAATAGCATTGACAGCAATTTCAATATGTAATCAGCAAAACTGTGTGCATAAATATTCACAATTTGTGATTTTTGCTATATTTAAAAGGTTCTCATGGACATCCCCAGTGCAAAGAAAATAGCAATTCTGTTTAAAATTAAATACACCAGTTTTATCCAGCTTTATAAATATAACCTTGTGTATGGAAAATATATTCACGGTGTGAATTATTCTGAGTTGCGAAAAAGTTTATAAATGAGCCTGACTGGCTGCTCCCATCATATACAGTACATACGCATGATGAAGAGTTCTATTGAAGATATATATGCCATATATTATATAATTGTATTAATTATTTTAGTTTTCTCTGTAATAATAAAACAGTACCTTATACTTCATCCCAAAAATACAATTGTATTGGGTATATTTCATATTTACAATAAAACATTTTTTAGTAGACCTACTGTGTGGTAATCCAAATTTAGGAAAGATCCCTTATCCTGAAACTCACAGGTCCCAAGAACTCTGTAAAAGAGATTTTATACCTGTATTCTCAGTGATCGGGTATTTAAAAAATGTATTTTAACAACAATAAACAGGACACAGTTCCTCAGCTTGTACAAAGTGCAAAGGAATCTACGTTTTTTTAAAACCTATTGAAAATATGTGGTTTTATCTGTTAATGTATTGAAATGCTTCTCTTACCATTACAACAGAAAATCCTCATATTGAGGATATACAAAGGGAATATTGATCTCTCTCTTGAATTGCTTCTTATCATTTTTCCTGTTCATATGAAAATGCCTACAGAACACTGAACAAAGAGGATAGTGAACTGGCAATTGGATACTTTAGAAAAAAACACTGTTGCAGATCATTTTTGTTTCCTCACAGTTCTGTTTGTGTGACTTACCATTAACAAATGCAATTAATTTTGAATCCTGAAACATCAAACAATGTCATTGATGGAGGGGTGCAGCTGTATTACATACATTTAATGAAAGTTTCTTTATACTGTATGACCTTTAGTTTCTTAGTTTCATAGGTCAACAATATACTTTCCGGAAGGAATCATACAAAAAATGTGTGCCATTGATAAGTTGTTCTAATTAACTAATGAAGTGTAAAATATTTTCTTTACTTGAAGATTATTGACAGAGATTACATATGACATTCTAAGGAGGTCAGCTAGTAGTTCAAATAAAGGCTAAACAAATTACAAGCTGCATTGCATTTAATTTGTGTACACACAAACACTGACACACAAACATTGAGTACTAAGCCATTTTTTATTGCGTTACAGGCTTGTTGAATGGTTTCCATGACAATCAGTAGGTCTGCTTATATGCAGTTGCTGATTACACTTTTTTTTAACTCATATTTGCATTTACAATTAAAGAGGGGTATAGGAAAAAGAGCATGGAAATGAATTGCAGAGAAGCAAGAGTGGAAAAGACCTATCAATCATTGCCTCACATAAGTGTTAAGTGAAAAATAAAGCACTGAAATTGCTTTTTTTCCCATTTGTTTGCATTACCTGGTTTCAGCAGAATAGACTGCCAACTAAAACATTATGTGCAATAACAGTACCAAACAGGTAGATAATTTCTATTTTCCAGGAAATATGTAATTAATTATTATGAAATAATTACATTATCACGGTTAAGTAGCTTGCTAGATGATATAATTATATTACATGGGAATATTATTCATCCACTGGAATCATGCACTGTATAGTTGAAGTTGTTAAATTTGCAGCCTTCAAAAATGTGTCTGTAAGAAAAACTGTTTAATGTAATAATACATTAAAATAGCTACTATCATCACAGCATCATTAAGTATCAATTTGTTCTTTGATAATGCTAAGCATACGATGTGAATTTTAACTTTGGGAATTGTATGTCCAACCAAGTGTTTTCTGACCCAAATATGACTTTTTTACATAGACAGAGCTGCACAACCGATAGATACATAACATAGATACATAACTTGATATAAAGCATATTAGAGAACAGCAAATCTATTTGTGCTAGGTACCGTTGGAGAATGAATCTTATTCAAATATAGGTGATTTTTAAGTAATTAATTTGTATCAGATATTCAAGTTTTTCTCAAATTTACATTGGTTTGAATTATGATGTATTTTGTGATTCAATACAGTATATACAATATCCTAAAGATAATTATTTGAGGAGACATTTATGAAGGCACCAGCTAATGCAGGTGCTCTAAACTGTATATATAAGCTCCTGCACATCATCAGGGTTGACAATGCATGTATTGCGCCTCTTTTCATAAATAGTCAGCTGTGCCTATTGAGCCTGATGAAACCTGGAGCACCATAGGCTTGTGCTATATGAATCAGATGCAAATGGAATTTAGAACATGTGCTGCAGATATGACACAAACCCTACTTTGATTATCCTAGGTACAAATTGCACCAATTGGGACAAAACACAAGAACATTATAACATTGCACAATTAGGGTGGGTCCAGTTGTACTGAAGTTATGGTTAAGATGCTGGGTAAACACATGACAATTTGAGTTTGAAATTACACTTTGCACACTGCATTTGCATTTGTAATTGACCTCTAAAGAATAGTATAGCAGCCTTGTTTATAGCAGAAGTTATGTTTTTGATTACCAATAAATATACTAACGTAAGTAAGTTTTTAAGGTATAAGTTCAGTGATTCAGGTCATATGAGGTTACTGTTCTTGTACTGCAATATTTATGAAACACTTTCTTTTTATTAAGTATTTTACATTTGAGAGGAATACACAAAGGCAAAACAAGGAATGTATTCATTGTTTGGTGCATAAAAAATACACTAACAAAGTACTACTGGTGGTGCATATTGGTGTGGCATGAATTCCAATGGGTCAATAAAACTGTATTGGAAAATTGAAAACCAAACCAAATTACTATGCAAAATGTATTTTATGCACTGTTGAATGAAATACTGATGACATTTTATTTCCCTATTATACTCATATACTCTTATTAAAATTTTATACAAGTTTTTTAAGTTAGTAGTTAATTAAAAACATTAATAATTACTTTTATTACTTACTGTACAAATATCAGTGCTGTAAAGCCAATGTAGCAAGCTGTCCAACCTCTCTGTCAGTCCGCAAGAGGGGTCATTTTCTACTGAATACGGCCGTTTTCAATCGAATATGGCAGTTTTCGATCAAACACGACCATTTTCGATCAAATACAGCCGTTTTCAATTGAAAAATCGTTCTGAATAGAAATTGTTAGAATCGTTCGATTGGATCATTCGAATTGAACGATTCGAACGATTTTCTGCAATATCCTTTGAATTCCTAGGACTTAGAAAAATTTTCAGGACAGGTTCTAGAAGGTCCCTCATAGGCAACAATTCGCCAGCTTTAAGGTGGAGAATAGTCGAATTCTAAGGATTTTTAAAGGGCCAGTACTTCAAAATTCTAAAATTCAAATTTTATAAATTTTTCAATTTTAATTGAATTTTGGGCTATTCGATAGTTGAAGTAGCCAAAAATGACTTCCAAATTTGAATTTTTTAAAATAAAATTTTATTTGAATATTCATTTCGACCCTTGGTAAATGTGCTCCTTAGAATCTTGGACTCAAATGTCCAGTTGTCCTATAAATGAGGCATTTTTTCTCTGACAAGCCCTAAAGGCTCAGGAAAAATTACAGACCATCAACAAAACACATTCCCAACCCTTCCATATGTACCCTCAATGCCATAAAAGTAGTGATTTTGATGAATCGGCTGCATTTCGCCTCGCAGAATTTTTCACAAATTTCTAGAGAATTTGCGAAACACTGCCACATCTTGTTTTGAAACAAGACACCAGTGAATTTTTGCCAGGGCAAAATTTAGCCCGTGTTTCGCAAATTTATTCACCTGTGGTGAATTGCGGCGATTCGCCGCAAATTCGCCCGTCACTACATATTCATTCTTTTCTCAATACCTACTTGCTCATTTTTATTGTCAGGCCTTTGTTCCTGAAATATAAATTTTGCTCGATAGCAATGAAAATCAGGGGTAGCCAATCTATAATAAAACCAGTTGCAAAATAGTATAAACATAATTGGATATTTTATTTGTGTTGTTCTGGATGCCTTACCACCACAAAGTGTCTTGTTTAATGGTAGTGTACTTAGTATACAATTATTGATAAATTATATTGTGACTATAGCTTTATTATTTCGTATTTTTGTTTATTTTCAATTTATTTTTGAACTGCTATCTATATCTATTGTTTTTATTCATATCAGTGTATTGCTGAGATTAACATCCGTTTTTTTCTTAGATAATTTAGTACAGAACTCCCATGGAACATTTGGGGAGCTCTGTCACATTACTTAGACAGCTTAATTTGAACATGGTTACATAATAAAGTTTGATAATCTTCCTTACCTTCCTGTAACAGTGCCACTATTGGTTGTCTCTGAAAAGAGTTCAGTTGGTGACAGTTTCCATCCTTATACTTTTAACAATCACTTCCTTAATGTCAATTATTTTCTTTGGAGCTTAGACCAATTAGTTAGGCCAAGAACATATCCTCAAGGAAAAGCCTTTCAATGCTCTAGTGATGTCAACAATAGAAACCTTTGTGATGTTTGCTTCAGATAGATTAATAGATATTATATACTTTGTTGCAATGTCCTATCTGGAGCAATCATGTACAGTAAGCGTCTCAGTGAAACAAAAGTAACGGGGAAAACCTATAATTATCTGTATTATCTTGGGAAGTTTTTTCTGCTTGACAGGACTGCTGTGTTTGTTTGTTTGTTTTGAACTGGATGGAAGATGACATATCCTCACTTCCTGAAAAACATTTCTAAAGGAAATTATATTTTTAACCCAAGGTTATTTATTCTCATATACACATGTAAATATGTATTCTTGGTTAGGATAATTCATTAATAGAAGAGAGGGTCCAATTAAAATATACATTTTATATATTCTTACAAATATATACTGAAGTAACAAATAAATACAAACCAACATTAAGGGGCAGATTTACTATTAGTCGAATTTCGAATTAAAAACAATTTGAAATTAGATCATGGGAGTAGTGGGTGAAGTAAAATCCTTTCAATTCGAAAATCAAATTTTAAGGATTTTACCACAATTCGATCAATTGAACAATCGAATAGGAAACATTTGAATATTCAAATCATTCAAATTTGATTATTTGATGGTCGAATTTGCCTAATTTGCATATTCGAAAATTCAAATTCAAATTTTAAAAAAATTCAATCGAACTTCGAATTCTTCATGTGCATTTTGTAAATCTGCCCCTAAATCTACATAAAATATATTACAAATATTTACAATAATTCAGGTGAATAAGTTATATCTGGCGTCTGCCTTTTTGGCACGCGTCTCATTTTTTTTCACGCCAGTGAATTTTCGCCAGGCAAATTTTTGCTGGAGTTCCGTGAATTTATTCGCCCATTACTAATTGAAACCATTCTACTGTTTCAGGTTTAAATATTTCCTTACCGTCTGTTGTGGTCATTGCTCTGTATACTAAAACATTTACCTAAAAGAGATTTTGTATTTCTTTTTAACAGTCCTATATAAACAGACACAATGCACAAACGCGTATATATGTAATTTTATATGTAATTTTTATGGTTTTATCAAAATTCCAGCATTTTAATGTCTGCGGATTTGTGCCTGCGAGCTTTCTTTTTGGTGCGCTGCCTTAAAATTCAGTAGGTGTTTTGGAACTACTACCAAGTTCAAGGTGCAAAATCCTGTTTGGACACAAAAACCTTTACAAAAAACAACAATGCCTGCAAAATTTGTATTCATATTTCATGTGTTTCTGTTGAAGCACAATTAAAGTAATAAATACTATGATCTTGTGACCCAACTTCTTAAAGACACTGGTCAAGGGTCCTGTGGTGATTGCTGGTGCCCTCACTGTGATTTTGGTGGTTGGAGTTGGCACACTGTAGTTAAAGCAACAACCTTGAGGTAAAGAAAAACTTTATTCCCACTTCTTATGTAGGAGCATTGACATCCCCTGAATGTATTTGAGGGTGGCTGTACAATCAGGAAATTGTAGATTTTGTGTCTGAAACCTGCCTGTACACAGGTATCATGAGTAACCGATATGGTGCAGAACTATGATACAGGTATATGATTTGTAAAATATTTAAGGCACTAGACTAGTGGCCATACCACATCAGCTTTTAACCAACTAATGGAAAAACTGAAGATGTCCCATTTTATTAACCATAGTTGAATAAACTATTTTTATTGCATTTATCACATCTCCTTTCTTCCAACACATATTACCTTCACACTTGAAAGGGTTTCTCTTACTAAGTATACAAATCTGCTTTCAATGGAGCTGAAATAATTTTTACTTTCATTTTTTAACTTTGACAAGACAAGGTCTTGAGATGATGTATTATAACTTCAAATATATTCTTTTTTTATTATTGCACACGTTCACATTCCTCAGTAGAAAGGAAAAAGTTGAATCTTATGTTAAACAATTCTCAGAGAACTTTAAAATGTCTGAAACACATTATGAAAATCATCTTCAATTATTGGAACAGAACACTGGGTCAGTGATTGTATTAAAAGAAGAAGAAAATGGCACTTCATTTTACGTGATAATGGTTTTTCTTTTTATGTGACA
>CM044432.1:64687740-64739611 GCA_024363595.1 Xenopus borealis | reverse complement strand
CAGCTGGGAAATTGACAAAATGTCTAGCCCCATGTCAGATTTTAAAGCTGAATATAAAAATATCTGGTTGCTCTTTTGAGAAATGGATTTCAGTGCAGAAGTCTACTAGACCAGCACTATTAACTGATGCGTTTTAAAAAAAATAAACGTTTTCCTATGACAGTATCCCTTTAAATAAAAGAACATTTCCTGTTAAACCCTACTCCATTCTCACAGATATTACCAAAGTAAATCCCACTGTGATTCTTTACTGTGCCCAATTTCATACTTGTATCTACCTTGTTTTAATCCCAAAGGATTAAGACTAATGCAATCTTTATATTTGTAAATGTTATATTTTATACTTATTTTATATGAAAGGATGTTGTGTCTAAAGTTTGAAGCGCCAAATAAGTTTTTATTATTTTCAGTAATATTTGGTATTCTGTCTGTGTATTTTAATAAGTCAGTCTAACTATTACTATTTCTATGCATTTCTACGTGTCTGTTTAGGTTGAATACTTTGTATATATTATAGAACCTTGACTAGTTTCAGATTTGCACAGTAAGCAAAGACTGATTCATGCAACATTAATAATATTCAACAGTATGCAAAATACGTGTTAAAAAATAAGCCTGCATTTTTAAATATCAAGGTTTTGGCTGTTAAATACAGAAATGCCGTAAAATTGGACTTTAAGGCCTTTTCAGTTTTCAGTCTTTTACCAAAGTGTAATATTTGCTTGAACAGATTGAATCTAGTGTTACAGACTGTTTTGGGAACAATGGAATAATCATTGTAATATTAACTGTTTTAAGTAATTAAGAATCTCAATTGCATGTTTTTTTTTTTCATTTCTACGTTTACAGTTAAGTAAAGTCACAAGCAGGTGTTTCTTTATTGACAATCAGTAATTAGGAACGTTTGGTTCTGAATAGACATCTGGACAGGTCCTGAGTTCTTTAATAGCTTACACGAATTTAAAGCACAACCATGACTGCAATGAAAATGAAACTCTTTACGTTTTAAAAAATGGTGGTTATATTTCACTTCTCAAGCGCCATTCTACCATCTATAAAAGTAAAAGACCCATAATAAACATATTTAAAGGGCTTGAGCCTGCAGCTTTATTTTAGACAGAGGAGAAAGGTTTTGGCTGTTTAATACAGAAATTTGAAAACTGGGTTCTTTGCAAGAGCACCTTGATTATCTTCAAAAAATGTTCCTGTCTCGTATTGACATTCACTGTCTATTTCTTTGAGTAAATTCACAAGGTAGAGACTCTCCTGTGTGGTAGCAGCCAGTGTTATATAATCCACCTCAAAGGCAGACAGTGGAACCGTGGGTTGTCTCTTTGACTTCCAGGAAATCAGTGCACCATTCACGGATAGACTAAACCAATATCCTGTTCTGCTTCTTCTGTCATTTAGGTCTGAGGCCCAACTAGTATCACTATATGCCTGAAGTTTTAAGTTCTCCTTGCATTTTCTGTAGCTTAACTCAAAATCAATAGAACCTTTCAAGTATCTTATCTTATCTTGGTTTACAATCTGACATGCCAAATTTTTCAAGTATCTTTGATATATATTTCTTTTGATTCATTTCATCACTTCACCAGTTTGTTCAAAATTGATAGCTAGAAAAAAATTGAGCTTCCCAAGATCTTTCATTTTGAACCTTGTAGTGAGCATTGCTTTCACATCAATTAGTAGTATTTCATTACTGGCAGCAGTAATAAGATCATCAACCCATATCAATAGTATTACTCTCTCATTTCCAGACCACCTTATGTCTTATACACTATGGTCTAGTTAATTCTGTACACATTCATTTGTGTATAGGAAGTTTTGTAGCATTTTGTTACCAGTTTCTACCTGATTGTTTCAGACCTTAAAATGATGTATTCAGTCTGAGAACTAAGCTATCATCTATTTCAGTTTTGATCTCAAATCTCTCTGGTTGGTCCATTTAAATCTCATAATCAATTGGGGCATTTAATGAATCTGCTTTCACATCCATTTGATGTACTTCCATTTGCATCAAAATGTGTATACTGTATAAGTAAAATTCACAATTGGAGAAAAAGTCTACATGTAAACAATTTCCCTTTACTTGACTGTATCCTTTAGCAACAAATCTAGATTTGTATGTTTCAGATCCATATGCATTGCTTTATATATACCCATCTACCCCCTCTGCATTTTTATCTTCTAGTAGAGTGGTCAGTGTGAACGTATCATTCTCTTTTAGTGAATCTATTTAATCTTTCATTGCATCAAAACAGTGAATAGTGCTGCTCCAGTAGACTTCTGCACTGCAATCCATTTCTCAATGGAGCAAACAGATTTCTTATATTCAGTTTTGAAATCTGACATGTGGCTAGACATTTTTGTCAATCTCCCAGCTGCCCCAGGTCATGTGACACGTGCCAGCACTTTAGGAGAGAACTGCTTTCTGGCAGGCTTTAGTTTTTTCTTCTCAATGTAACTGAATAGAACGCAGTGGGACATGGGTTTTTACTATTGAGTGTGTTCTTAGATCTACCAGGCAGCTGTTATCTTGTGTTAGGGAGCTGCTATCTGGTAACCTTCCCATTGTTTTTTTGTTAGGCTGCTGTAGTAAAGAGTGATTGAAGTTTATCAGAGCACAAGTCACATGACTTGGGGCAGTTGGGAAGTTAACAATATGTCTAGCCCCATGTCAGATTTCAAATGGAAATATAAAAAAATCTGGTTGCTTTTTTGAGAAATGGGTTTTAATGTAGAATTCTGCTTGAGTACTATTAACTGATACATTTTGAAAAAAAAATGTTTCCCATGACAGTATCCCTTTAAGCCATATGTGACACAATCTGACTTTAGTACATAGTCACCTAAGTACTGAGGGGATTTTCTGCTTCTTTTAGGGGCTCTTGTACAATGGCTGTCCTGTATTTGATCGTTATTATTGCCCTCTGCACTCTCAATTTCAATACTGGGACATCACCTGGATTTTGCACTTTTGTCATAATTTATTCTTTTGTCTCCCACACGTTTTGTTTCCCGTAGGGTATTTTCATAGTGGATCCAATGCAAGTCATTTTGTCTGTATTTGCCTCGCAAGGAATAACTGTTGGAGGTTTGCCTCCTTCCAGGGCTTTTGCTGTGTGGTTTGAATGTCACTTCAGGGTCCTGACCTGAATGAACCAGCTTTTTTCAAAAACTGTTTTATAACCATTATGCCACGCTCTGCAAGTCCATTACTCTGTGGGAATCTTGTGCTTGAAGTGACATTCTTGAATTTCTAACTTTTCTGTGAATCTTACAAAGTTTTTCCTATATACTGAGAACCATTAGCAGTACTTTCTTCTTTTTGAACTTCTGGATTATTGGAGTATGCGTTCAGCGTGAATATATCAACTTCAATTGTATCCTAGGTACCACATGGCATTGTGCAGCTTGTATATCCTCATTTATATTGGACAAAAATAAGGATTCTTTTGCCCGTCTTTTGCATTTTTTTATTAAAAAATGATCTTCATGTACTGTATGATGGTTAGCATGTCTGATGCAATAGTGTCCTATTTCTATGTCCTTGATAATGCATCTGCAGCTAGAAGGAACCTGCCTGGTGTATATTCTACTTTGTAATCTATTTCTGCAATTTCAATAACAAATGTTAAATCTGTGGAGGAGCTTTCCATAGCTCTTACTGTATGATGGTAAGTAGTAGCTTGTTCCATACATAAAGTTGTGAAATGCTTCAGATCCAAAAGCAATACCAAGAGTATTTTTCTCTATTTGTGCATTTGCACTCTGTGTATATGAACGGGCGTGATGCGTATTCAAATAGCTTCCATTCCTTACCATATTGTTGCAGCAGAACTGCACCTATTCTATATTTCGATGCATCTGTTGATATTTTTGAATGCCAATATATATTAAAATACTGCAGAGCCTGCACATAATTAAGAATGCCTTTTAGTTATTTGAACTAATTTTCCTGCTTCTCTGTCCAGTTACAATCAGCATGCTTTAGCAACAAGCTCCTCATATGGGGAGTCTTGTCTGACATATTGGGAATGTACGTGCCAAGGAAGTTTAACATACCCATGAATCTCTTCAGTTCTTTTTTAATCACTGTAACGGGCCATTATTTTAATTGCTAGACTTTTGCAGGATCTGGTTTCACTCCACTGTGAGAATTATCTCACCAAGATACAAAATTAATGGTTTCTTAAACTGACATTTAGCACGATTCAGTTTAAGTCCATTTCTTTTGCTATCTGTAAGATTTGCTTTAATATTTTGTCATGCTCTGCTTCTGTGGTGCCCCAAATTAAAATATTATCTATGTAGACTTAAACTCCTTCAACCCCTTTCAAGAGTTGCCGCATTGTTCTGTGAAATTATCTGGTTCTGAAATTAATCCAAAAGGCAGAAGCTTAAACTAATATCTTCCAAAAGGTGTATTAAAAGTACACAATTTTCTGCTTCTCTTAGCGAGAGGAATCTGCCAAAATCCATTGGAGGCATCTTGATTGTAAATACTTGGCATTTGCCATTTCACCAAGGATTTTATTCTGAGTGGGGATTTCTCTCCTTATGTTTTCATTTAACTCTTTGAGATCCAAGCAAAATTGCATAAATTTAGCAGTATATATATGTTGTTTTGTGGTAATTCTTCCACAAAAAATTATTTGTTTACCAACAAAAGTACCAACTTCTCACATGTTTGTTGGGCCCTAGTTACCAGATTGCTTAAAATTCAAATTGAAGAGCTGCTGAATAAAAAGCTAAATAACTCAAAAGCCAAGAATAATAAAAAATGAAAACCAATTGCAAATTGTCTCAGAATATCACTCTCTACATTATACTAAAAGTTAACTCAAAGGTGAACAACCCCTTTAAGGCCGAAGGTCACAGTACAGGCCGGAGTAGGCAGATTCTTGGTCAGACAGGCTGGGTCAAAGCAGGCAGGTAGCTAGGAACATCAGGCAGGCAAGGGTCAAACCGGGTAATCAATCAGATAAGGATGAGGCAGAATCAGTTGGATAACAAGTACAAGTACAGGTCAGGTTTCAGAGATTAGAGTAGTCAATAAGCCAGGCAGGGTCAAACACAGGTATCAGGACAGATCAGCAGCTATACAGCACAAGGCAAAGGCACCAGGAGCAAATCCTTTCACGGGCAATAAAAATTACACAAATGCCCCTTTAAATAATTTGAATTTGGCGATTTGAGCGCACTGATGTAATAACGCCAGCGCGCATGTGCCTTTAAGTGCGGCACGCACTAAGGAAAAAACTAGGAGGAAGAATGGTGCAGCCGGTGTCCACCATTTTTTCATATACTACAAAAATTCTCTTTTTACATTTTGAGTCTTGTTTCTTTATGTCATACTGTATGCAAATCATTCTGACCCAAAAGTTTTCATCTTCGATAGGCTTTCTCCCAGTTAGCATGTAGTATGAAGTTTGCCTTAAACGATTGTCAAAACCCCTTTTGCGAATCTTAGCAGCAATCATTACTGCATATGTTCATAACTCTTTTCCCAATTTACTCTCACGTAACATATACCTTGCCATCTCAAATAGTGTCCTTACTCATTGAATATTGAGGTTTCATGCCTGATGCTCTTCTTACTGAGCAGTGTAAAAAAATTACATGTATAGCATGTAACGCCAGTATTCTCCCAGCTAGCCAGTTCAGTTGGGTATAGGTATTAAAACTTAACTATAATAATACATGTTAAAAGGTCTACCAAAATACACAACCACCACACCCACTCTTCCTATCCTGGAAGTAGTATGGGACCATGTCCCTAAAAAACACTTAATAAGACCATATAGGCTATCGGTGGAGTGGTGGAGGTAAATGCAAAGAGTGCAAAAATTTGCCGGTATCTGCCAGCTGCTCACTGCAGTCCATTTAAAGTTTCCCCCGGTACAGTGTCGGACTGGCCCACCGGGATACCATTTCATGGTCATTCCCTATTTATAGGAACAAAGAGGCTTAATAATGGAAGAATAGAGTATAGTATGTAGGGAAAAGAGAGTAGGAGAACATAAAGGTTGAGTGAGGAGAGGAGGTATAATAGTTTGGAAAGTGGGCCCTCAGCCTAAGGCTTTCTGGTGGGCCCCTGGGATCCCAGTCCGACACTGCCCCAGAACCCTCCCTTCCAGACAGTTCCCCTTCGATAACCTGCCTGTACCTGCTGAGAACACATGGGGGCTAGTCCACCATTGCCTGGCTGTAATGATTTTAAATATGCGCTGCTAATGCCGCTTGGGGCCAAGTGTGAAGCCGCTTATTAGCGCAATGATCAGTGAGCCTGGATCCCTCCCTTCCAATGTGTAACCCACCAGCGAACCTGCCTGTTTACATGGGGAATGAGTGGGAGTCAAAAAGACATTCCATATAGTAAGTGTTGCATATGCTAACTGTTTAGCTCTTGGATATGCGCTGTCAAACCTCAACAGATTGTTGCAGTTAGTGGATTTAATTAGTGATGGGCGAATTTATTCGCCAGGGGCGAATTCGCGGCGAATTCCCGCGATTCGCCGCTGGCGAATAAATTCGCGAAACGACCTGAAAAATTCGCAGCCAAAAATTCGCCGCGTCAAAACGAGTCGGTATCGACGCGACGCGTCGGAATCGACGCGACGCGCGTCAAAAACGACGCGACGCGCGTCAAAAACGACGCGACGCGCGTCAAAAACGACGCGCGACTCGTTTCGCCAAATGGCGAAAAATTCGCGAATTTCTCTGGAAATTCGCGAATTTTTCGGCGAAGCGAAACGCGCCCGTTTCGCCCATCACTAGATTTAATATGTAAGTCTGTGTATAGTGGTCTCTCTTTAGATACACTCTTGTATCCAAGAACATAATAGACTCCTCACTGTATTCAAGTGTGAATTTTATAGTGGGAATACACTCATCCAAGTGTGCTTTAAATTGTAACAGGGATCCAACATCACCTGTGGTGTTTATACAAATGGCCTGCAGGTGACACTGTGCATACACATGACTTTCTGTACAACTTGAAAGTGAAAGTAAGACTTACTCCTGTTATGTAATGGCTGCATGAACCTGCTAATAAAGCACTGTTATACTCTCATCATCCTCGGCTACCAAACACAACAAATGGCAACAAGGATGTCTCTTCTACAGATGAAGCCACTTTGGATTGTGCATTTGACACAGAATAACTTAATTCATCCATCCCATTTATCCCACTGAGCACATAATATTGTGTCACAGCATCCCATCCAATTAAAGAGTTCACCATTGAAAACAATGGTGCTTTGGTATGCTAATGAAAAGGTTAAATGCATTAAATGAGTTAAGATAACTTTAGATAACACAGTTTCTTCATGACTCCCTGAGTCATGACGCATTTAACTCACAAATAAAAGTGGCTACATCTGTACCTCTGCAGCAGCCTGCACCTTTTCTACCAAACCCTGGTGAGCCTACCATACCTTTTACTGCTTGGATCCGTATGTTTGATAATTACACTATTGCTGCTGACCAAGGGGAGATTTCTGCAGCTAGAAAGCGTGCTTTACTTATTCACTACCTGGGAGCAGAGGGACAGCGTATATTCTATACATTACCATTACCTGATGATACTTATGAAACTGCTCTTACTGCTATAAAGAACTTTTTTGTGCCAAAAGTAAATGTGGTTGCTGAAAGATATAAGTTCCACCAACGTGGACAGCATAATGGTGAATCCACAGAACATTTTGTAGCAGCTTTGAGAGAGCTGGTTGTTACCTGTGAGTTTCGGAATCGAACAGATGAAATGCTAAGAGACCAAATAGTGGAAAAAACAAACTCACCACGTATTAGAGAGAGACTACTCCTAGAGCAATATTTAACCCTTGAAAAGGCTATTACAGTTGCTGGCCAAATTGAAACAGCAGTGGCAGAGGCTAAAACTCTCAGTCAGGGAACTGCTGGGAATGTACAGACTGTGAATTCAAAACTGTGGCCTAATAATGTGCAGGCACAGGAAAAATACAGTGCTAAGGGAAGGGATTCAATGCAAAACCGTGCAGCAAATACAAATAAAAAATACTTCACCTCAAAGCAACACGTCACTGGGTTGTGCAAAGAACTTTGTACACAAAGTTAAGCTAAGACCAGATGTAAAACCAGTACGCCAGAAATTGAGGCGCTTGCCCTACTCTATAAGGGAGACTGTCTCACAGGAACTAAAGTCCAAACCACCCACATATCGTCATTATAATACCACCATTGTACCAAATGTCTCTTAAATAGTGAGTGTATAAACATGTTCTCTCTCAAATTGGTTTATGAAGATGCTTTCTATTCGATCGTTCGACCAATCCAATTGTGGTACAATTCCCATGGTCGAATTCGAGGGTTTTTTAACCCTCGAATTCGACCCTTAGTAAATCTGCCCCTTAGTTTGTACCATTGTTGTTTTAAGGTGGCATGTCTTGCTGTTTAGGTATCATTTGATGATAATAAGTGTGACTATATTGCTATGATTACATTCTTCATAACTGCTGCTTGACATATACTTACAGTGTAGCTACATTTTTACATTTACAAACATTGTGATGTCAGAACATTAAAATAATAAATTAAATTGTTTGGATTGTACCCATGCCGAGAAACGTCAAATTCCTATTTAATGGCAGGTTCTACAATCTTTAATGGCAGGTTCTACAATATTTATGACCTCCATCTTTCAATGGCCAGAAAAAATTGTTTTTACTTACAAGAGGTGACATTATGGGGCCAATAATTGTAAAACTACTGTTACAGCTTTGTTCAACAGTGATATGATTTGTTGTGTTTTACAGTTTTGTTGTACAGGGGTATGATAAGGAATCTCTGTTATTCTGACTAAAATTCCTCACACTTTAAAAGAACAATGTCTGTTCAGCAATTAAATTTCAAGTGTCAGGTTTATCAAGGCAACATTTTAATAAAAGTCATTAGGAAAAAAAATCTCTGCAGTGTGAAAAATTATTCCTGTATGTGAAAAGTTTTCCTTTGCACAAATTTAATATAACTTCTGCAAATCCAAAATATTTAATTCTGGGTTTGCACCAGACCACGGTATATGTAATAGAACTTCTTACTGAAAAGAGTATCCAGGAAAACATGCCACAATCTAAAATACACCATGAGCAATTCAAATTATAGAATAGCTGTCTAATATCCAATATATTTTAGTCTTTATTTTTTATTTAGGTGTTTTTCCATTTCTCTAAGATGGTTTCCTCAGATTTAAGTGCAAGAGCACTAAAAGGGCTCAAAGCCAAACAGCAATCGCCCCACGATGAGTAATTCCCTCTTGGATTTAAATACTTACTCAAATCGAGCCTGGTCCCGAAGTTCCCCCTGGGCCTGACTTGAACCATTCAGATTCACTCAGGATATTAACCCGCAGCTTTATTTGAGGTATACGTTAATACAGAGTATTACAATACAAAATATTAAATAATAGCTCATACGTCTTGAAAGTTTCTGAGGATGTGGAGGGAATAATTAGCAATGCAATGTTACAATTTAATCATTTCTTCCATGGGGCTAATCCTGTGGCATTCAATCATTATTCTTGTTTTAGCTTAACTGTGTCACTATTTCCATCTTAGGGACAGACTCACAGTCTCAGTACAATAGCCAAATAAAGTACATCTATTATGTCAGCGCAGTGTCCAAAATGGTATCTGTGCTGTCGTTTCTGAAACTATATGTGCCTTTCTTGACCTTGCACTAGGAACAATGTGACGTGAGATAACAGGTGTATTCCCTGTTATGTGTAAGAATTCCACAACACTAATAACAGAATGGCCTTTAACCTTTAGCTTCTTCTACAACACAGCAATGCTGTACTAGTGTCATGTTCTATAATCTTTGTTCTTTGATAATAACTACTTATATGTTATAAATATCAAACTCTGATATCTACAGGTTGGACTATGGCTTAATTGGAAATGCATCACACAAAGGGAACCTATAACGTGTTTTATGTGTTTTTATTACACCATTGTTTACAGTATAGATACTAACATTAAATTAATTTTAAAAATAATTCTTACATTTACCAACTATGTGTATTCTTACATTGTGGGGGTGCAAAGGGATGCAACAGAGACCACTAATATAGCATGCCTAACTTCAGAACTGTACATGGGCCTCCATATATCATGGAGGGATCCCATGTAATAAATACAGGTAAAATAAATACTCAAAGTTCAACAGAGAATCTATTTGTATTATTATTGTGGAGGAGTTTATAGCTTTCACATAATGTTGTCTTTTTACATATTTATAGTGATAATAAATATGTTACTTATCTTGACATGGGGGACTTATTTTCAACTCAGGTTTATCACTCACTGCATAAGAAATATTACAGGTCCTAATAAAACAGGCAATGGAAGTAAACTGTGTCAGAGAGTGCCACTTAATTATTATAAAATAGAAACATGAAATACACACAATATAAATCTAAAGCAGACTTGACATAGCACATGATACATGGTACATTGTAAATATTTGAGTAAAGGCATCCAACATTTTGGGGAGAAGTTTTTGCAAACCATTAATGCCCTAAAATCATATACATATGTTTAAAAGAACAGTCAAGCTCTTATAATTTACAGTCCGTGCAAAGAATAAATGTTAAAGTACAGATGCAGCCACTGGGATTGGTGAGTTAAATGCGTCGTGACTCAGTGCTAATTGAAAAAACTGTGTTATCTAAAGTTATCTTAACTCATTGAATGCATTTAACCTTTTCTTTAGCATACCAAAGCACCATTGTTTTCAATGGTGAACTCTTTAATTGGATGGGATGCTGTGACACAATATTCTGTGCTAAGTGGGACACAGTTTTTCTGTGTCAAATGTACAATCCAAAGTGGCTTCATCTGTATATAAGGAAATAGATTAGATTTAGATAAATAATAAATGTACTCCTATGTTTTTCTTTGATTATTGATATATCACAGGGGAAACAAACAACAAATCTGTATTGATGGACACATTTATTCACCAGGTGCGAATTCGCATTGTCAAAAAACTTTGGAAGTGCTTTGGAAAAGTTGCTTGCATCAAAACCGTTGCATGTCAAAACTATTCAGACACCCTTTGACTACGCTGGTGTCAAAATTGACGCAGGCAAAAATCAAATCAAATTTCTTGTTGTTTTGCAAATTTCAGAACAAATTCATTGATCTCTACAAATGTGCTCTATTTAATGTATATTTTCTAGACTATCCTACTTTGTGCTTGTGTAGATTGGAGGAACCTAAATTATACATGCTACAATATAAGTCCTGTATTTTAATAAAGCTTTACATTTTAGAGACTTTGATCCTTCTAGGATTATTTTAGTCATTTAGTAAGCAAAGCACATTTATTCTGCTATCTGAAAACATTTAACTGAAAAATTTAAGAAATCGTGAATAATGTGCTATTTTGCCTATTGTGTATGTATTGTATTTTCCATGTTGTTATAACCAAGGGGTGTGGGATCAATGAAATAATTCCTTTTTCAAGTATTGCATATTGTAATAAGCTGTCTCTCTTTTTTTGTCATATAGTGGAACATATCTCAGATATCTATAATGATTATTGAATGAACAATTAAATATATTCATACTGATAAGTGCAGTTTACTTTGGCAAATATCAAATCTAATTGATTGGAATAAGAACAGGTCAATCAATCTAATTCTAATCTATTATCTAGGAAATCAAATTTTCACTTCCGGAATAATGCATCAAAACCATATTACTTGTTATGTTTTGGTAGCCAAGGATGAGCAGGGTATACCAGTGCTTAATTAACAGGTTCATGCAGTCATTACACAACTGTAGTACTTCCTACTTTCACTTTCAAGCTGTACAGAAAGTCCTGTGTATACACAGTGACACCCGCAGGCCATTTGTATAAACACCACATTACTTAAATGCAATACTTTTTTTAAGTGTGTCCATTTCCTTTTACTGGGTTTAATATCTCAGATCATTGTTTTGGTGGTAAAAGTATGGGACCTGTTATACAGAATGCTATCTTTCCATAACTTACCTTAAGTCTACTAGAAAATCTTATAAATATTAAATAAGCCCAATAGGCTATTGCTAATAATATCTTAGTTTGGATCACGTACAAGGTACTGTTTTATTACTACAGAGAAAAAGGAAATCATCTTTTAAAATGTGTATTATTTCATTATGGAGTCTATGGGAGATGACCATTCCAGAATGCAGAGCTTTCTGGATAATGGGTTTCTGGATAATGGATCTCATACCTGTATAAAATTTTGAATTCCTGAATGCTTGGAATCAATCTTTGATTATTTCCAGCTCAGATCACATGGCTAAGCTGCAGGAAACCTGCTGAACTTTGTAGATCTTTTGTTATTTGAAAAAGGGGTGCTTCTTTGAAAAATACTTTTCAGAATTATTAAAGGGGAAGTATTGTGAAAATTTATATTTAAAATAAGCTTCATAATACTGAAATAAGACACGATCTAAATTGTCAATTAATTATTCTGTAAAGTTTCTGACATAATAATGTTCATCTTCACTATTCTTCTTGCAGCTTCTGTTTCTCTTCATTCTCTCTTCATGAAGGAGTTGGGTGTCAGATAATCATTGACAGTTAGATCCAATATATCTATCTTATAGGGAGGCTCCATTTGCCTAGAAGATGCATTAGAGCTCACTCAATTAAAAGCACCAGATGTCTATCTGCATGAAGTTATGAATTTGTGCAAAAGGAAGTTATTTTGTTATATATTGTTTGTACTGGAACCAGTTATTTGAGTGAGCTCTAATTCATCTACTAGTAAAGTCCCACTAGAAAATATATTGAATCTAACTGTCAATGACTGAACTCCCAACTGCTTCATGATGACAGATTTAAGAGAAACAGATGCTGAGAGAGGGATCATGAATCATTATTTCAGAAACTATGCAGAATATTTAATTGATTGTATTTACAAGGTTTATTAACACAATATGCTGAAGGTTCTATTCAATTTTAATTTTTGATAGTTGCCCTTTAAGCATGCTAAATTTTGAATGATAAGTCATGGCACTTTGGTTAATATTTTTGTACATTTCAGCAGAACAAGCCAGATAGTTGTTTATTAATACGTATATGTCTAGTGTATATTGTTTATTAATACATATATGTCTAGTATATGGGTTAATGTGGGTCTTAGTATGGTAAATAACCATTTCTGAATAAGTTTGTTTCAAAATTAATCTTTCTTAATAGATCATAATAGATCAGTCATCTAAGAATGCAAATCTATTATGAAAAATTATTTGATTTGATTTGATAGATGTTTTAAGGATCTACCCCCAAGTGTAATTTTCCTTTAAAGATTTAAAAAATTATGCATTTCTCACAAGGATAAAATCACTGGCACCTAATAACCAGTACAATATTATTTTTATTTTTTTTCAGCTTGTGACCTCATGAGCCAAGGAATACTGGCCCTTGTAAGCTCCATAGGATGTGCTTCAGCAGGATCCTTGCAATCACTGGCAGATGCTATGCACATTCCTCATCTTTTCATTCAGAGATCCACAGCAAGAACGCCAAGAAGTAGCTGTGGATTACAAAGAAGCAATAGAATTGATGATTATACGCTATCCGTCCGCCCACAAGTCTACTTGAATGATGTTATCTTAAGAGTCGTCACTGAATATGCCTGGCAAAAATTCATTGTCTTTTATGACAACAACTATGGTAATTTCATATTCTTTCATTTTCATATCTATCAGCGGGGTTAACTTAAAATTTTCTTGTAAGATAAAAACAAGATGTAAGTGTAGCTTGCTATTTTTGAAAACTTAATTAAAATGATGTACAAACAAATACTATAAAGCATAAATTTAGAATTAATGTCTCCTAAAAATGAACACATTTTCTCTATGTTGCTTTATATAGTACTTATAATATACATACATTGTAATACAGTGTAAATATATACATAACTTAAAAATTATTTATAGAAATTACATTTTATTAATTCTGTTCTTCTGGTTTTATATTTGTTATGCTGAAGGAACGTCCCAAAAACCTCCAATTCTCAAACTGTTTTGGAATATGAAAAGGAATAAACCTACCCTAATACACCTAATGAAACTAAAAACATTAAAAAAAAGAAGCAACATACAGCAGCATTAATGGAATCAGACTAGTAAGAAAATTAATCCACCAGCAGATTTGCTGATTCATATACAGTAGGAAGCATTTAATGATGTAGCACTGAATGAATTGATAGATGGGTGTGTTTTTGACTGCCACATTCAGCACATAATGAAACTTATGGTTCACAGAATGGTAGAAAATGTGCACTGAAATATTTTAAATACTGTACTACAAAATTTTCATGTTGCTCTTTTCCATGGACAATAGAATTATTGCTTTTATAAGGGAACATGGTAAAGCTACTTTTTAATCTAAAGTTTCTTGTGATTACTAGTGATGGGCGAATCTACCCAGTTTCGCTTTGCCGCAAAATTCGCGAATTTCCAGCGAAATTCACGAATTGGCGAAAGAATTCGCGAAACCAGTCGCGTCACATTTTTGATGTGAGTCGCATAGTTTTTGTCGCGTCAAAAAACGACGCAACTAGTTTTTTTACCGAATTTTCGCTGGCGTTTTGTGAAGTTATTCGCCAGCGGCGAATCGCGGGAATTCGCCCCTGGCGAGTAAATTCGCCCATCACTAGTGATTATGGAAATTGGTAAATCTTTCAAAGCTGTTGAAAATGCTCAGTAAAACAAATAATATAGTATTATTGTATAGCCATTTTTGCTTCAATATAAATGAGTAGAGGCTGTCCTATTGCTTATCTGTATTGAGGCACCTGCTTAGACAGAACACCACCATTTCTTATTCCTAATTAAATGTTGCTGTCTGCAAAGGGGTGTAGCCAACAGTCGAATTTGAAAAGATGCACTTGTGAGGAGTTCCGTGGCTTAAACTCTCAATTATACTGATACAGCCCTTGTAAACACCTTAAATAAGTGGAGCAAAGTGAGGAACAAACACCACCAAGACTGCTGATGGGGCAAAACCGAGCACAAAAGCGGGCATCTGAAGTAGCAGCCAAGTGGGAGAAATATGCGTGTGAGGGTAGAGCCGCCCAAAATGGCACCACAACCTCCAGGCCTATGTCCCCTGATGAGGAACAACCTGCGACTCAAACTGAAATAGCGGAGCCCACGCTATCTGATCTGTTAGCCGAAATACGGGCCACCAGAGACTCATGCACTACATTAATCAGCGCCAAAACAGAAGAGATTAAAGTAGGCCTGTCTATTATCAGCCATGATATGCAAAAGATTCGGGTGCGGGCAAAGGCCGCGGAACAGCGCATTTGAGACCTCGAGGATATATGTCAGCCGCTCCCGGACAGAGTTCAACAACTACAGCGTGAGTTGCCACAAGCCCAAAACAAAGTGGACTACATGGAAAACCGTCTGCGCAGGAACAATCTGCGCTTTGTGGGTTTCCCTGAGCAAGCCGAGGGGGACAATCCAGAACAATTTCTGGAAGAATGGCTGATACTTTCGATGTATCACCCTCCTCCACATCTTATACGATCAAAAGAGCACATTGGATACCTACAAGACGCGGACCACCGGGGACCCCCCCCGAGGAAAATAGATTGTGACAGGATCCTAAGAAAGTCACGGCAGAAGGAGACCATTCTATTCCAAGCTAATAAAATTTCCATATATACCGACTTCTCTGCAGAAGTGCAGAAACAGAGGATGCAATTCTTCGATTGCAAGAAACGAATGCGAGATTCTAATATCCAATATGCAATGATGTATCCAGCTAAAATGCGGGTAACCCATGAGAACACGCACTTCTTTCAAAATCCTAAAGATCTCACCGAATGGTTGGACAACAAGATTCTGCGGGAAAATCACAACCCAGCGTAACTCCAGGGAGCAGATCACCCACCCGGTAGGCCCTTTTATTTTGAACAAAATTACACCTCAACAGTGACTGCCCTTCTACGTCTGCCTCAGTAAGTACTCATATTTTTTGCTACGGGAAATCCCACACTTTCCCCCATTTAACTCCCCAAATCTCCAACACCTGCTCCACAATGTACCAGGGACCACCATGAGAAAGCTGTTTCCCCACTCAGGCCTAGCACCCGACCTGGGCTATACTGTATAGAGCGTGACTCCCTCTACTATGAAGGGGCTAAGTACTGTTTTTTCATCTACGAGCATAAGAGAGTGGACACCCACAAGAGCATCCTACAACCGTTACAGCTCACAGCTACTTTTTTAAGCACACTGCTCTAGTCACCCCAGTTCTGATATGTTACAAGTTACGGGACAAATTCTACCTACAAGTTGGGAAGAAGGTAGAAAGGGAGGTGGGAGTTACAGGGAGTTTTTGTTGATTAACATTGTTGTTGGTTCAAATGATTATTATGTAATACCCATGTGAGATATGTTTGGAAGGTACAGGTTTTGCACAAGCACACATAGGTGGCCCCACATAAAACATGAGCCGCCATGACGTTAACACTCTTAAGCTAGAACGTTAGGGGCCTTAATAACCCCATTAATTGTAGGCTCTCTCTGGCTGTCAATCCTAGACAACAATAAAGGTCACGAAGCAACCATGTGGGAGTTATTTGCCCATAATTCTCAAACCACAGATGTAAATCTCCTCTGGAATGCTTTGAAGGCATTCCTTAGGGGATACCTGAATACAATTATTGTACATAAAAAGCAAGCAAGACAAACCCAAACCTCAGTGGAACAAGAGATTTTGAAGGTGGAAAACTTTTTGACAATTAACCCATCACCTTCTCAATATTCCCAATTGAAACAATTGCAAAACAAATATGCCAAAATCATGTGGGAAAGGTCACAGTTTAAACATCTATTTGTAAAGGCTAAGGTACTGGAACAGGGAGAAAAAAGCAGGTAGAATGCTAGCAATGCTTGCCAGAGAACACCTCCCATCATTACCAAAATTAGGTCAAAATGACACAATAACTACCAATCCCAAGGACATCCAGCAAACCATGGTTGAATTTTATGCAGAACTGTATAAATCCAAAATAGACCCACAGGATAAAGCAATTGACTCTTTCCTCAATGATTTACAATTCCCATGTTTAGAGGAAGAATGTAGGGAATATTTAGACCAGGCCATCACAACAGAGGAAATTATTGAGGCCATAGGATCATTCCCGGTGGGCAAAGCCCCAGGAGCAGATGGAATACCGATTGAATTCTATAAAATCCACTCAGCACTAATAGCCCCCTACCTTGAACAAATGTACAACTACTCCCACCAACACCACACCCTACCGGCCTCCTTGTATGAAGCCACCATAATTCTCCTACCAAAGCAGGGGAAAGACCCAATTTACCCCGTGGCCTACAGACCTATTTCGCTCCTAACAGCAGATGCAAAAGTCCTAGCAAAAATATTGCCAAAAGGTTGGGAAAAGTAATAAAGCAAATTGTTGCAGAGGACCAAACAGGTTTTACTCCCGGGAAAACCACAATGCATAATATCAGATGACTGATGCTCAATCTAACAATACAACATACTAATAGGGCCGAGAGCAATAGTGGCTTTGGTCGTTGCCAAAGCCTTCGATACAGTTGAGTGGGCCTATCTGTGGAAGGCAATAGCAACATTTGGGATCGGTCCTTACTTCATCTCACTAGTCCAGCTGCTCTATGCAGCACCAATAGGATCCCTGAGAATTAATTCTTCACTAACAGTACCATTCTCTTTAACTAGAGGCACGAGGCAAGGGTGCCCACTTTCCCCAATTCTCTTTGCCTTGGCTATTGAGCCATTGGGGTTGGCAGTACGTCAGAACCCTAATATCAAGAGCTTCCGGATACAGGGCAGAGAGGAGAAAATACAGATGTATGCAGATGATACTCTGATATATTTGGGGGATGTGCAAACATCCTTAAAGGCCCTTATAGACACAACTACTGCATTTGGTGTAATCTCAGGCTTAAAGACCAATCCTTCCAAATCCACTTTATTTCCCATAGACAAAGAGGCAAGTGAGTACAATAATGAAGAGATCCCACTCCAGAAGTCTCATCAATTCACCTATTTAGGAGTCAAGGTTGCACTACAAGTGACAACATACTATGCCCTCAACATAGCTCCCCTGATCCAATGGGCCCAAGGTAAATTTCAGATCTGAAAACATCTCCCACTAGGCTGCACGGGAAGAATTCAGACCATTAAAAGGATCATAGCCCCAAAATTACTATACTTACTATGACACACGCCACACAATATACAAAATTGTTTCTTCTCAGACTTAAACTCGTTTTTTAGGCAATACATCTGGGGCCCCACTCGCAGCAGAGTAGCCCTTGAAACATTGTTCAGACCAAAGGATGCTGGACGGATGGCACTACCTGACATCCAACTGTACCACTTAGCATCGCAATTGTCACAAATATGGACACTGAAACACACTGATCCGGGGGAGGCGGTATATCAATTGTGGCAAGAAATACTACAAGCAGAACTGCCACTATTTCATGCCCTAACTATTGTAGACCCTAACAGCCCATTGCTACTGTTACAAAGACATATTATCACAAGAGTGCAATATCTTACTAACCCCAAAGGGCTTGACCCATTAACAACCTTATGGCACAATGCCAAACTAACACCCTTAGACAGAACTCAGCCGCCAAAAGCCTGGTTGGAAGCTGGGATTTATGCATTAGGCCAAATTTGGAATGAACAAGGCATGGTCACATTTGACCAAATCAAAGAAAAATGTAATATCCCCTCTTCACAATGGATAACATACAGTACCACAACATAAGGCGGGCAGTGAGAAAAGCCCTTAAACCCTGTAACTTCCACTTGCCCCTTATAAAAGTGGCGGAGGAGTTCATGCAAGACCGTCCCCGACATAAAATCTCCTCTTTTTATAAAGCATTGCAATCCTTGATCTTAACGAAAATCTCCCTAAAAGCCAGAGATCGCTGGGAAACAGAGAAAGAACCAATCACTGATGAGCAATGTAATCAAGTGCTTCGAGTACCTCTTCAGATTTCACCTATCTATAAGTTCAGGATTTTACAATTATACTTTGTCCATAGAGCCTACTACTCAAGGACTGTGTTACATAAGCTTAACCCACTAATATCACCGTTATGCTTGAGATGTGAGGGAGAGGAGGGTACGATTTTACATACCTTTTGGTCCTGACTTAAAATTAAGCCCTCTTGGACAGCTATACAAGCACGCATCACTGGGATGCTGGGGTTTGAGATACCACTGGACCCTAAATACTACCTACTAGACATGGATCCCACAAATAAACCCACACGCCCAGCCCAAATAATGGTCCACAAGCTAACTTTCTTGGCAAGAAAACTTATAGCACAAAACTAGAAGGCCACTGAACCCCCCCACATATTCTACCTGGGTAACTATGGTACAGGAGCTACAAAAGATTGAGGATCTTATAGCTAGGTGAAAGGGCTCCACCAGATCAAACTTGGCTATTTGGCAACTATGGGTCCTAGAAAATACTTGAGAGGGGGCAGAGCTGCAGGTCAACAAGCCTGCACAATATAGATATATGTAAAACTTCTGCCAGTACTGGTTGGTATGCTTGTTTACTCTGTTATTTGGATTGCTATCTATGTGTAAGAGACCTGTGCTATGGACGATCAAGAGAAGAACACACAATATATGGGTTAAATGTTTATTGAAATAACACAAAAATTTAAGTAAATACTGTTGTTTTACCAGATATAAGTTGAATGACATAGTCAGGAAAAGTAATGCCTATACTCTAATGCCCATGTAACCTGTTAACATGCATAAACCCAACCTGCGAGTTGAGACATTACTGTACATATGTAACCATGTCTTATACCATATTGTGTGTGGTCAATAAAACTAATTTGAACCAAAAAAAATTTTGCTGTCTGCAGAGACTGTCTTAGCCAAACTAAACAGATTTTGAGCTCTCAAATAAAAAATTAGGAGATCCTACCTGTGCTTTTGTAACATTCTTGGACATTTGGATATTTAATCTTAAATTTAACAATACTGAGAGATTCAAGAATTGTAACTAAACAATTAAAACCAAAGAAAAAGTATTTTCCAAATCTTCTGTAAAATTTAATTTTACAAAAATGCAATTTCAGCTAAGGAATAAATCAGGACACCCCCACATTTATTCCCACTTAAAATTGCTTAAAATTACACACAGGTGTATCAAATCAGGTGCACATGATTAGAACATCATTACTCAGCATTTTGAATGAGGTTTGCCCTATTTAAAGCTCAGACATTTAATGGAAGATTTTAAAAGGATCAAATTTTGAGGTAAAAATTTTAAGAATTGAAAATTTCTATTGAGCTGAGAGTAAACACCATGGTGAGATCAAATGGCTTGTCTGATGCTTCTTCAGAAAGAGGATTGTAGCAGTTTATCAGCCTGGTGAGGGATTTAAAAAGATGTTGAAAGATTTTGAAATCAGCCAACCCACTGGTTGGAAAATAGTCTAGCCAGAGCCTGCTGCAAGTCCCTTGATGACATTTTAGGTTTTTTGAATACTTCTTTCAGTCTCTTGCAGTCTGCTCTCAGGGTGAACTTGCTTGGACGGCCCAGTGTAACTATGTAATGACTTTCAAAACAACTGTCAACATACCCAGGTTTGGACATCCAAGCAAGTTCGCGATGGCCATGGGCATGTTGGCAGTTGTTTTGAAAGTCATCCACTTACATAGTTACACTGGCCCGTCCAATCAAGTTCACCCTGAGAGCAGACGATTCAAAAAACCTAAAATGTCATCAAGGGACTTGCAGCAGGCTTTTGCTACTGTTGATGTGAAATGGCATGTCTCTACAATCACAACTTTAACTTGCATGGGAGGTGTGCAAGGAGGAAACCATTGCTTTTGCCAGTTTGCCAGAGAGAGCAAAGACAACATGTTTGGAATAAACCAAATACAGCATTTCAGGAAAAGAATCTCATAAAAATGTGAATTTGGATGTTTTGCTGCAGCAGGACCTGGCCAGCTCACCATCATAGAATCCACCATGAATGCTACTGTGTATTAGATGGTGCTTTAGGAACATGTCAGACCATCTGTAAGAAAATTAAAGCTGAAGAGGAACTGGACCCTGCAACACAATATTGACCCAAAAAATACCAGTAAATCTACCAAGGATTGGCTGCAAACTAAAAATTGGAGAGTCCTGGAGTCCAAGTCCAGACCTTAATCCTATTGAGATGTTGTGGGGTGACTTGAAACAGTTTGTACATGTGAGAAAACACTCAAACATCTCACAGCTGAAAAAATTCTTAATTTCTTCAACTTTCCTCAGATCTGTGTTATAGATTGGTAGATGGCTACAAGACGCATCTCACTGTAGTTATTTCAGTCAGGGGGTAACAATAGCTATTACTGGGTAGGGTCTTTTTCCACAGAATACAAATTGTTGTTGATACAGTATATTTTGTATAATGAAAGGTTAATGTTTGCTGTTTACCTGCAATTAAATCACTTTCTTTTCCAGAGATAAATAAACTAGATTAGACATTGATATGTGAGCATTTCATAACATTTAATAAAGAACTGAATATTTAATGGAGTGTCCTAAGACTGTATGTGCATACTCATAGAATCAATATTGTTGGACCAAATAAGCTATCATCATCTAATGTTATTGAAGAGGAAATTAATGAGAGGAAAGCCCTGTTTAATGGGAATATTTTCCTTTAATATTGTATGTAGTGCACATTGAAATGCATCTAAAGGTGTTGCTGGAATTGAAAACTGTGTGACTACTATAAATACCTTACATCTATTTGAGCAAAGGTATAATACTCAGGCAGGCACTTCACTTAGCAGGTCTGTAAATACATTAGTGTAGGTATATAAGCAGACTCAAAATAACAGGTAAAATTAGGCACCTTTAACCTGCATCATTGGTTAAAATTATGGTTACCACTTAAGTACATATAGAAACAGTTCACTGTAATGATTCCTAGTGCAGAAAACATACAAAATGAAGTATTATTGTATTTGTGCCACCTTGGTAAAATATGAACATTACTTTTCTGCATCATTAAACCCAGTAAAATTATTAATCAAAAAGTATTTTCTATTAATGTCAATCCTGCCTACTTTACCAACAGAAAATGACAGTGATAGCTAGCACTGAAAAGGGTCAGTAAAAAAGGTTAAATCTATTAATTCAACAGACAAAACATGCTAAGTAAGAAAAATTTGGCATATCACTTCTTTTTTCTATGAAGTCTCAAATGACAACCCTCACAGGCAAATATGTTATACAGTATGTTTATGATGGAAATGATACTTAAATACATATGCATAAAGCACAATTAATTAATTTAGCTTTAACTAGCCAATTTACATTTAAATTTAATTTGATAGTAGTTCTTTACTACTGACATTCTGTTAACTTTTTTTTTTTTACATTTTTCTCCTACATGCCCCTTTATGTGGGTGGTTATTACTATTCTACATATTAGCCCAGCTGTAATGTTGTCATATTAACTTTTGGCTTGAAATTTCAGGTGCCGAACCTGTTGAAAAATTTGCGAAATGGCAAAAAAAAGTCAATAGAATAGCCGCAATTTTTATTTTTTGCACATGACAATTTTTTTACACATGCAACATGGGATGGATTCGCCCATCACTAAATATTCCATATATTTCCCAAGCTTATCACACCCAAAGCTTCAGTCAAGCAGAGGCTGCAGTGTAGATATTTTACGTAATTGGGATAATTCTGTTTCACTAAGACCTACCATTAAAATTTTTCTAATAGATTTAAAATGCTCACTTTTATGTCCAGGATTCCCATAATATTTCTAATTACTCTCCAGACCGTCTTAAAATTGTTTTTTAATCATTTGGCATCATACCAACTTTAAATTCAGTTAATTTGGGGCACTACAATAAACATATAATTAAAGGAAGACATTACTCAAACCACTTTATTTGCATTACAGAAATTATGAGAAGGCTATCAAATAGAGCAAGCCATGCAGTTATTGTAAGAACACTACAAAATGCATTAAATCCTTAAATCCTTCTCTGCTGTTGTACAGAGACATCAACATGTGCATTAAGCTACCATAGTAATCCTTTTAACATTATTCACTTAAATTGATGATCCTTTAAAACGTCATGTAAACTGTTAATTCTTTTTTATATTGTTTGATAGCAGACCGTGTGCAGATGTTATTACTGCTTCCCTACAGACACAGTAGTGAATGTCATGACAACCAGTTAAACAACCAGATCAGAACTTGATGGCAAAATATGTAATAATAAAAGACACTGAACCATGGTTTTCTTTTAATGGGTGGGGGTCGGACACAGCATTATTGAAAAAAAGAGCATGAATGATGGTAATTGCCATGCCATATTAAAACCATCAATCCCCAAATGACAGCCCCCTCAGCTGCAATGTGTACTGTATGTAGCGTGAACCAAGTGAATTTGTGTCAAATGGCAAAGATGTACTTATATACCCACCATTTGCTGTGACATATAAATAAAAAATGTAACACATGTTCTCATTACCCATTATGGGACTTATTACAAAAAAACACTTTGTAGAATATGGCCGAACAGGCAAATTTCCACTACAGAAATGGTAAAATGGGGTGTGGATTGCTCCAGTGCTCCACGTACAGTACCAGGGCAGTGTGGAATGTGTTAGGGTAAGTTGTTCCTATACTATATAATAATAATATTCTCTCCTCACATATGTCCTCCCAATCTCTAGTGTCCAAAATAGCTAACCTAGTTTTTCATTGCCAAATCACCTCACATAGCACATTTATATTAATAAAAAAACAAATGGCTAATCAATTGGCTTATGTTGACAACATCAAGGGGTCTGTAGGATCCTATACCTGGTAAATGGGGTTGTTGAGTCTGTGAGAACATGACATTTTGTCTGGTATCACCAAGCCTCAAAACATAGATAATTCTCCACAATTCCAAAGTACCAACTTTAACCTTTTAACTTTACTGTAGCAAAGTAATCTGAATTCTGGACCTGGTAAATCTCTTATGGGGAGAAATGCATTTATTGTGTATGTTTTATGTTCATTCACCCCCTAAGAGGGGGGTTAACAAATACACAGTCCTTCTGTGTGATCACCTTCAGTTATGGTGAAGCTTTAAATGAAAAGAAATAGGTGATCACCTGATGAAGGGGGAATGCCCCCGAAACAAAAATACACAAGGGGCTTGTCCCCCTGTTTGAATTGCCTTGAGTGCCGGTACCTATTTCTTTTCTTGTAGCCACTTTGGAAGTGCCAGCTTCCTAAGGTCTGTGCACCAGGCAGTACTATTCCTTGAATGGCTCGGGTGTGCGCATGTTTCTTCTCTGAAGCTTTTAAATGAGGAATCTGAGATTTTGGTGATGAGACATGCATCCTTGCAAAATGCACAATTGATTACTGAATTTATTTTATATTGAGGAAGTATATTGGTACTTGTCTCCAATAAAGCCAAGTTCAGTTAATGCTCATTTAACTCCATGTTAACTTAGTTTTCATTTGTTTTTCTTTTATCTGTTGCAGATTTATTCGGTAGTTTATCTTTGTCATATAATTCTTTGTTTGGCACCTTAATTTTGCCCCAAAGCATTACAAATATTAATATTATATCTGATAACAATCTCCACTCCTTATCATTCCTCATTCTGAGATTAAGCTCCATAACTTATTTCTCACTTTTACTTTCATAGCGGTTTAGAGACTGAATAATATCTCTTCATCACTTAACAATGCAAGGTCTACTTTTAGTGATGTTTTCCCATTATGATCTACATCCATAAAATTATTGTTACCATTGTTCCATGGAAATATTATTTTGATTTATGACAACATTTATATTGCTATATTTAAAAAACAACTATATCTAAATAAAAAGCATGAAATAGGGTGATTTAGACAAGTTGCTTGTTGACATTGTCTTGATATCTATTGATCACTGGCTAAAGGTCTACTGGTAGATCCCCATCTGGCTTTTGGGAAACCCTGACTTAAAATGTTATTGGCATTGTTGTAGCAAAGCAGTTGGCAGTTGGTGTGGTGTAATTCCCACTGTAATTGTAATTGTTTAGCATTAGATTTTTAATGTTCTGAGTGCAACAGAAGTGCAAGCATCTCATCTAAAACAATGAAAAATGTTTTTTACTTTTACAAGCTCCTAATTAACAAACATTGGCATACTAGGACATTTAGAGAATGTTTGGGGGATATAAAAAACAGATTACTTGTTTTCTTTTTGTTGTTATATAATTAATCAATATCAAGGGGAAATTACTCCTGGCTTTATGACAAATGCAATCTATGTCCAGTATTAAAATACTTTTCTGTGTAGTTTAACATATGTGCCACTTAACCTTTCATGTCTTAATAGTGGATGGAAAGCAATCCAACGCAAGCTAGGCATTTTATGGATGCATTTCTGTTTGCTGATTACCATTTTGATGGCCTTTTGATGTTCCTAGATATCCGTGGAATACAAGAGTTTTTGGATAGAGTCTCTCAGCAGGGAATGGATGTTGCTTTGCAGAAGGTAGAAAACAACATTAATAAGATGATCACAGGACTCTTTGCTGCTATGAGAATAGAAGAACTAAATCGCTACAGGGACACACTAAGAAGGGCCATTCTAGTTATGAGCCCAATGACTGCCAAAGCGTTCATTTCTGAGGTAAGATTTATTCAGATGTGGAGACTTGCATTGTGAAGTCAGTGATTTTGCTGCCTTTTTCTTTGCATACTGAAAAATACTGTATACTATATTTCTATTATTTGAAAATAATATTTAATATTTACTATTATATGTATATATTTTTGTGACCATCGAATATTTACCATTCTAGTCTACAGGCCTTGAAATGTGAGCACTTCATTTGTACCTGTACTGTTTTCTATATCATAATATATGGTTTCATCTGTGTGTATGTTATATCTTATGTGTACTCTGTTTGGTGGGGGCTGGGGTGCATTTGGTTATAGCTGAAACCACAATATTGTGATATAAATCGATTACAAGTAAAAATTACTTTATTTCTAGAATGTTTAGAGAGCTGAGTTTGTGGTGCTTGATTTAAAATTGAAGTTGACAAAGTCAAGAAATATATACTGTATGCACATCCTATTGCTCTGTACTTCAAGTTAGATTCACAATCTACAGTATACATAAAAATATAGGACCTTGTCAAATTGTACTGAAGTAAAAAAAAATAATTTGGGGAGGGAGGAAAAAAGCAATATTGATGGTTAAGATGTAGGTATCAACAGAGAAGTTAAGGGAAGTGTGCACCATGTTTTATTTTATTTCTAGGTATTTCTGGTTATTTTCATTAAAAGATTTGAAAATAGGTCTAGCTACTTGCCTGCCAGTAACATTATTAGATTGATAACACCAAGCAGTCTCAATCACCTCACCTCAGATGCAAAGTGCCCTCTCCATGCTGCAACTTCCCCTTTGTTCCCCCACGTCTACCTTATTTTTCTTTCAGCCATGCCAGGGGCCAGGGAGAGAGGTTGGAAACCACTTCCTGCTTCCACGCAAGGACTGGGCATGGGGTGGCGGGGCCCATGAGGGTTTTTTTCCTGGTGTCCTAACAGCCCAGTCCAACACTGATACTAAGCTTTTGGTTCAACTGAGAGTCAACAATGGTAGAATGAATGGAAGTGCATAGAAAGTGCTTAGGCAGTTAGAATCACTGATACTTTTGACCTTTAAAGAGAGTTGTTGAAGCCTGCCTAAAAGCATTAAACGGCTAGTATCTCAGAAATTGCTAAAATAGTAAATGAACATAAATCAGTGTATCTTGTTGAATTTAGATCTCCTTTAAATTTCTTTTGTGATATGAGGACATTTATAGAAAATAGGTGATGAGATCTAGCTAATGTATGCAGATGCTTCTCTTCATGCAAATTCACCCCCTTGAATTAGAAAATATTCAGTTTTTAAATTAGGAAAATACATTTTTGTTGCATGTTTATAATTTTTCCTTACAGTTTTCAAAACTGACAGTTCCTTTAATACAGCATATTTACAGCATAAATTGGTGAATAAGAAGGTTTTATTAGTTGCTCTGAACAAGGGGTGATCTTCGTGGAGAATGCATTGTGAGTTTAGCAAATGGTTGAAGTGGGACATTTTCTGGAATTTTGTTTTGATCACTAAAGAAGTGAGTTCAGGAGGTACAGGTATGACTTCTTTGAGGTATGACTTTTTTCATAAGAGAATATGCCTGTGGTTCAGGCACTACACTTTTACTTTTTGTGTTTCTGGGAATTACCGTGCTTGCAAAGTTCTGTTTAATATTGTGTGTAATTATCAGAAACAATAAACCAAATAAATATTTATAAGTGCAGTTATGGGATCCTTAATTCCAGAAAGCTCCAAATTCTGAAAGGCCTTCTCCCATTTTAAGCAAATCCAGTTTTTAAAAATGGTTTCCCTTTTTATATGTAATAAGAAAACAGATGCTTGTATTTGCTCCTAACAAGTCACATGAATCCTTATGGAGTTCATATGGAAAAGCAATCCTGTTGGATTTGTTTAAATCATTTTTAGAAAATGTAGGTCATGGTTATCCAAATTACAGAAAGCTCCTTATCTGGAAAACCCCAAGTCTCAAACATTTTGGATGAAAGATCCTGCATAAAAGAATAACTTTATTTAATATTTATCTACAAAGCATAGATTTTTCGTGCCGCAATAAACATGGACCAAGACAATACATTGGTGGGATGTTGTATGGCTTGTGACAGAAGAAAGCTATAGATCTGATACTGAATATTATTTAGAATTTGCAATAAAGTTTTTGCAAAGGCTGCAGTATTATAGCTTAACTGCAGGACTATATCATTTGCCAGAAGCATACAAAGATGTACAGTTTGTGTTTTTCAGTAATATTTTTTTTTCATTCTTGTCATACCAGCCTTGCAGTGGTATTATTATATTGCTATCCCTGCACTTGAATTACTGAAGGTTATTCTAGACATAAATTTGTGCTAAACTGAGCCCTTGAAGTTCACTGCACATTCCTGTGATTGGTAAGCATGTTCTTTCATAGAGGAATAAAAGGACTGAACTGAATAAACAACCACATAACACAAAGTGTACAAAACCTTGGTTTATAATAGAAGTAACACAGTATTTTATTATTTCATCTGTAGAACACATTTTCGTGATATCTGTATTAATATTTGAACAATTAAGGAATTGATTATGATCATCAAAATGATTCATAACCTACCATGACCCTGACAATATGGTAATTTACAAATTTTATGGTAACAAGAGACTTAAAATAGGATCAAGGATCCTTAGACCCAAATTTAGGTCAACACTCACACTCTTTGAGAAAGTTTAGCAGTTAGCAAATAGAGTAAAAACTTTTGTCTAAAGGAATAATCCACCTCTGGCAGTGATACATTTTAAATGACTCAATCAATAGACACAAGAGTTCTAATGGCATTACTGTATAACAGCTTAGTAGATATTTTCTGCACTTACCAAACATCTTAATTGCTTTTAATTTGGATGCATCTACAGTCCAGTAAACTGTGCTCTAAATGCTCACACAACAATGGAGGCAAGCAAAAAAAGTGTTATATAATTCACAAAGTACAATCATGTGGTCCCCTGCAACCCTTGTTTAGTTGGAACGCAAAGCTACAGAGATCACATCCAAGATTTGGCAAGCATTTTGGGATAGTACTAGAAAGATTTTGACCACACCCAGAACAGAAAAGGCATTTAATCTGTATGTATTGTTGTTATGAATGGTGCCTTCTTTTGTCATGTGCACTAATTCACCCTATACCATCATTGCTGCATGCTTTTGAGTTGTGCACTGACAAGGTGGATGGTCCTTCGCACCTTTAGCCTAGAAAAACCATCTGCCTACTAATTTATTGTTTTGCTCTACAGTGCTTTGCCCTCAAGAAGTGCTATAAGAATAAAATATACATACATACATACAAGATGTGGTGTCCATAATTTTCAAAAATAATTTAAAACTTTGGTTTGTCAAGTCCACGGGATAGTTTTCTATTTCGACGCAGTTCATCTTAAATGAGCTTAGGCTCAGAGAGGGTGGATTTTGAGCCTATGCAGTGATGTCCACTACAGAATCGAGTCTGTTTTTAATGCAGTGCTGTCTGAAGGCTGGCATATTGGCTTTCAGACTGGTCACTTGTGTATAGAGATTTCTTTGAATCGTTTAATGTTATGTATTGTAGCTGATGATATCCCACAATTCTTTGCAATTTTATAATGAGGAATGTTATTCTTAAATTGTTGCAATATTTGCCTGGGCAATTTTTCAAAGAGCTTGTGTACAGAGATTTCTCTGAATCATTTAATGTTAATATGTATGGTAGCTGATGATATTCCAAAATTCTTTGCAATTTTATATTGAGGAATGTTATTCTTAAATTGTTGCAATATTTGCCTGGGCAGTGTTGTCCTCTTTACTTCTGAAAGACTTACACAACCAAAATTTTTTATTCTTGTTTCTGATACTTGATTCCAAGGAGAGGCTGGTAGGAGATGACATCACTCCATCCAGCAAAACGACTGTACAATGGACTTTTTCTTATTTTAAAGCGAGAGAAAAAGACAATTTTTTACTTGGTATAAACCCATGGCAATCAATCAAATGTTTGCTCTTAATGTTTTCCCTGTAGTGCATAGCAAAAATATTAATCACCATGGGCAACTGCCTAGGTTGTATTTGGCCAGTATGTAAGAGCCCCAATTACAGTAACGGGGGAAAGCAGAGTACTGATTGTACAGATACCATTCTCTCTTATAATATTTATATTACTGCCCAGAGAAACTAGGTCAAAAATAGACCAATAAATATGTACAAAAAGAGCAAAAAAATGCATATATATATATATATATATATATAATACACAAAAGCCGTAAATATCTTGTAAATTATATCCTTATAAACGGTGAGTTCTGATGTCATCAGTTATAAATGGTGAGTTCTGATGTCATTTCTGTCACATGACTCCCTGAAACTTGTGTATTATAATAAATAAAGTACCCCCAGTTGCAAAATATGAGGATATTAGAAGTTACCTTGGAGTTCCATGACCTGTATAAAAACACTCGGCCTTCGGCCTCGTGTTTTTATATGGTCATGAAACTCCTCGGAAACTTATAATATCCCTATATTTTACAAGAGGGGGTATTTTATTCACTATATATATATATATATACACACACACACAAATAAAATTCCTTTTCCATTCATACCCCTTGACTTAAGGGTATCAGGTTTCTAAATCTGAAAAAAGCTTTTGGTTCTTTAGAGCCCTAACCCTCTCCTCTACTCTTTTCAAATACATGATCCTGTCTATCCTTTGTAAACCTAGTAAACATGCTTGCAATATTCTGTAAAATGTTAAACTACAAAAGTATGAGGATGGAAATGCATTGCTTTTATTTCTGTCAGTCTTAATTTTAATTTAATAGATAATCAGACTGCCATGTTACTTTATAGTAAATATTTCCCTTTCATATGGAAAAGAAAACACATTCTGTATGACTCTTAAAGGGGTTGTTCACCTTTGAATTAACTTTTAGTATACTGTAGAGAGTGATATTCTGAGACAATTTGCAATTGGTTTTCTTTTTTTATTGTTTGTGGTTTTATAGATATTTAGCTTTTTGTTCAGCAGCTCTATAGTTTGCAGTGTCAGCAATTTGGTTTCTAGGGTACAAATAACCCAAGCAACCCTGCATTGATTTGAATAAGAGACTGAAATTTGAATAGGAGATGGACTGAATAGAATGATAAGTAATTAAAAGTGGCAATAACAATACATTTGTAGCTTTACAGAGCATTTGTTTTTAGATGGTGTCAGTGACCCCCATTTGAAAGCTGCAAAGAAATATAAGAAAATTGCAAATCATTAAAAAACTATGAAAAATAAATAATGAAGACCAATTGAAAAGTTTCTTAGAATTGGCCCTTCTACAATATACCAAAAGTTAACTTGAAGGTGAACCACCCATTTAATTATAGCTTCATCTTATAGCTGTTAATAATAATTCTTTTTGAAAGGACAAAAGTGTGCAATAAATGTATCACAAAGATAGCACAGACTCTGACCAGAAAATAGTGAAGACAAAGTTGAGAGAGCAGTAAATAGAACCAGAATACTGAACCTTAGCCCAGGCAGAACTTTTGTGACAATACTTGCTTTTTTCTGCAATCTATTGTGTTTCTATGCTTAATGGGGTTTTTGCTACTGTAGATTTGCTACTATGCCCTAAAATATCTTATAAATGTAAGACCTATCTGGCTGATTATTTCTGCTGTATTTAAAGCACTTCTCAGAACTGCAGAATCAGAGTATGAGCATATTACAAATGTTAACACATCTCAGTGCACTTGATATGGTTTCAGTTGTAACATTATGGTTTGGATACACACACACACACACACACACACACACACACACACACTGTATATTCGTATATTCCTTATATGCTGTAAAGCTCTATGGGAAGCTCTCATAGACAGTCCAATACAATTTATCTTCAGCACACCACTTACTTTTTTCCGGGAGCATCCACTCCCTGACTGCCTTCAAATCAGCCAAATCCTGTATCTTTGAATAGCAGGATATGAAGCACACCATTCACAGGCTTTGCCTTTAACACAAATGTTTTAAAGGCACAGCCTGTGAATGGTGTGCTTCATATCCTGCTATTCAAAGATGTCTTTCATAGACTCCATTTTATCCAAATAATCCACATTTAAAAAAATGATATCCTTTTTCACTATATTAATAATAATTATAAAACAGTACCTTGTATTTGATCCAAAAAATATTTAATCAACCCTTATTGGAAGTAAAACCAGCACCTGGCGGGGTTATTTATCAAAATCCAAAACTGCACTGACTTTTCCCCCCTTATAAATAATGACATTTTCTCCAAAAAATTATTGTGCTGGAAAAGTCCCGATAACATTTTTCCAAAATTCTGAATACCGTGTCTTTTTCAGGTTTTGACGCACGTATACCACAACTTTTTTGGAAACCCAACACAAATCAGAATATCTTAGGACATTTGCCATTGACTTCTAAATGAACTCAGCAGGTACTGACTTGGAGTACTTTTTTTATGCTGACTATTTAAAGGACCAGTAACATCAAAAAATTAAATTGTTTTAAAGTCATAAAAGTGTAAAGCAGTGTTGCCCTGCTCTAGTAAAAGTGCTGTGTTTGCTTCAGAAACACTACTATTGTTTATATACTGTAAATAAGCTGCTCTGTAGCCATGGGGGCAGCCATTCAAAGGAGAAAAGGACCAAGTTACACAGCAGATAAGCTCTGTAGAACATAATGTCATCTGTTATCCATTACTTATCCTGTGCCATTTAGCCATTATTCAATTTCCGACATTACTACTTAGAAGCTTGTTTATATGAACTATAGTAGTGTTTCTGAAGCAAAAGGATCAGTTTTAACAGCACAGGGCAACACTACATGCTATTTTCTTTACTTTAAAGCACTTTCACTTTTTGGTATTACTGTTCCTTTAATATCATCGGGTTTAATAAATCATAAAAAACTTGGTTATTTTCCTACAACAAAATTGTAGTGTTTCCCTTTAAAAGTCCAACCAGAAAAAAATCTGACATTAATGAATAACACCCATCATGTTTACACTCTTTTCTAATAAATTTAAGGAATGAAGATCCAAATTACAGAAAGATCCATTATCCTGGAAAAAACCCAGGTCCTGAGCATTTTGGATAACAGGTTCCATACCTGTGTGTGTGGATAAACACTTTTGGAGCTTGAGCAGGAATAAAACACTAGGTGTTTCTAGGAACTTAACCACATAATTATGGACCTTTTATAGATTAAAAACAGTTAAACTGAAAGATAAGCTACCTACACTTGGGATTGATTGATTAAATAATTGATTATTTTCTAGATGGTGCTTAGAAACTTTGGAAATCTATTGTTAGTTGACTCATGGTGACAGCTTAATCTGCCTAGCTAAGTCTATTCCCTTTATTACTGTCCCATGATATTCCTGGATTTACTGCATGTATGCATTACTTGGGTGTGGTAACTTCATTTGAAGAGATTATAATCATTTGTGTCTTTGGTAAGAACACTCAGTTCCACAAACTTTCTTTCTCAATCCATTGAAACTAGATATTGCACAAAAAGCAGTGGATAGAGAAGGAAACGGCAAGCATGGTAATCATTCTAAGCTAAGTGAGATATTTGCTTTGTACAGGTACTTATAAATTTATAGAAAAGTAAAAAAATATATAAATTGATTATAATAAACACTTCCTCTAAATATTAGATAATTATTTTATTGATATATACATCAAACAGTTATATTTAATATAATTTGTTATTAATATGCTTTAATATTATTAATGTGTAGTGATGGGCAAATTTATTCCCACGATTTGCCGCCGGCGAATAAATTAATGAAACGTAAATGGCGTAAAAAAAAAATCTAGAAAACAACGCGAAAACAACGCGACATGTCAAAAACGAGACGCGACTTGTTTCATAAATTTTTCGCCAATTTGCCAATTTTGCTGGGAATTTTTTGGCGAACGGGATAGATTCACCCATCACTATTACTGCGTTAATCATATTTGCATGTGTTGAATTTTTTTTATGTTCTGTGAACCATGTATAATATACACATAAATACCCTTTGACAATGTATAAAGAGCTGGTAAATTAGATTTGCCTATATTCTCTTAAATTAAAGGACCAATTTATTAAACCTCAAATTTTTTGGGTTGGGTTTTTGAAGGGGAAAAACTCGAATATTTAGAGGAAAAACTAAATTTGATTTTTTCAAGATTTACTATGCTCTGAAGCTGCTAAATATTAGATTCTGAAACTGCAACCTGTCAAAATTATGTACTGTATAAGTCAATTGCAGATGGTCCCTTTATCAAATGGAACATGTTTTTTACTTTTAAGATTCTCAATAGTTCAGGGTGATTTCTGTGGGTTTTCATTTGATAATTCAATAAGTTCAAGTTTTCTGGGCGAACATTTGATAAAGTTGAGTTTTTCAGAGCAACAATTCAAAAAAGTTGCATGATTTCAACTGACGCATGGTGTTGTCGCATCATTTTCTTACACTGATTTTTTTAGAGTAATTATTGGTAAGAGTTGAGAGTAAAGAGTTTGATCTTATTTTGTCTTAATAGAGTGAGAGAAATTTGAGTTTTAGTAAATAGGCCTCCTCATGTCTGAATTTAAAATTATTTCTTATCTGTGTTTATCCTGCAGATAAATGATGATTAAACACTAGAGTTGAGCCATTGCAAAAATAAAATCCTGAAAACAAATGTACATGTACAGTACTGAGGAAAAATGTCTGAAATAGGATCAGAATGAGTTTGGTTGAAAAAATACACATTTTCATGAAGTTCAACACTTTAAGGGGCAGATTTACTAAATTCATTTGAATAATTCGAATTGAAAAAAATTTGAATTTCAATTTTTTTTGGGTTACTTCGACCATCGAATTTGCAAAATTCAACTATCGACTATTCCACTATCGAATAGCCCTTCCAAATTAGAAAATTCGAATTTGAATTCTATAGTCGAAGTACTGGCCCGTTAAAAAAAATTCGATATAACAATTCGGCAGATTGAACCTACCGAATTGCTATATAACCCAATAGGGTTTTCCAAAGTTTTTTTGATCAAATGAAAAAAATTCAATCAAATGGTTAAAATCGTTAATCGTTAATTTTTTTTAATTCGGTCGTTCGATTTTTCGAATTTTGATAAAACTCTTCCAATTTGAAATTCGAATTTGAAGGGTTAAAATTCTGTAAAAATTTGAGGGTTGAATTAGAGGGGTTTTTTTAAGCCTCAAATTCGACCTATAGTAAATCTGCACCTAAGTCTATACATAACCTACCTAACCGCTATTTGATCCAGAGTAAGGTAAAAAATAAAAATGTTTAAAGCCTCTCGAAATTTCTTCCTGACTCCAAGATGGCAGTCAGTCCAGACAGATTGATTCAGGGAGAGAATTCCATATATTTACAGCTCTCATTGAAAAAAAACCCATCCTGGGAAATAACTTTTTTGTTTTGTTGAACTACAACTCACAACCATCCTCTTTTTTGAAATTTTAAGCACATACAAACAGTCATTTGAATTTTCTCCACAGGAAACTTGATTGCCCACCTGAATTGGATCTATTATTGATTTTAGAACTATTTCTTTTTTATTTTTTTACTGTGTTTTCTGGCCAGCCAGTGTTTTAGTGATTATATAATACATTTTATTTTTAATATATTGGTTTTGTAGTCCACCTTCTACTTATTGTTTGTAATTGGTTTTTATCCCCAATAGGACCTTGGGGATTTAAGGTGTGCATTCTCTACCAATATAATACCCTTCCCCCATCTGTCACAGGAATTTCTTTGTCGAGTCCTTATTTGCCCTTGATGCTGTTGACATTGCTGGCTACAGTCAAGTTTATTATCTACTAGGACTTTTCCCATTATGGATTTGCCTAGGGAAGTCCCATTACAAGTAGAACTGGCTTGCATATTATTACATCCCAGGTGCATGAATTTACATCAATATTTTATCTCATCTGCCATTTAGCTGCCTGGATTGACCGTTCATCAAGATCCTGCTGAAATTTATTGGGCTGCATAGATTTTTTTCATCTGCAAACACTGATAAATTACTTATATAATACCCTCCTTAAAGCTATTAATGAACAAGTTAATTAAAAGTGGACCAAATACAGAGCTCTGAGGCCCCAGTAGAGAATATACCATAATCAACCACCCTCCCAATCCTGTATTTTCATGTCTTTTTAGACTAATAATTTTGGTGGTACTTATCATTTAAGGAAACCCCCATATATTTCATAGTTTAATACTGATAATAAAAATAATCCTGTAAGAATGATTTAATTTACTTTGTAATAATAAAACAGTACCTTGTACTTGATGGTAACTAAGCTCCATGCTCTGTGAATCTATAGTGGTGGGAAAAAAATATTGGGCTTATTTAATGATTAAATGACTTAAAGGAGAAGGAAACCCTAAAAATGAATAGGACTAAAAATGCCATATTTTATATACTGAACTTGCACCAGCCTAAAGTTTCAGCTTCTCAATAGCAGCAATGATCCAGGACTTTAAATTTGTCACAGGGAGTCACCATCTTGGAAAGTGTCTGTGACACACACATGCTCAGTGGGCTCTGAGCAGCTGTTGAGAAACTAAGCTTAGGGGTAGTCACAAATTATCCAGCAGAAAATGAGGTTGGCCTGTCATATACGCTGATACTATAGGGCTGATTATTAAATTCTGATGCTAATTTCACTGATTTCTGTGCTGCCATGTAGTTAATATCCATATTCATTAATAATCAGCCTTATATTCTATGTGTACTGTATATTTTAAGTCAACCCCTAAGCTCACTAACTGACATGACTCAGCAGAAAAGAAGATGCGGAGTTACTGGTGCATCTTTGGAGACACAGATCTAAAGGGCTAAAGGGCTGTGGATGCCTGGGGTTGGTAAAGAAGCCCAAAACATAATGTACAACATTTCTATCTTACTTCTTTAGTTTAACTTTCCTTGTCCTTTAAGGGCAATGGTAGATGAGAAGATTAGTTGCCTGCAACAAATCTCCTCTACTGGGGTAAATAATCTCCTTCAAACACTTTTCCACCAGTGATTAACTCGTAGTAAAACATACATCTCTTTGGAAACTTCTTCAACTTTAAAAAACTGAGCAATTGGCACTCAGAGAAAGTTGTTGCGGGTGACTTATCTCCTTGTCTGCTATTGCCCTTAGCGATGATAATGATTCAAATTATGGAAAGATCCCTTATCCAAAGTCAGTCAGACATTTTCCAGCCAGTGAAAGGAAACCTGAGTACCTGGAGTAAGCACAGGATATACAATATGCACAATTTGCAAGCAGAGCTCTGACTGAAATCAAATCTGAAATCCCTTGAAGGGTCACATCTGGCTTTAGATTAAGACCAGTCTTAACACAAATATCACAAATATAAAAAAAATTATGTGCATTGCTGAATATTTTATTGAGCAAAGTTATCTATATCCAGGTTTAAAGTCTGGTTAGACTTTAAGATGCTTAGGGGCAGATTTACTAAGGGACAAATTTTAGAAGTAAAAAAAACTTTGAAATTCAACCCTCACTGTTTTTTTAAAGGGCTTTTTCGATCGAAAATTGACCTATTTGGATTGAATAAGTCCATCTTTGATCGAATAAAATAATCATTCAAATCATTCAATTTGATCGAACGATTTGAACGATGCTCTGCAAAATCCAGAGAATTCTTGGAACTTAGAAAATTTTTCAGGACAGGTTCTATGAGGTCCCCCATAGGCTAAAACGGCTATTTTGCAGCTTTAAGCTGGCAAATAGTTGAAGTCAAAGGATTTTTAAAGGACAAGCACTTCGAAATTCAAAAATTAGAATTTTCAAATTTTTTCAAATCAAATTTTTGGGTTATTCGATTTGTTGAAGTAGCCCAAAATTACTTCAAAATTCGAATTTAAAAAATGTTAATTTTGTTCTAATTTTCACTTTGACCTTTAGTAAATGTGCCCCTTAGAGCAGTGATCCCCAACCAGTAGCTTGCGAGCAACATGTTGCTCTCCAACCCCTTGGATGTTGATCCCAGTGACCTCAAAGCAGGTGCTTGTTTTTGCTTAGAGGCAAGTTTTGGTTGCATAAAAAACAGATGTCCTGTCAAACATTCTCTCCTGTAGGCTGCCAGTCCATATAGGGGTTACCAAAAAGCCAATCAGAGATCTTATTTGACATCCACCAGACCTTTTCATGCTTGTGTTGCTCTCCAACTCTTTTTTTAAATTTAAATGTGGCTCATGAGCACAAAAGGTTGGGGACCCCTGCCTTAGAGTAATAAAAATAGATGAGGAGCAGGTCTAGCAGTTTGTAAACCTTATATTAAACAAATTAATAATGAGTGTGAAATTAACAGATTGTGGTTTGAAAAAATAATTATATATACAGGTCAAAAATCAATGTATCCTCTTGTATTAATTTGTTTAATATAAGGTTAACAAACTGCTAGACCTGCTCCTCATCTATTGTTTTTGTATCAATAATTTTTATTGATGTTTTTTGCTCCTCATCTATTTTTAGTTTACAAAGAAATGAAAACTTAAAATTTATTTTTGACTTGTATATATAATTATTTTTTCAAACCACAATCTGTTTATCTAATAATTTCACATTCATTATTAATTTGTTTAATATAAGGTTTACAAACTGCTAGACCTGCTCCTCATCTATTCTTTTTGTATCAATAATTTTTATTGACGTTTTTTGCTCCTTGTCTATTTTTAGTTTACAAAAAAATGAAAACTTAAAATTGATTCTTGACTTGTATATAGTGATGGGCCAATTTATTCGCCAGGGCCGAATTAGCGGCGAATTCCCGCGATTCGCGAATCACCAGCGAAATTTCGCCTAGCCAAATTTCGACAAAAAAACGAGTTGCACGTCATTTTTGACGCGATGCGTCGAAAACGACGCTACGCGCGCCGAAAATGACGTGACGCCTGTCAAAGTTGACGCGACGCGCGTCAAAAGCGTCCCGCGACTCGTTTCGCGAATTTTTCGCCGATTCGAATCTTTCGGCGAAGCGAATCGCGGGAGATTCGCCCATCACTACTTGTATATATAATTATTCTTTCAAAGCACAATCTGTACACTAAAACAGAAAAAAAACTGAATAAATGAAAAGTTATTATTCATGTGCTTCTTCTGTTTCTTTTAACAAACTCTGTTTTTGAAACACATTGAAATCCATATTATATATAAGTATATATCAAACCAAAATAATTCCAATACAGACTGTTAGGTGGCCAAAATCCATAGTGAGCATTTTTTGTGCTTTCTTGCTAATGACAAATTACCTTTCCAGATTAAATTACCCAGGTTTTTCTTCTGTGTGTGAAAAATGTCCATAATCATGCGTTTGCTCTATTCTAAAAAGATGAAGTGACTTGTTCTTTGTTAAAATATAAATTCATTTTGAATATACTGGTGGACTTTAATAAGGTTTCTGTTTAAGCTGTTTCTCTGCGGAAATGCAATTTTTTTCCACAACTGTCATTACTTTCTCACTCAACTTATAATAAAAGTCAGACAGAATATATGCTTCTCTCCCCATCTAAAGAATTGAAGAGAGGACTTTCAACAATATTTTGGTCAATCACTTACAATATATATATATATATATGCAATTAACCATCTTGTATTAAGGAGACACTAGTTTGCCTATTGTTCCCCATATGACCCACTCCCTGGAGGCCATGTCTGTCCCTGTTTCATACACTTGCAATGGCATTAACATAGTAACATAGTAAGTTAGGTTGAAAAAAGAGACACATCCATCAAGTTCAACTCTTCAACTCCAATCAGACTAGTCCCTGGATCTAGTACTATGAGCTATCTTCCATAACTCTGTGTTCCCTTACTTGCTAAAAAGCCATCCAGCCCCTTTTTAAAGTCCAAGCCCTTCTTAAAGCTATCTAACGTATCAGCCTGTACAACTGATTCAGGGAAAGAATTCAAGGGAAAGAATTCCACATCTTCACAACTCTCACTGTAAAAAAAACCCTTCCCGATATTTTGGCGGAACCTCATTTGTTCTAATCGGAATGGGTGACCTCACGTCAGCTGGAAAGTCCTACTTGTAAATAAAGCATTAGAGAGATTTTTTTATGATCCCCTTATATATTTATACATGGTTATTATATAACCCCTTAAGAGCCTCTTCTCCAGTGCGAACAACCCCAATTTGGACAGTCTTTCCTCATAGCTAAGATTTTCCATACTATTTACCAACTTAACTGGACCCTCTTTAATTCATTAATGTCCTGTTGGAGCACTGGAGACCAAAACTGTACAGGATAATCTAGATGGGGCCTTACCACTATACAGTGGAAGAATGACCCCCCTCCTCCCATGAATCTATGCTCCTTTTAATACATCTCAAGACCTTATTTGCAGTTGATGCTACTGACTAGAATTGCTTGCTACAGCCAAGTTTATCATCTACTAGGACAACAAAGGTCCTTTTCCATTATGGATATGCCTAGTGCAGTCCCATTAACGGTATACGTGGCTTGGATATTTTTACATCTCAGGTGCATAGTTACATAGTTAAATTGGGTTGAAAAAAGACAAAGTCCATCAAGTTCAACCCCTCCAGCATCCATAAACACATCTCCACTCTTTCACACAAACCATATATGCCCATAGCTATACTAACCGTAGAGTTTAGTATCAAAATAGACTTTGATATTATGTCTGTCCAAAAAATCATCCATCATCAACAGAATCAGCCATCACAACATCACCCGGCAGTGCATTCCACAACCTCACTGTCCTGACTGTGAAGAACAACCTAAGCTGCTTCAAATGAAAGTCCTTTTCTTCTAGTGAGCCTGGGAACTCAGACTCCTCTATTATATACACTGAAGAAAAGAACAGATTTAGCACATTTGCCTTTTCAGTATCTGTTACAACCATATTGGTACAATTATTTAAAGGAGCAACACTCTCAACATTTTTACTGTTAATATACTTAAAAAAACATTTTGGGGTTAGACTCAGCCCCAATAGTCTCTTCATTTCCTATATTTGCCTTGTTTGCTGTTTTACAAAATGTATTATAGTGTTTTTATTCATTATTTTATATTCTTTAAATGCAGCTTCTGTCCCAACAGATTTGTAGTTTTTAAATACTTTTCTCTTCTTTCCTACTTACTTCTATATTAAGCCACAAAGGGTGGCTTCTATCATTTTAAATGGCAACCATTTCTGTTCTGTGTCTTAGCTGAAAACATAATGCCTGAAGGGCAGCCCTCAATGCACTAAAATGAGCTTTTCTGACATTCATGTTTTTTTTGTCCCAGTGTTTAATTATTTTTTGTACCAGCCATGAAATGATATCACATTATGGTCACTATAACCCACGTGTTCAATTACTTGCATGTTTGCATATGTTCTGGGTCATTAGAGATCACTAGATCCAGTAGAGCATTTTTCTAGTTGGCTCCTCAACAACTTGTGCTATAAAACTGCCATGCAACAAGTTTATAAACTTGTTCCCATTAATTGGCCTGCCAGAACTGTTGTTCCAGCCAATATCTGGGTAATTAAAATCCCCCATTCCTGTATAATTATTTTCCCCAAACTAGCAGCCTTTTCTATTTGCCTCTGGAGCTTAACCTCCTCCTCCTCACTTACATTAGGCGGGCTATAGCATACTGCTACAATTCATTTGCTGGACTCTTTACAATTAGTGAAGAGCTCCACACACAAGACTTCTGCCTCCTCATTTTCCAACATCACCCCCTCCTTTATATTAGCTTTTAAATCCTACCTAACAAACAGACATACCCCTGCCCCTTTTTTATATTGCCCTATCCCTCCGAAACAAAGTATAGACTCATTCAGCCATGTTTCAGCAACACCAATCACATTATATTTTCCCTCTAGCACCATCACCTCCAGCTCTCCAATTTTACCAGTCAGACTGAAAACAGACTGCATTGCAAATATACATTTAATACTGGTACCATAATGAACATATGTATGACATGTGGTCCTCCCTGTCCTTAACAGTACCCCAACAAAATCTCCACTATTTTCCCTTCCTATTTAGAGCCTTTGTTTAACCCTTTAACCGCCAAGCACGTACAGCGCACATGCTGGTGGTTAAAGGCTCTGGTCGCCAAGAACGTATCTTGGGCACCAGAACTAACTCTCTGCTTCGGTGGCATTTGCCGCCTACGCAGAGAGTGGGGAAGGATTACAGCCCCCTAGGCAATCTAGTCGCAGATCCGACTTCAAAGTAGCAGATGCATCGCAAGGAGGGTCTGCTACTTTGCTTACTGGCTTCCTTCCCCTGCAAAGCCTCCCACACACTTCCTGCTGCGCAGAGGCTCTGCAAACCCAGACTGCAGCGATCTCAAGGCACTCCAGCGATCTCCTCCAACAAAAAAGGTAAATGCACTTTTTTTTAAATACACTTACCTGCACTTACAGACACTTACAGTACATTTACACAGTTACACACACATTTTAATAAAAATTGGTATTTTATTTTTATTTTAGCACACTTGGTCCCTTTTGTACACTTATTTTGTGTACGCTTATTTACACTTATTTGCACACTCAGACAACTTTTATTAGAGCACAAACATGTATACACAAAAACTCACAAACAGCTGTTTTTTTTTTTTACTTATTCATTGTACTGTTATATTTGCCTAAAAACTTATTTCAACAGAGTGACTATTGGATAATTGATTTGGGCCACTAATTACGCTGTCAGTCAGTTATCTTGTTATTTCATTGATTTACGCTATCTTTGTGGTTTTATTGCAATTTTATCCCTGTATTATTGTTCCTTATGTATATTTAGTATAGTTTTGTGGTTTGGTGCTTTGGTAAAGAAATGTATATTTTACTTCGTTTGATCCATCAGAATATATGCTTTTCAAAATGTATGGTTATCTGGGGGTCTTTTTACAGTTCGGGGTCTTACAGCACATAACGCACAGTCGGGGTACTGTGTTGGTTAGCATGAAAATTCATATGTATGTTTTTCATTTGGGGTCCGTACATACCATATACTTTGGTGATTCTATGCATATTGGGCATCAAACTATTCAGTAGACCTCCGACGTCCATATTTAGGGTGATTTTTCTTTTTACGTAAAACGTTGTGTGAGATAAATGCAGCAAACTGCAACAATTTTAGGCAATTTTCAGAAATGTTGTAAAAAACTCTGTTTTAGAAAAACTTTGCAGTTTGGTGTAGAGCGACATCTTTATCTGTATTGGATTCATCAGAGTGTGTACTTTTCAAAAATATATGGCTCTGGGGGGTCTTTGTGCTGTTAGGAGGGTCTTTTGGCAGACAATGCTCAGTCTCACAAAAAAAGCTAATTGGCAGCGGAGAAAATTCATATGCACTATTTTAATTTGATGTCTGCACATGCCAGCTGCTTTGTTATATCTATGCATACTGGACATCAAACTGTTCTGTAGACCCATGGCGTCAATATTTAGGGTGTTTTACAATTGTATATAAGAAATTGGGTGAGATAAATATGGCCCATTGCAATATTTTTAGACGATTTTCAGAAATATAAAAACAGCTGCATTTAGCTGCCAAATTTAGGAAAGCTTGTGGCTTGGTGCTTTGGAGTAGAAAGACATGCATACCCATTTTGGATTCAGGGGAATGTGTACTTTCCAAAAACGTTTTTCTAACTTTGCACCCCTCAAACTGATGTAAATCTGTTGATTTTGCAGACCATATGGGGGTCTTCGTTTTGGGGCTTCTGTATGCCACGTGCTTGGGTACACCTATACATATTGGGCATCAAACTGTTCAGAGGACCCTAGGCTTTCATATTTGGGGTGATTTACCTTGATACCTAAAAGTATGTGTGGAAATATGATGCTGCAGTGTGGACATTTTGAGGTGATTTTTGGAAATGTCACCAAACTTTTGAGTAGAAAGACCTGCATGCCCATTTGAATTTGAGGGAATGTGTACTTTCCGAAAATGTATGGGTTTTGGGGGTGGACTTACTTCTTTCTAGCTTTGACCCCCTAAAAATTAGGAAAGTGTGTTGATTTTGCATTACCTGGTAATACATAACTGATAGCTCACATGGGGTGTCTACATTTTGGGGCCTCTATATATCACATATTAGGTACAGCAATACATATTGAGCATCAAAATGTTCAGTCGACTCCTGGCAATCATATTTAGGGTGTTATACAATTTCTATAAAAAATCATAACTTTAGTATAGAATTTCAACTTGGTAGTTAGGCATACAGAGATATATTTACCCATTTTTGATTCTCCAGGATCTGTTCTTTCTAATAATGGGTAGTTTTCTAGGGTAAACTTACTGTTTGTGGAATGATTGACCCAATCTATGCAATTAAATTTAAATTTAAATCTATTATCCCAATCTACAGTATATCTATATCAAATGTATAGCTATCTGTGTATATATATATATATATATATATATATATATATATATATATATGTATATATATAGTCCAAAGAGATGTCAGCATGCTCGAAAAAAGCAAAATACTGTACTTGGGTGCAGAATCAAGTAAATGTAGCCATAACGACACCAAGTATTCCCATAATGGTGCTGTCTGTCCTTTGAAGTAGTGGGCAAATAAAACTGCCATGCACACATTTCTGCTTATGCCTGTATTCTATTATGTTTTTGACAAGCAGTCTGACGATCTGCCAGGGTTCACTTTTAATCAGTTTTTTGCCCCACATCACATTTTGGTGCACATGCTGCAACTTTAAGATTATGCCCCCCATAATTAGACTGCATAATTTCAACTTTTTAAAATATTTTTATGCCAATGATTCTGAGAGGTATAGTTCAACCCCCCTTTTTTATTGGGTTTAGGAAGCCTGACCCCTAGTGGCTACAAAGTTTGTTACTTCTTTCCCTGATATGTGTTTCCTGCACTGTCCTTGGCTATTTGTGATAAGGGGCTTCTAATCTCATAACCTCATACAGTCCTGTCACTTTTATGTATGGGTGATGCTGTCCACTCAGGGTATTTTTGATAGTTTAGCACTTTTGAAACTGCGCTCAGTTATGGTTCTGGATAAGACCCTACTGTCTTAGCTTGTTTATTTATTTTGGTCATTTTTGGACCCAGTACCTGGGCAACAATCCTCAACCTGCTATGCCATATCTAGTTAACCCTATTTACCCCACTTGGATCTTTGGATATTCCCAAGAAACTGCATTCACTACTTTGTTTCTTTGTATCATGCTATGAATAATCCAATAACAACAGCTTGATTTTAATAAACTTGCTGTATCTACAGTTATCGCTTGCTTTAATTTTACTTACTTTTACTGTCTTTTGTTAGGCTGGATTTCCCAATGTGGGTTTCTGTGGTAATTAATTGGATTCCTGTTTGGTGCCATGTTTTGCACAGGGGGAGAGTTCTTAAGGGTTGCACTGCTTACACTCTTGTTTTCCCTGATGAAGATCACTACATTGGAATTTCTTTTGTTTTACGCTAACTGAGCCTATTGAGTGTGGTATGTTTTTGCTACATAAATATTGATAATCATCCATGGAAGAAGCCGCACTCACAAGACTTATGAAGCTATAAATGGTTTAATAAGATAAACCAACGTTTCGGCTGTAAGCCAGCCTTTGTCAAAGTTACATGGTATCATACCAACCACCCCTAAATACAATGCTGTATACTATTGTGTATACACATGTATATGATTGTATTTGACTACAGGTGACATTGAGGTTAATATCTCTTAAAAAATTGTGTACGGAAGGGATGAGATTGTTATTTGTTACAAAGATACTACTATCGCTACAATCAGGATGTTACTTGAGGATGTATACAACAGGGAGGATGTGATTAATTACACAAATCAGGGAAGGATGTGGCATTAGACTTTTGCACCAACGATCTCGCCGCAGGTGAATACATTTGCGAAATGCCGGAGAAATTTTGCCTGGCGTCTCGTTTTGGACACGCGTGTCAGTTTCTGGATGCTGGCGCCCATTTCCGGCATCGAAGAAACAGACGGCGGTGTCCGTGTTTTTCTTTGGAAACTGGAAATGGGCACCACACGTCCAAAATGAGACATGGTGGCGTTTCGCAAATTTTTTGCCGTTTTCACAAGGCGAAACGTTGCCGATTCGCCCATCACTAATGATACCATGTAACTTGATATATATATATCAATACTGTTGAATATTATTTATTGTTATTTTCTAGATCAGATATCATGGGTAACCTACAAAATATAACTAGTGGAAATACCCTGGCCAAGATATGGATTATGAGAAAGGAATGGTGAAAGGAGTTAGGTAATTACCTCCTTGAAAATTTTTATTCAATCAAATCATATTTTATACTTCAAATAAAACTTGTGTGGTGTCAGTGGGCAGGTAAGAAGGACAGGGCCCTGTTGTGGCCTGAAACCTTTACCACCCCTTAGCTTGCTCATCTTAATAACGCTTGGTGTACGCTAAGGAGTGGCAATTGTTGCAAATAGCACAACAAAAGCTACTGGAACATTGGCATACATTGTAAAAAGTGTGAAAGATTACTGGAAAACAAGGTCATATATTACATGTTTATTCTTGTATTTGAGCTGGTATTTGTAATTATAAGGTAAGAATGAGCAACTTAGCAGTGGCATAGACATGTTTTTAGTAAATTAAAGCAGTATTTGACTGGGGTGTCTGGGCCCCACCAGGGCTACCACCAATAGCAAGTTAAACCAACCCCCCTACACACAAAACATACCGTATATATGATACAATCGTACACACTTGTGGCGGCAAGCACCGCAACCATCTCCTGAAGGCAGAGGTTTCCAGCAGCAGACCTGGGTTAGCATGGGCCAAAGAGGCTAAGGGTCCCACAGACCCAGGCTGTATTAAAGGCTTTTATAGTATTTTGAATACTGATGTAAACACCATTGTAAAGAAAACTCACCCTGGTGGTCTAGTGGTGCAGCGGGGATGCTCCTCTTCCCCTGAGTTTCTTGTGCCTTAAGATGTGTGCGGTGTGTCTCTCCTGCTTTTATAGGCACATGCACGCTGGCGTGATTACTTCAGCGCGCAATGGTGTGAAATTCAAAAATATAAATAGTGCTTTCCTTCTTCTGATCATTGCCCGTGATAGGATCTTCTTCCTGTGGTTCCTGAGCCTAGTACTAATTAATCCTGATATCCTGATTCTGGTTTTGACCCCTGCCTGGTTATACAACCTTTCTGACCTTTCTATCTGACCCTTGCCTGAATTTCGACTACCTCTACTTCTGAACTTGTCTGATTGATTACCCGGTTTTGACCTTTGCCTGCCTGTTTACGATTGACCTCTGCCTGCCTCGACCCTGCCTGTTCTGACTACAAATGTGTTTAACGCCTTGTTCCGTGATCTTCTGCCTAAAGACTTTGCAATTACAGTACAGTCGTGCACCATTGCTGGCCAGAACTCCTGCCCTACACCTCTCGTTTAAGTCCAGGTGGCATCTGAGTAAGCTGAGGGCTCCTCCTGAAGCCAAAGGCATTCACACTACAGGTGAAGCATGAGCCGAGACCAGGGTGCTTGGCATTTGTTCTGGTGTTGGGTGACGACTGTGACAACTACTGTATAATCTGGTTTAAGAAAGGAAAGTGATTCAAAAAGTTCTTAGATTCAGAATTGAAGATTTTTTTAAGAAACAAAATAAACAGGAGATGGTCAATTTATGTGGAAGCTTTAGATGACAACAAAGAGGAATTTGTACATAAACTCATGGGGAAGGCTGATTAAGATTTCAGAAATTAAACTGGGTTGTTACCCCATTCACATAATTTTTAAATTGTGTTTACTCTTTCTGGATTTTAAAATCCTTGTGTTTTGAGCAATAGTGAATATAAATAAAAAACAGGTAAAAATGGTTAACAATATTTATTTATTGTTTATGTAAAACTCTGAATGTTAATCATTTGAAATATGAAACTGCACATTTTACATGCTGTAAAACTGTCATATTGTTTTATTGTAAAATTCAATAAAAAGAATTTGAAAAGAAAAGAAAGTAAAGTGTTGACTCAATTAACCTACAAAGCATATAAATTATAAAAAGTATAAATTATGTATTTATGACTGTTTATAGTCTGAAACATAGCAGATTTAGGGCATTTGATCACCACTATGATTAAGTGCCTGATTGCTAAAAACACATAAGGCTATGGTGTGATCTACAGTTGTTTCAAAATAAAGATTTAATTTTCTTTTAGATGGCCTGTTGAGGGACTTCCATGAAGGTTCTTTTGAAATTCTGCTGTCTTGCATTCATTAAAAAAACTAAGTTTGCCTCAGCATTTTTTGTTATATAACCCCTCAGGTTTTCTCTGGACTTATATAGAGAGAGAGGCAGCAATTGGGGGATCTGAGATGTTTGACAAAATGTCCAAAATTGCTTTGTGTGCCACATTCTTAGCAATGAACCAAGGCAGGAACAGAAAGCAAAGTTAAAACTCAACAGAATAGTAACTGAGATATTGCTGGTGCATTTATCTATTCTGTTTCCCTAATCTCTTCAGCTTCTTTTTAACATTATGTACACTCATAAATGACGTGTCAGCTAATACAATTTTGATTGATTTCAGGTGACAGGAGTTCACTAAATATTTAACATTAGTCTAAGGCTCAGAGTGATTGTATGTCAAGGGTTTTCATGTCTTATTTTAAAAAAGCCATGGGACACTTGACATGCATATGCTTAGGCTGATGCTAATGTAACTTGGAACTTTTGTCACCTGACATCAATCAAATGATGATTAACAGGCAGTGGTCAGACAGACTCTCAAAGCAGTGAGTAGCAATGTCCTGATGAATCATGAAACTTTTGAATTGCTACTGTCTATCATATATATATATATATATATATATATGTATGTATGTATGTATGTATGTATGTATGGATAGATAGATACAGTAGATACTTACACAGCAGTTTGGCAGGTTTTAGATGGCGAATAGTCAAATTTGATTTCTTAAAGGGCCAGAGTATGATAAATCTCTTAACTCTAATTTGAATTTTTTTTTTAAAAACTCGAATTGAACTTCCTAGTCAAATTTGACAGTTTAGGCAATAAAAGAAATTCTATAATTTGAATTAGAAATTCAACCCTTGATAAATCTGTCCCTGAGTATTCTAACTGATAACTTAATTTTAGAAGTGTACAGATACTTTTAGGCAAAAAGTGTGCCTGGAGTTTTTTGGGCATTTATATATACAGTATATATACACACACTCACACTCGTAAATAGGAGTCAGAACTATTGACTTTATAAAAATAAATTATCTACATTTTTAATGGGAATAAGAAGAGAGACAATTACAATTACCGCTTACAATGTCATCCATCAACCTATACAGAGTATTGCAACATCCAGTAAAGGAACCATCACTGTCAGGACCCCACCCTCCTCCAGGAGCATTTCTCATCATCCAAGGCCCAGGTACAATAGCACCTCCCGCACCCCCAGTAGTTCCACCGAGGTGGCATCCACCTTTGTTTTCAGATATTAAAATTCAGCACCTTCATTTTATTTATTTCAACTTAATATTTTTATTTTAACAGTATTCTATAAGAACTAAATTATATTTTAAACCCATTTGTTAAACTATTAGCTAAAATTAAGTCAGTATTTAAAATTAATAAATATATATTTGCCACTTCAACCTTCATAAGGTTTAATGTGCATTTACGGTTGATACAGTACTTTGAACCTACGTTATCATTTATAAAATTAAGTCATGAACTCTTTTAAATGAGGATGCATTTGTATGAAAATGGATATATGAATGGTCTTAGAATCAGTTGCTTTAATCTGGGCGCAGAATAACATGAATGATTTATTGCATTACTGAGATGTAGTCTCCCTTTTATGCAAATGTAAATGAAATGTAGTGTACAGCAAAATTATAGTGTTTTTGTAAATGATTGTGATGCATTTATTTTCTCTTAAAGAGAAATTGCAAATAGTTATATTGTGTGTGATAGCTCACTCTCAGTGTGTGTGTGTGTGTGTGTGTGTGTACAGTCTATCTATCTATCTATCTATCTATCTATCTATCTATCTATCTAGATATAAGTCCCACAGTGCCCACAATCATACTTTGATGAAGCCAGAGGTGCACGATCAAATCTTGATAATATATATAAGCAGGATCTGCACACTCAATTGTTCTGAAACAGTGATTTATTTCCCGAAAAATGGCATGCTTATCCGACGTTTCGGTCTCAAATGGAGACCTTTCTTATTGAAACGTCGGATAAGCATGCCATTTTTTGTGAAATAAATCATGGCTTCACAACAATTGTGTGCTGATCCTGCTGATATATATATATATATATATATATCAAACCATTTTAACATTACAGTTAGTTATTTTATTTATTAATGGGATAAATTTAACAAACCTATATATGAAAGGTACCATAATGTTGTTTACACACGAACAATAGTTTCATAAAATTCAGATATTTACCAATTATCTGAGCATCAGCATGTAGCTGTTTCCAATAACAGATTATCTAGAAAAATTACACTCTTGTGCTCTCCAATGAGAGTAATTCTTAATAGTTCTAATTTGTTATTTACAATACCACATTTACTGTACCGTTTTTATTTGCCAGTATTACACTGTAATATGCTTCTAAAGGGCAGCTATAGTATTCTTCTGTTCCAAGCTAGATACTCTCAGTGACTTCAGGGATGAAATAAAGAAGGGCTGGCCAAATATAAATGGTCCAGAAAGGATTCTCATTAGAGGATTTTGCAAGAACTTAAAAGGAAATGTTTTATTCATCAAATTTGCTTTAAGACTCTGAGAATATCCTAGTAAATTCTAGCAGCTGCCCATGTGCAGTGTGCAAAATGCAATTTCAGATGTCATTCCCCATGGTTTTTTTTAGCCACAAGGAAGTTCACAGTGCTATCAGTGCACAGATAACCTCACCCCTGTACAATGGACTTTTCTTTGCTTTGCACTAGCAATCTCATTGTCTACCAATGGCCAAACATGGAGTAACTTCCAGTTTGCCCTATTTGTTTTGGCAAAAAGTATATTCTGTGCAAGCCCTGTTTTTTTAACTAATGTTGAACAAGTGAGTATATTGCGCCTTCAGTAGGTTTACGTCCCAAAGCAACAACCATGTCATTTTTATGCTTGTGATTCTATCTTTAAAATAGAAAAATAATACTACTGCAACTCAAGATTCCAATCCATTGCTTTTCATACCTTGAAATTATTAATTGGTAAGACTGAGATAAAGGAAATTGCTCTATAGCAGTTATAAAATTGAAGTTTTATAAGGGGAAAAAAGTATTGTAGTTGTTTTTAGCAAGAGCTATAGCTATTTTTATTTTACAGTGCTTGTGGGTTATTAAATAAGGCACAAAGCAGCTGGTACCACATTTTTCTCTTTTAAAACTATACACATCGATGATGATGTTGCACACGGCTAACTATTCTTCATCATTATTGGTATCAGCATCAGTGCTACCCATAACCATCCATCATCAACTATCTTCTTCTATCATTATCCATCTCTATCAACTTTATGCATTTCTGTCCATCACCTTCCATAAATCATCTTTTGCCACACACCTCCATCCATCTATCATCATAATTTCTTAGATTCTAGTCAGTTTCTCAATAACTGCATGTGTAATTTTTATTTTGTAAATGGTAAAAAGAGAAATATGATATAGTGAATGTTATAGATACATTTGGATATAGTGCAATTAAAGTTTAAGTTGAAAAGCAGGATATTGTTTGAATTATACAGGCATAAGAAATAAAAGATTATTCCAGTTCAGACTCCTAACACAAAAGAAAGTATTCATTATTTATGTATGTTTTTGCAAAGTGAAATTAACAAAAAAGATGTAATCACAATTCAGTGATTTGGTGGCCAGTTGGTTTATATTTGTAGCATAACTCATTTATTACTCTAAATAAATAAATAAATTTAAAAAATATGTTATGGGTTTTAAACTTCAAAGAAGGGCATGAACTGTAAGCACTCTTTTTGATTAAAGATCAACAAACAATAAATATTGGTCACAGTGTCCTCCTTTTGGAGGTTTTGGAAATTCAGGAGGCAAGCAATAGGCATCGGTGGACTGTGAAAAATGTGAAAAATAA
>CM044432.1:64644899-64687568 GCA_024363595.1 Xenopus borealis | reverse complement strand
AATTTAAGGGCTAAAGTGTGATATATCTAAATAGAATGTATGGCACCAAAGTGGTTAACAAAGTGTGCTGGGGCAGCAGAGGGAACTCTGGGTATAACGACATGGAGGTGAGGGATGGTGACGAACACTAATAGGAGGGCTGATATAAAAAGGGAGATCACTTACCGTACTCCTCTTTCAGCATCACAGACACCTGGAGCGCTGTGCAGGCTTGGCAGTGTGTCTGGTCCCCCATAATGGCATCCGATCATCCCACCCCACCCTTTAGCCTGGTTATATTTTACAATATGTTACATTAAAGGTTTTTATTTAAAGGGGCTGTTCACCTTTGAGTTAACTTTTAGTATGATGTAGAGAGTGATATTCTGAGACAATTTGTAATTGGTTTTAATTTTTTATTATTTGTGGTTTTTGAGTTATTTAGCTTTTTATTTCACATCTCTCCAGTTTGCAATTCCTCAATCTCAATCTGGTTGCTAGGGTCCAAATTACCCTAGCAACCATGCATTGATTTGAATTAGGGACTGGAATATGAATAGGATATGGTCAGAATAGAAAGATGAGTAATAAAAAGTAGTAGTAGTAGTGCACAGAGCATTTGTTTTTAGAGGGAGTCAGTGACCTCCATTTGAAAGCTGAAAAGAAAAGACAGAAGAAAGCAAATAATTCAAAAACTATAAAAAATAAATATTGAAGACCAATTGAAAAGTTGCTTAGAATTAGCCATTCTATAAAATACCAAAAGTTAACTTGAAGGTGAACCACCACTTTAAAACAAATTACTAACATTTGTCAATATGTTGTTACTTTAACCACTGTTTTGTTGTGTTATCTGAAAGCTGCTGGCAGGTAATTGATTTTGGTCCTTGACATTTCGGTCTGGTTAATAAAGGTTTTTCTCTTTACATGCCCACCATGGCCGCAGTGGCTAGCTTCTGGGGTAACCTATGGTTTGGCATAATATGGCAAGGATTGATTATCTGTTTGATTAAACATGGTTTAATAAAGCTGTGGCGGACCTCCACCCATGAAGAAAAGAAAAAACGGAGTCTGGTGTTTTTTTTTAATTATTTTATTTTATTGGTCACAAGGGGAAGGTTGTGTGTTTCACACAAGCAACTGAATCCCCACTATCTTTATAAGACTATAACAAGAAATGTAAGTGTATGAAAACATAATCCATGGAAGAGAAATATCTTGGAATGTCCAGTGCATAACACATTATTGGCTATATAACACAAATCTGTACAACATATCTTGTTTATTATGATTCCAGATATTCATAACAGAATTCAGATATAGATCACTGAGCTATATCTAATCAGTATTGCTCTTTTTTGTTATAAACTCTCTACATTGCAGGTTTCCTGTTAGTATCAGTTCAGCTGTCCACTGCTTGGCTCAGTGAATTCACATTTTAGCTAGGGAATTAGTTTGAATCATTTTCCTTTTGAATTATTTGGTAACTGATGAAAGCAAGAGGTTAGAAAATGTCAAATGTTTGTATTTCTTCATTAGGTGCTCCCATAACAGGTAATTATATGGTGTTACTTCCTGGTGTGTTAAGCGCTCTAAAAATGCAACCCATTTCAAACAGCAGATTCCGTATGAAGATATAATTCTTGCTGAGCTCCATCAGAATCAAATGAAATGATTACAATAATGTAGCAGTATGTAATTTAGATGGATTATCTTTAAAGGGTGTTTCCATTCTACTTGCGTGTACTGTGTGCTAGCTTCTCCAAAGACCCAACAAAGTCATGCATTAAAAATCGGATATGGTATATATTGCTACACACTAGAACCAATGTTTGAAGGGCCCCTTAGCTGAATTTTACTCTGGCTGTTCCACTGTAGTTCAGACACCTTAAGTGGTCTTTTGTTAAACCATGGTTAGTCACTTCATTTTCCAGAGTAATATTAGACTAATTCAAGATATTCCCAGTTAGATGAAGCTAATAATAGGGTAACCCTGTTATAGTCACTCTAGGGGGCATATTTATTATGCTATGTAAAAAAAAATTGCCAAAGGTGTAAAAAGCTGTGTAAAATAAATGGTTAATTTATAAAGGTGGGTATAATGTTACATAGTTAAATCAGGTTGAAAAAAGACTAAGTCCATCAAGATCAACCCCTCCAAATGAAACTCAACATCCTTACATACACACACTGACCCCACCATACCTTCACATTAATTGTTTATACCCATATCTATTCTAACTATAGAATTTAGTATCACAATAGCCTTTGATATTATGTCCCTCCAAGAAAGCATCCAAGCCACCAAAAACATTGACAGATTTAGCCATCACATCATCACATTCCACAACCTCACTGTCCTTACTATGAAAAATCACCTACGTTGCTTCAAATGAAATTTGTTTTGCTCTAGTCTGAAGGGGTGGCCTCTGCGGTTGTGATCTTCTTTATGGGTAAAAAAGTTCCCCTGCTATTTTTCTATAATTTTCACTAATATATTTGTAAAGTGTAATCATGTCACCTTGCAAGCTCCTTTTTTGCAGGGAAAACAACATCCACCTCGACAGTCTACCATCATAATTTAAATCTTCCATCCTCCTAACCAGTTTGGTTGCATATCTCTGCACTTGTTCTAGCTCATTTCTTTCTCTCTTAAGGACTGGAGCCCAAAACTGCACTTCATTCTCTAGGTGAGACCTTACCAGGGAGGGACATATAGAGAGGCATAATTATGTCTCTTGAGTTGATGCCCTTTTTATGCAAGACAGTACTTTAGTGACCACAGAATGACACTGCCCAGAATCGGGCAACTTATCTCCCAGCACAATGCCATTTTGTAACATTTATAACTTGCATTTATATTATTTTTGCCAAAATTTATAATCTTGCATTTATCAACATTGACCTTCATTTTCAAGTTTGCTGCCCAGTTTTCCAACCTGGTCAAATCACTCTGTAAAGTGGCAGCATCATGCAAAGAACCTATACTTCTGCACAATTTTGTAGTAAACAAGTTGAAAAGAACGAAGTACAGAGCCCAGCAGAACTCCGCTAACAACACTGGTCCACATAGTAAATGTTCCATTTACCACCACACTTTGTAATCTATCTTTTAGACAGTTATCTATCCAGGTACAAATATTAAGTTCCAGGCCAACGTTCCTTAATTTAAGCAGTAACCTTCTGTGTGGCTCTGTATGAAATGATTTAGCAAAGCCTTAGTAAATCACATCCACTGCCATCCCAGAATCGAGGTCCCCACTCACCTTCTTATAAAAATAAATTGTTAGTCTGGCAAGATCTATAACACATGAAACAAAGCTGGCACAAACATAGTATTTTGCTATGAAGTCTAATATCTTATCCTTTGTAACCATTTCAAAAAGCTTTCCTACCACTGATGTCAGACTAACTGACACCTATCACATCCAAAATAAAACACATATTAACAATCTGACCAGTACAACCTAAACACATTTAATCAAAGGGAATATACAGTTTTTTTCTTTTAAAAAAAGCAGTTTTTTTTTTAAATATTGTGAAATGAGTTCTTTCACTGAGGCCTGCAAATGAGTTCAGGAGTGGGTTCAAGGTGCGCTTTTAGTAAACTCCTTCACTAGAAGTATCACTACCCAGACTGGTGACCACACTACTAAACAGCAGTTAACACAGACATTTGGTTGATTTGAAAATGCTTTGGAAGGGTTCCTAGGCAACCAAGGAATTCTGAGAGTATGTTAGGAAGGTGTCAGGCGTGCCCAATCACTCTCCGCTCCTCTTTGGCTCCGTTGTAGGATTTGTTTGGAACATTCCTGGGTTCTTGTTTCTTCCTGTATAGATTCCTGGACTTTTGACCCTGCCTGAACTTCGACTTTGATATTTTCTGCCAGCCTTTTGGACTTTTGCCTGGACTTTGATTATGATTTTGTCTGTTCCCAATTGTACCATAAACCTGGACTTTAAAACTTAAAAAGTTTCCTCCTTGGTCCTGACTACTCCTGCTGGGAGACAAAAGGCCCCCTGACATTACAATCGGGCCATGGACCCCACCGAGGATACTACGTCTGGTGTCAGATGAGCACTTCTGGGATTGGCATCCCACATGGAAGATTATGAAGCTCAGCAGTTCCACACTAGGCAAGTACTTAATACTCTCCTATCCCGTATGCTTGCTGCATCTCCGGTTACTGCTAATCCTCCCACAACTGTTGTTCCTCTTGCAGTGGTCTCACCGGCCAGTGAGCCATGCATCCCTCCTCAACCTTGATATAATGAGATCCTCAGGCCTTCAGAGGTTTTGCTACGCAGTTCCAGATTCAGTTGGAGTTTCGACCCTCGCAGTATTCCAGTGAACCTGCCAAGGTGGAGTATGTCTCATTTGGAGGGCAAACTGCTTAAGTGGGCAACAAGAATTCTCCATTGACCTGTGACGCCAAAGCATTCCACCAGGCATTCCGAACTGTTTTTAATGCTCCAGGTCGGGTCACTAATGCTTCCTCCCGGCTCCTGCAAATCAGGCAGGGAAGTTGCAGTGCCAGTGAGTATGCTATTGACTTTAGAATCTTAATGGCAGAAAATAATTGGAATGATACAAGGCTGTTTTCTACCAAGGCCTCTCCACTCCACTGAAAGATGATCTTGTCTCCAGGTGTTAGAAGATTTAATTGCGCTCACCGTGAAGGTGGACACACGTCTAAGGGACTCAGTTCAACTTACCAAGGAACACAGAAAGAGATTCCAGCCCATACTGACTCCACACTTCCAACAGCCTCTCTTGCTTGCTCCACCCCAGAAACTTCTAGTCATGTCTCCAGAGGAACCTAAGAGGTACCCAAGATTCTGTTCCTGGGACACATTTTCTCTCATGATGGGTTCGAGATAGATCCTTCCAAGGTCACGGCAATCCAAGACTGGTCTCTACCCGCAAGTACCAAGGCTATCCAAAAATTTGTCAGTTTCGCTAGCTGACAATTTATCAAGGGGTTCTCCTCCCGTATTGCTCCTATCCTGGCTCTGATCCAGAAGGGGGGAAAACCTAATTCCTGCTCTCCTAATGTTCTGGAGGTCTTCCAGTCCTTGAAAGATTTGTTTGCTTCAGCTCCTATCCTTTTCAACCTGATCTTTTGCAACCCTTCTTCATTGAAGTAGATGCTGGTGCCTTCCTTTCTCAGAGGCAATTCACAGATGGGAAGCTTCACCCTTCAGCCTATTTCTCTAAAAAGTTCTCTCCTGCAGAGCAAAAGTACGATGTGGGGAATCGTAAGCTTCTGGTGGTGAAATTTGCACTCAAGGAGTGGTGACATTTCCTGTGGTGACCATTTACACAGATCACAAAAACCTAGAGTTCATCCAGACTCTCAAGAGACTGAATCCCCGCCAGCCTCATTGGGCACTCTTCTTCACTGTATTTGATTTCATTCTTACATATTGCCCTGGCTCCAGAAACTGTAAGTTTTCTCTCTGAGGGGTGCATCAGTGAAGACAATGAACCAATTGTTACTCCCAAAAAGATCATTGCTTCCTTATTCCCACAACTGGCCAGCCAGATTCTATCTGTCCAGCCATCTTCTCCTGCTGATACACTCATTGATTTAGGTGCCTCCCGAACTCTGCATACCCATCCTTCAGCAAAGCCACTCTTCCAATTAAGCTGGACATCCAGGTACTCAAAAGACCTTTGAGCTTGTCAGTCGACTCCTCTGGTAAAAGACCTTTGAGCTTGTCAGTAAACTCCTCTGGTGGCCTTCTCTACTGAAGGATGTGAAAGACTTTGTGGTGTCCTGTGCCATCTGTGCCTTGTCTAAATCCAGCTCTCGCCCTAGTGGGTTGTTACAACCTCTGCCCATTCCTTCTCATCTGGCTATGGACTTTATTGTCCAATTACCATCTCCCAAGGGGAACACTGTGATATGGGTGGTTATTGACTGCTTCAGCATGATGGTGCATTTTATCCCTCTTCACAAACTTCCCTCTGCCATTGAACTCTGTTGTTCATTCAGTTTATTTTATATCTGCATGGCTTCCCAGTGGAAATTGTATCAGACAGAGGTTCCAAGTTTGTGTCCAAGTTCTGGTGCTCGTTGTGTAAAAACCTGGTTATTGCTCTTCAGTTCTCCTTTGCCTATCACCCCCAATCCAATGGGGCAGCTGAAAGAGTAAACCAAGCACTGGAACAGTTCCTGAGAAGTCATATCCCTCTGCCAGGATGATTGGTTCAATCTACTTTCCTGGGCAGAATTCGCTCACAACAACTCTTATCATGCCTCCACTTGTAGATTGCCCTTCTTGAATGTGTATGGACAACATACTCAAGCTTTCCCTCAGGACTTTCTCTTGTCCGATGTTCCAGCAGCCGATGATCATGCAGCCCACATTTCAGTCATTTGGTCGGCTACCAAAACCAACTTAGAGAAAAGTTCCTTGTCCCACAAGAAGTATGCTGTTCAAGGGTGAACATCTTCTCCCTTATATAAAGTTTGGGAGAAACTGTGGCTCTTTATGAGGAAAACTCATCTCAAGATCCCTTCCCCCAATTGGGCCCAAAATGTATTGGTCCATACTCCATTGTGGAGATTGTTAATCCTGTGGCAGTGAAGCTACAACTTCCTCCTGAGATGGGAATCTATAATGTATTCCATGTCTCTTTGGCTAAACCAGCCATCGCCAATCACTTCTCCTTCTACTATCTCCGTAGACAGCCAACAGGAATAGAAGGTAGAGAAGATCTTGGACTGCAGAATATCCAGAGGGTTGCTACAATTCCTGATTCATTGGAAGGGTTTTGGACCTGAAGAGTGTTCCTGGGTAAAACATACCGATGCCCATGCTCCTCGTCTAGTAAGAGAATTCTACAAACAATTCCCAAAGAAACCATGAGCTGGTGGTCCAGTGACCCCCCTGGGGAGGGGGTACTGTCAGGAGTGCCCAATGGTGCTCCGTTACTCTTCAGCACCACGTCCAAGATGGCGACGGCCTTGGCCACGATGACATCACTCAGTGCAAAATTTTTATATTTAAGGACTTTCAGGTCATGGGGTTGATGGTTGTAGGATTTTTTAGGAACATTCCTGAGTTTTTGATAATCCTTCCTGTATAGATTCCTGGACTTTTAATCCTGCCTGAACATCAACTCTATTTTCTGCCTGCCTTTTGAACTTTTGCCTGGACTTTGTGAACAATTTTGTCTGTTCCCATTTGTTCCCCAAACTTGGAATTTAACCCCTAAAGCTTCCTCCTTGGTCCTGACTACTCCAGCTGGGAGCCGATGAGCCCCCAGACAGAAGGTAATTGTAAAGTGCTGAATTCTTTACACATGAAGTACTAATCAGGATAGTGCCTGTTCTGTATATATAAATAAATGCAAGAAAATGAAATATGAATATGAAAGAGAAAGCTAGCAGGGAATCAGAGTTGGACCAAGATGAATATCCTTATAGCACTGTGAAAATTAAGAGTTGCATTGGGTGTATTTTTTATTGTGTTAATATAACAATTAAAAATAATAAAAGTTACTTTTTTTAGTACTTAGATATTACAAATATTTTATGTGATGCAAAATGACTTCACTAAATATGACTATAAAGTTTTTGATTCATCCAGGTCATTGTATATCTAGTATTTGATAATAACTGGAATTGCTAAAATAATCATTGAAGATGTTTCACTACTCATCTGAGCAGCTTTTCAGTTCAACTGGAAGTCCTCGTCAAGGTGGAGAAACCATCCCTGAACAGAGGTGGGGGAGTCTTCAACACCACCTGTCTGCGATATACAATAACGTCTGTACCATGGCGGTTTCAGAAAACTTCACACATCAGTTCATGCGACAAGTACAGTGTCGGACTGGCCCAACAAGATACCAGGAAATATCCCGGTTGGCCTGGGTGTCAGTGGGCCCTCATGCTGCTAATTTGGCCAAGTTCATGGCCATTCCCTATTTATAGAAGCTAAATAGATGTCATAATAGATTATATTATGTAAAGAAAATACACTAGAAGAATAGAGTTTGAATGAGTAGACGAAGAATAATAGTACTAATGTAAGGTTTTTGGGTGGGCCCCTAGTGTAAAGTTTTTGGGTGAGCCCCTAGTGTAAGGTTTTTGGGTGGGCCCCTAGTGTAAGGTTTTTGGGTGGGCATGACAATGCATGACACATTGTTAATCCTATCACAATAACTACACAGAATCAACACCTGTGAGTTTCAGATGTAACCTTTCTGAAGAGTTACAATGTGCCATTGTGATTAGAATAGTGGAGCTGAGGACTTCCCACACCACTGAAGAAGCTGCTCAGATGAGTTGTTTTTAGATATACTTCACTCAATTTATAAAAAAGCCTGTGTAAAATTGTCCATAAAATCTGTAAAATTATTTGTAAACAACGTTGAAGAAATGTTCAGATGTCTACAAATCACAGTTGCTTATACACATTTAGGGGCAGATTTACAAAATTTGTGTGAATAATTCAAAGTTCGATCGAATTTATAAAATTCGATCGACGGGTTAAAATAGTTTGAATTGATCGATTCGAATGATTTTATCGATCAATCTAATTTTTACTATTCGATCATTCGACCAATCGAACAGTAGTAAAATTCGATATTCAAATTTGAAGGATTTTACTTCCCTTCTATTCACATGGTCGAATTTTGAATTTTTTTAAATTCTAAATTCGACCAATCATAAATGTGTTAATACAAAAGTTATACTGGAAGCTAATTTCATTATAATATTTTTAAAAATATTTTTTTAAACTGTTGCCAGATTTGAAGTGTTGCAAACAAAGGATATTTTGACTATAGCAATAGATACAGTGCAATCATCCATGTGCTGGCGTGAAGCTATTTTCGATTGTAAAGTAAAAGGATTCATAATTTTATGTAGAACATTTCTTCAATATCAAATTGTTGTAATTAGTTGCCATAGACACTTCCTTATAAAGCGTTAAATGTTATAATACCACTGGGAAATGGTGTCCAGGCAACAGCAGTAATTGGAAGTCATGAAATCAACTCCCATACTAAAGCTTGTTTTTGTATGTAGAGCTGTAAACTATTAACTAAGGATTATATTCTAATCAAACCATACAATGTATATTCACAAAGGAAGTATGAAAAAAGTTCAGATCTATAATGTCCACCCTGAAGAAAAATCCACAAACCTCTAAAAGTTGGAATTGTTTAAAATTGTTCCACTCAGATCAATACAGCTCCGACTGAGTTCTATGGGACCTTGACAACTTTTTCTTGGCAAATTTTTGTATTAGAGGTTTTTAAGAAGTATAGGAAACCACACTTTTTTTGAGATTCCTGGAAAAAAATAGAAATTCAATTGTTAGAAAAGATACTAAGCATTGAAAATCAGCCCCTATGTTATATTCAAATGTATAATGCTCTGTGTATTTAGTTTTTCAGTCTAACTGCTTTAGAGAAATGTGGAAAAAAAAAAACATATGAAGCTTCACTAGTTGGCCTCAAAAGGGTGCATGTTCCTTCAGACCAGTCCCTTTATAAGCTTTTTTACTATTGGTTAATTGGGTGGTCCACCAATAAGTTCACTTTTAATGTATTATAGAATGGCCAATTCTAAGCAACTTTTCAATTGGTCTTCAATATTTATTTTTTTATAGTTTTGTAAAATTTGCTGCCTTCTTATCTACTTTCAAGCTGGGCTCACTGAGTTAAGCCAAAACATATTGCTCTTTGAGGCTACAATTTTAGTGTTGTTGCTACTTTTTATTATTTTTCTGTTCTGTTCAGGTCCTCTCCTAGTCATACACTAGTCTCTTACTCAACAGATTGCTAAGATACTGTGAACCCTAGCAACGAGAAAATAAAAGTTCATTCAAAGGAGAACAACCTCTAAAATCAGTAACCTTGTATTTTTTCTTATATGATATTCTGCCCTTCATCATCGATACTCATGAAAAAATCTAATGTATCTTCCTGACCATCTCTGTAAAATCCTAACCATCACTGTAAAAAACTCTTTCTGCATTTTAAGATTATCTTTCTTCTAATCTGAAATGGCGAAAAATTAGCAAAACACTGCCGCGCTTTGTTTTGGCCCCCGGCACCAGCATCCTAAAATGGACGCCGGCATCCAAAAAAGAACACCCGCGTCCAAAACAAGACCCCGGCAAATTTTCACCAGGCGAAATTTTTTTGGCATTTCGCAAATTTATTCGCCTGTGACTGAGAATTCAATTCTCCCATCACTGAATGAATTCCACACAATTATGAAGAGCTTCAACCTGTAAAACAATCCTTTTGATGGATAGGGTGCTTAAACAGTAGAAGGATCATCCCCTTGTGACCCAACATTCCTATGTAACGCCAGGTATACTGTAGCACACCACATATTCAAGAGTTTAGTGCATCATAGTCGGTTTATTTGCCCCAAAATTGTGATTTACATTACATGAATCATGTGTTTTAATCTCTTGATCACTGAGCTCACTCATTTGGGTAACATATGAGATTTTTTGTGAAGATGAATGGATAATTTGAAAGGACACTCATAGAAAACTTTAAATGGACTGACCAGTTTTTGCTAAAAGAACTTATAGTTGTACATGAACTTAACTACCCTAATTGGGTCCCTCCCACAACATCCTCCCCCACCCCCTTCTTGTTTTCCTCCCCCTTCACACAATATCACTAGGTGTTGTACAGGTCACACACAGTCTTGAGAAAGGGCCCAGTGGGGTCGGAAATGTTGCCTTGTATATATCCACAATTTTGAGGCCAATAAACCAAATTTGATGCACTAAACTCTTGAATTTGTGGTGTGCTACAGTAAATCTGAACGAATAATATGGTTTAGCAGAAGCTACTAGTGATGGGCGAATTTATTCGCTAGGGGCGAATTCGTGGCGAATTCCCGTGATTCGCCGCTGGCGAATAAATTCGCGAAACACCAACAAAAATTTGCCAGCGAAAATTTGCCCAAAAAAAAAAACGAGTTGCGCGTCGTTTTTGACGCAACGCATCGAAAATGACGTGACACAGTGAAAACGACACGACTAAAACGACGCGACTCGCGTCGGAAACGACGCAACACGCCGCGATTGACGCGACGCACGTCAAGAACGACGCGCGACTCGTTTTGCAAATTTTTTCGCCAATTCACGAATTTCGCTGGAAATTCACGAATGTTTCGGCGAAGCGAAATGGGTGAGATTCACCCATCACTAGAAGCTACTAGTGAATAAGGCGTCAGAGAGTTAATTATATTGTATCCTTACAGTATATATTTGTAGATAGTTATGATATCTTCCCTTGCATCACTTCTCCAGAGTAAGCAATGCCAATTTAGCCAGTCTTTCTACTGAGACTTTCCATACCATTAACTTTTACTATCAACTATTAACTTAGTTTCCCTTCAAATGAATGTTTTTTAAAAACTGGAAAACACAAAGACTGCACTGCATATTCTAGATGGAGCCTCGCCTTTGCATTGTAAAGAGGGAGAATGACCCTCTCCTCCTGTAAATATATATATATAAATCCTATATTTAATATTTTTTAGAAGAAATTCTCCCTGAGGAGAGGTGAAAGGTGATGGGGCTGTAAGACAGAGTAATTGTCAAAAATGGCTTTTATTTCCAGCTGGCAGCAAACAGGTAAAAATAGAGGCAGTTTACTTTCCAAAAATAACAGAAATGTCTTTCAGCAGCAGTGTAAGTAATTATAACAAAAATGCAGTGCAATTAACAACCTTGCATGCAGTGACTGTGCGCATAGGCACATACGATCCTTCATGTCAAGATCCTAGACCTAGACAATCTGTTTGTCTCTCCCAGTCAGCGGTTCTCAGAGACTGACCAGCCTGGTGTGTTTAATGGATCCTGATTAGACACCTGAGGCTAATCAGACCCAGCTTTTCAGCTTGTAGCACCTCATTCTGCTACAGGCTGGAAGTGACATCACACGCAATATCAATGATGGCACATGTAGTTTGCGGGATGTGGGGGGCAAGCTTAGGTCTGGTGTTTAGAGTGGCACTGAACCTAAATACAGCACTGCCCATAGGTCATTCTTAACCAGTGATATGTCTGCATTTCTACCAGTAAGGGTATAATGGGTATGCCATTTATTGACATAGAGCTACCCAGCTTACCAGTTTCTTGAGATCCCAAAGCAAGTATTCCACAACCTGGATGAAATTCATTGGTTTGCAATAAAAATGTATCAAAATATATCTTAGGTTTTTAAGAGACTGTGTCTGTTGTTTGCTTTCCAACAAGAGCACATGCAATCAGACACAGTTTTGTCTTACAGAATGAGAATGACTTTCTGCAAACAAAGCAGGAGGTATATACATGATATCAATGATTCATTTGCTGAAGTTGCAAAATGATATATTGTTCTCTGTATTTGTGTGTATCTTGGTATATTTTACAAATGTTACATTATCACTTGACCTACCCTGCAAGGAGCCAGTTTCCAGCAGATTGCCATGTTTTTTCCCTAATGCTTTTATTGTAATTGAAAGCCTAAGAAACAGAAGTGTCAAAACAATGTCAAAGCTATAATTTACCAAAATCAACATAATTCATAGGCATTTTCAGTGCTAACTATTATCTTACACTTGTAGTGAAAATATTATGAGGATTTACTTATGGTGAGTGAGAATGAAGTAGAAGCATAATTTATGAAGTAACAATGATTTCCTCAGTTGGAAATGCTGGTAATAAGAATAAGGGGATTGCTGTGAAAGCAGCATGAAAGTAGAGGTAGTTTGATGGAATGACAGAAGCACAATGAACTAACAGCAGGAATATCTGGTGTATAGAAATCCTTTTGACTTCTTACCCCATTCCCAGGAGTACAAGAAAGAATGTTGCATGCATGCTGTAAACATACTGTATTGTAGCTGAAGAAATATAGTACAGTATAAATAATACATATTTTATTATTGTATTAAACAGATGCATATTCAGATATATCTAAGACATATTGGTTTACAATGATTATAGGCAGAGAGCAGGGTTGTCACTCATCCTGTGTTTTACCATCATAGCCAGTAAAACACCTGACAATGCCAGAGCCTGTATTACAAATGTATCACAAATGTAGTTCAGCTCGTAGTCCCTGATCAGCCCAGAACCTTCCCAAAAAGTGTGTGTGTATATATATATATATATACTATAATCCACTCACTGCTGTTAAACACAGGGCTATTGGTAAGTTGATGTCTTACTGTAGGTCCTGCCTTATTCTATTTTCTGGATTGCATGTTGAATAAAGAGTCAGAGGTATGTGGGGCTGCACAGCTGTAAACTACCTAGCTATCTATACTTCATCTATCTATCATCTCTCTGTCTGTATTTTTCTATCAATCTATCTATCTATCTACCTACCTACTTACCTACTGACAGGCATATGTAAATGAGTGTAAAGTGTTCCTTGATTACCCTCCATAGCAAAACCAACTCTTCTGAAATTGTCATGTTTTATTAGTCAGCAGAAGCCATGAGTTTGGGTTTCTAATACCCCCTCAGTGAATGACATTCTTATACATATTTACCTATTTAGTTAATGGGTCCCAATTGTTGAATTTACTAGTTGTTTAAATGATTTATTTATGTATTTCATGCACCTTAAAGTATTGTTTTCAAAATAATGAATCAAACTATTGTGAGGTAAGCAGAGATATTAGCACAGACATTTTGTTTGTGCTAATAAATATTCCAACTCACTAAATCTGAACATTGGCAGATTGTTTTGGATGAAATTCATTGTTGTCCTTCCCAGCTAGATATTTGAAACAGAGAATGCCAGTTCACGGAGGGGGATAGATACTTGGATTAGAGCTGTGAAATTTTGTAGGACATTGACCAGCTAGCTTGTACAAAGGATTAAATAGATGAATCTGTGCATGACAACCAAAGCTGGAATACATATTTTAACATTTGTTGTTGTTGTTGTCTTACATAGCTAAAGCAAAGTATTTTACTGATGTTTCATTTAGTAGAATGAGCTGGCCTAGAGGTTAAATGATTAGCTTTTGATGGCAGATCTCATTATAAAGACCCTGGCTTGATTCCCAAGTAATGCTTTATGACCCTGGACAAGTTACTTACTCTATCTTCTGGGGTCCCACCATACCTTTCATGGTTGCCTTGATTTCTGTAAAGCAATTTGGCTCCTACAGGAGAAAAACTCTTAATCAATATTTCCTCTTACTTCTTTTTTTTGACAAATTGTATAACTAACTCATAAACAGGATAATCATGTCCTGCCTGATACAGAATGGGGTCAAATTTGCACTAGAATTATTGTGCATCCAATGCATCAGGAAAAAGTTAAAAAAGCACCTATTGATGCTAATGAATTTGCAAGAAAAAATAAGAAAAAGTCCAATGACTCCAATTGTTGCAGTTAGATACATTTTCATAATAGCAGGATATGGTAGTGCACTCAGGATTATGTGCAAAATATATTTAAGAAATCAAAACTAGCTCATATTACATAGTCACTATAGTTCTCCTATAACTAATTCAACTTTATTCATAACAGCACTTCAAAGAGGTACATCACTATCAATACTGCGCAGAAGTACTTTTTGACAAGGGCTCACTACATGCACTTTCTTCCATATTAACTTGCATGAACTCAACAACTTGCCAAATGTTCTATTTTTAAGTCATATATGATATCATATATATCATATTGCGGAAAGAGAAGTGATAGTAAAGCTTATTTAATAATATGTGTAAAATTGCTCTAGTGAGGTTACCCACAGCAAGCAATCATTAGTAACATTTCATTAGTCTGCTATAAAAAAATGTTACAGTAAAAACTTTTCAGTTGGGTAAGTTTTGGTTTTGTACCATTGCACTTTTTTTTTAAAGGATCCTGTCATGGGAAAAAGTTTTTTTAAATGCATCAGTTAATAGTGCTGTTCCAGAAGAATTCTGCATTGAAATCCATTTCTCAAAAGAGCAAACAGATTTTTTATATTTCATTTTGAAATCTGTCATGGGGCTAGACATATTGTCAATTTCCCAGCTGCCCCAAGTCATGTGACTTGTGCTCTTATAAACTTCAATCACTCTTTACTGCTGTACTGCAGCAGATAACAGCTCCCTAACACAAGATAACAGCTGCTTGGTAGATCTAAGAACAGCACTCAATAATAAAACCCATGTCCCACTGTGTACTATTCAGATACATTGAGAAGGAAAAACAACATCCTGCCAGAAAGCAGTTCCCTCCTAAAGTGCTGGCACAAGTCACATGACCGGGGCAGCTGGGAAATTGACAAAATGGCTAGCCCCGTGTCAGATTTCAAAACTAAATATAAAAAAATCTGTTTGCTCTTTTGAGAAATGGATTTCAGTGCAGAATTCTACTGGAACAGCACTATTAACTGATGCATTTTGAAAAAAACATGTTTTCCCATGACAGTTTCCCTTTAAGGCTTTTGCCTACATTGTGCTGCCAATGATTTCTGCACAGCCACTTTAGTTACCTATAGGCTTGCATGTGCATAATTAAATCAATGAATGTGATGTGAATATGAATGTTTATCCTGTAGTATCTTAAGGCATGGGATGGTTTAATTGTGTAAAGTTCACTAAAAACTAAGGTTATTATGTGTGCCGAGAGTTGAATACTTATGTATGGCATGGGATCAGTTAATTCATATATATTTAAAGAAGAAGCAAAGCTACCAATGCCAATTTATTAGCAACAATAGTGCAAACTAAAACTGCTGAATTCTTTACCATATCAGAGTAAACAGCTGTAGAAGTTCTCTATGTTTTGTTTGGTTATTAACTTGGTGTGACATTACTTTCTGCCTTAGTCTCTCCCTGCTCACTCATAGCTCTGGCTTTAGTTTACAGCAGGGATGGGAGAAACAGGAAGGGAAGAGGGAGAGAGGCGCAAACAGAGCATGCTCAAACCCTAGTCCTGGACGTTTATGGTTTTATGATTCTCCTCTAACTGCTACATAGACTGGGAAAGATTAAATAAAAAAAAACATGTATTATTACATTTCAGATTTTCCTATAGTCTCTGAGTTTTCAAGAGATAAAACATCCAATAAGTTTTTCAGTACTGGGGAGGTGGTTGAGCATAACACCTAGGGGTATATTTATAAAAGAGTGAAGTTAAGAGTGAAGTTCCGCCACTAGAGGGAAATTCCGCTGTTCTCCATTCATTTCTATGGGATTTTTAAAGGCGTATTTATCAAAGGGTGAACTTTCACTTCACCCATTGATAAATAGGCCAAAATACCATAGAATTGAATGGAGAGCGGTGGAATTTCACTCCAGTGGCGGAACTTCACTCTTTGATAAATTTACCCCCTAAGGTTAACCATTTGCACATCCAGTGATAGTTAATACACACTTTAATTGTAATTGTATAAGAACTAAGATATCCACTAGGAAATATGCTGATGGCACAAGACTTGTATAAATACACTTGACCCAAGGCCTTAAAATATTTATATTTTACAGTAAGGGCGTCAGTGCTCCTAATACATATACAGTAAATCCACCACACCATTCAAATTGAAAAAAAAAATATTTGTTTATCAATACAAAAAACACAACTATAAATGTGTTAAATGCAATCCCAATGAGAAGTTTTCCTGTAACATTGTATTATTTTCTATGCTGGCATTAAGCTGTTTTCACAGATTTGCAAGAAATAGCATAAGAAGTAATACTGTATTTACCTAATGAATATCAATTAATTGGAACATTTTGGTTAATGAGTGATGTAGATTATTTAAGCAGCTTACTTCGTTACTTTTCATTAAATTATGACTGAAGAGGACATATTGTTCTTGGTGAGTTTCAGAGCAATGAATTTATGTTATATTTTATAAAAGAAGACAGAAGACTTTGCAGTAAAATCCTGTTCTAATTTCTTAAATATACTATATTTATTATTACTATTTATTTATTATTACTATAATGAAACTATAGGACCTTAAAACAGTAAATCAGATAGACCTGCTTTATAAATGTGCATGGTGTAAGGTCTATTACACTAAGCAGTTTTTACTTTTTACAACCAATATTATTTTAATGAGTCCTTTAAAGTAAAGAAAACTGGAATGCACTGTGTTTTTTCTGGTACAGTGTACATTTTTATTTTTATTATTATTATTTATTATTTTTATTTACTTTGATGTAAAGTATAGAAGGATTTACTATAATTAAAAAGAGCCTTTAAAGAAACAACACATTGTAAATTTGAACCATGACCCTTTCTTGGCCTAAAACAAATTGTCTCACATAGTGATGGGCGAATTTATTCGCCAGGGGCAAATTCGCTGCGAATTCCCGCGATTCGCCGCTGGCGAATAAATTAGCGAAACACCAGAGAAAATTTGCCAAAAAAAAAAGCGACACGGTGCGACGCGCGTCGAAAATCACGCAACGAAAATGATGCGATGCGTGTCAAAAACAACACGATGCATCAAAAACGTGCCGCGACTCATTTCGCGAATTTTTTCGCCGATTCGCGAATTTCGCTGGAAATTCGTGAATTTTTTGGGTAGGTGAAACTGGGTAGATTCGCCCATCACTAGTCTCACATGGATGGAGGAAGTGAGCAATGTTGCTACATCTTTCAAGCTGCAAAATCTGGGTACTAGGAGGGCAAAGGTTCTTACCTATAAACAAAGGTCTAGTACAGTACACAGTACAGTGTATCAGCTGCGGTATCATTAAATAGTAAGAACACTGGCAACACTGTAATTAGTAGGTTTAAGTACCCCATTAGAATAGCGGTCAAATCATTTTGAAAATAAAATTGTAGCCTAACGGCCTGTTTTTTTGTTAGTATGCCCCCATACTTTATGCAAGAATGGCTTGGAAGAGCTACCTCCAATCCATAGTTGCAGTTCAGGGCTAGCTACTGTACATAGCTATATTTGTCAGAAGGAGACTGGATAGCAGGAGAGGACTGGAGAGCAAGAAGACTGGAGCAGAGAGCAGGAGAGGGCTGGAGCAGAGAGCAGGAGAGGGCTGGAGCAGAGAGCAGAAGAGGGCTGGAGAAGAGAGCAGGAGAGGGCTTGAGTAGACAAGGTCAGAACAAAGTCAAGGCAGAGAAGTACAAAGTGGAAGGACAGGACTAGGCAAGGCAAGGAAGGAAGAACAAGGCAAGGAAGGAAGCAAGGACAAGGCAAGGCAGGACAACAAGAATAGGGGAAGAGCTTGAGCAACCTAGTCAGGGGTGCTGCCACAGTACTAAGAGGCCAATTTAATGCTCCGACAAGGAGTGCTCGGAGGGTTGGCCTTAAAAAGGGCAGAGTCAGTCCTGATTGGCTGACTGCAACCTATCAGGCTGCTGCTGGGCTGGGGCTGCAGACGCCAGGCAACCTATAATGAGCAGCCCTGCAGGCTGCTCTCCTGGCCTAAAATACAAGGCATTGAGCCAAAAACCCAAAGATCTCTGGCTCAAATCCCAGCAGAGCCTGACAGTAAAGAACTTGTCAATATTCCTGGGCCAATAAGACATACGTGCATAGAGAATACATGAGTTCATGCAGCCCTGTCTCTCACTGTGGTGCAGGCAAGTGCTAAATGAAGTCTGGTGCAACTTTACATATGCACTCCAATTTCATGGTCATTTTAAACATATTTCTATGAAATATTTTGTAGTACTCTCTACTACGTTTTATGTACTGGTATGGGATCCATTATCTGGAAACCTGTTATCAAGAAAGCTCTGAAAGCCATCTCCCATAGACTCAAAGTAATAATCCAGATTTTTAAAAATTATTCCATAATAATAAAATGCTACTTGATCCAAACGAAGAAATAATTAATACCTTTTGAAAGTAAAACATGCCTATTGAGTTTAATGTTGAAAAAATTTTTCTGACAGACTTAAGCTGGCCATACATAGAGAGAACCACTCGGCAGATACTAGGACCTCTCCCCAATATGCCCACTTTGAGGTGGCCGATAGGCTGATCTGATCATGGACCCTAGGGCCCAACAATCGGACGACAATAAGTAGTTGGATCAAGGATAGCATCAACGACGCATGCAGTCCTCGATCCAACAGAATTTTTAAACCTGCCCACTTGACATCAGGCAGACTTTTGGACAGATATTGTTTGGGGAAACCAGTCAGAGGGCCCCCATACACTGCCCAATAAGATGCCAACTTCTATGGGGACCTTTAAGACAGCGCTGGAACTAGGGGAAGGCAGAAGACAAACGTTCCTTGGGCGCAGTGGCAGGGGGCACTGTGCATGTACCCCTCCTGCTGCTTAAACCCATTCTTACCTTCAAGCAGTGAGGGGATATTTCCTGTGGAGTGAGTTGTTTGTGTGCACAGGCATTGCGCAAGGTTCAACAGTGCACACAAGGCATGGGCAGAGAGCTGGGTGCCCTGGTTGCCTATGGTGCCCATCCAGCTTGGTCCACCTCTGCTTTAAGGTAATATGTTTAAGGTATTATCCAGAAAACCCCCAAATCACAAGCATTGTCGAATTCTGGATAACAGGTCCCATACCTGTATGTAACAGCAAACACCAACTGCAAATTGCAGAATACTTTTGTAGAGATCAACAAAAATGCTCTGTTTCCAGAATATGGGCTCACTTAACATTTATATGCTCCAAGTTCAGACAGAGGTCCATTTTAATATAATATATGAAACTATTTCATGCAGTTACAGTACCATTGAATTATAGTGTTTCAGGCTTTGTTACAATTAACCAATTTTCCATTCCATGGAAACAAAGAGTGGGGACTGTAATGATAAATGTTCTGACTATTGCAGTGAGTCAGAAGTCCAATGAGTCCTTGCTTGACAGATATCTTATACCCACAAACCACTTGTCTTCTTGACAGTACTATTCTCATCTTCATGCCCTTATAATATGTGATATTGTAAACCCTTTCAGAAAATCTGTCCCTGTATGTTTTTATTTTTGTCACCCATAATTATTGTTCCAACTCTTGTAAAGATGCATTGGCAAATTAATAGATGCATACATGCAGTAAACAGATAAAGTATTTAACTGAAGTGTGTGAAGCATGCAAATCTACCCTTTAGGCAGAAATGAATAGTGAGTTGACTGTGTTGTGTGATCCATCTGTATATGCATAACATGTATGTTAAATAATATATAGGCCAAACAAAGCTTCATATTTAACAATACTTAAACAGGAACAGTTATTTCTGCCTTTCATGTTAGGCTTTTCATAACGGATTTCAAATAAGAATGCTTCCTTTTGTGTTAAGTGGCATGAAAACATTTTTCTTCCACTCCATTCTTGTGAGAAAAGAGCCTTGGGATCTCAGAACATGCCCATTCGTAAGTCAGTGTGCTCTCAATATAAACTCAAAATGAAGAAAAGAATATGACTTAAGTTCAGAGTGAAATTTTCTGTTATTTGCACCTTTCTTTACTTTCCTAATGTCACTATGCAGTAGTATCAAAAAGTTGTTTCTCTACAATAATAGATGAAAAAGAAATTCACTCCAAGATGCCATTCACTTAACTATTAAATGATGTGTTCTTCCATACCTAGAGTCCTTTAAATAACATAAGTCCGTTATCACAGCTGACAGATGGACTTGTAGCTTTCTACAATCTTACATTTTATTTTGTCTGTGGTATTTTTACTTTTGGTGGTTTTGGTCCAGTCTTCCTGGAAGAACAGGGACTGTGCTTCTTTTTAAAATGGAAGAAAGAATGGAAGCGCAAAATACTGGAAAATACTGCCAAATAAACGGTTTCAGTGTACTATTGATTAGAAATTTTGCCGACTGACTTTAAATGTAAACAAAATTAATATTTGACCGGCTCAAGGCATATGTCAAACAAGGCCCAGTCAAAGTCTTCCTCTCTGTGCCTCTATATGGCTCTATTTGAAATTACAGGTGCACCAATTAATGGGCAAACCTGTCACAAACGTACTTCAAAAGATTTAGGGGCACATTTACTAAGGGTCTAAGTGAATTTTCGAATAAAATTCAAATTTTTTAAATTAAAAATTAATAGTAATTTTGGGCTAATTTGACTATCCAATAGCCCAAAATTCAATTTGGATTGAAAAAGTTAGAAAATTTGAATTTCAAAGTACTGTCTCTTAAAAAAAATCTGAATTCGACTTCGCCACCTTAAACCTGCTGAATTACCATTGTAGCCTATGGGGGACCTCCAGGAAGCTTTCCTGAAAAAAAAGTCCTGGAAAATCTATATTTTTTTTTTAATCGTTCGAATCATTCGATTCGAACAATGTGATCGGATGATTTGAAGGATTCGAATTCGATTGAAGACGGACCTATTCGATCGATAAAGGAAAAGGCTAAGTTTGTCAGGGAATGTAACCTCACCTCTGCAAAACCATAATTTCCACAAAAGACTGACAAGCCAAGTGGCACATACAGTATGGTACCTTTTAGGTTTTATAGTGATTTTCTACACAGCGGTAGGCTTAATAGTTATTGTATATCTATGATGGACAGATATATAGATCAAATATACAATTACTTCCATAACCTATAGGTCAGTTAACTATCTTCCTCCCCCAAAAAAGCAGGGGAGTGAAAGAAGTGGAAAGAGGGGAATCAACAGTAAATTTTATAGTGCTTTGGATAAAAAAGAAATATAAAAAAGGGAAGACAAATAAAATAGTATTTTAAATAAGCAAATTATTCTAGAAACATTAAAAACTGAACTTTTCGTCCAGCAACATTAGGCATTTATCCTTAAAGCAATATTGCTCACCTCCAAAGAGATTAAAAAAATAATCAATCTGGTCATTCCTGATCTGGTTAACTCTGACTTCATGTTCTTTCTTCCAGTAATTGAAGTTAGAAGCATGAAATACATTTTTCCATACACTGACCTTATGTTTCATTAGAGTATAATGTAATTCAAGCTAACTATACCCTTGCCAACAATTTTTATATGCGCAACAATTTTGACAATTTTTTTTTGTTGCATCAAATTCTTCACCAGAAAATTTTTGCCACAGTTTGTGCAACACTTATTCGCCCATCACTACTTACCAATATTATGTATCTCTTAACCATTCTCCTGAATTACAAATCCTTATGTTTCACTTGACATTGTAAAGTGGAATATAGTAGTCAATCAATGTTTGGAAGTGCACATATTTATATAAAAAGGCAAAAGGAAGTGTTGTATTCCTATAAAAACATTTAAATAACTGTCTTTTTTTGTTTTTGTATTCATGGTTGTAAAATCATCAATGGACAATGACTTGATTATCATTACATTACTTGCTTTTCTATCTAAGGTGGCCTGCAAGCAAGTTCTTTTTTATTGCCCAGAAGCTTAATAGCTATAGCATTTGTATGTGTGCTTGACAATTCAATTTCATGCCTCAATATTGTTTTTCTAGTACATAATTCTCGCCAGACAAGTGAAGATGTTATTCAGGTAATAGTGTTTTGTCAAACTACAACCTAACACTTTCTGTCAATCAATGTTTGTCTCTCTGCCCTCACTTTATGGAATACTACATAAAGCCAGAGGCAATTGGGGAAAAAATGTTTGACAAAATGCCATTACATTTTTATTTGTGTTAAATGCTAAGATTTGCTTATTTGATGTAAAAGTGAAAATATTTATTAGATGAAGAGGAATGTTGAAGAATACTCATAATTGTCGATCTTTATAAGGCCTTTAAAATATTTACCAATTGCACTAATTATCTTGCCCTATGTCATTGTTAGGACCTTGTACTGTTACATTTTCCATGTTGCCAGACTTGATTAGGTCAGTTTAGGATTTCTCTTTGTACTATTCACTATGGCCACTATACTTTGCAGACAAAACACCACTATTTTGTCACTCCATGTATACACCATAATATTTCTTGAAATCCCATAACATCTATTATAGTATACTTGTACTGCTTATCATGTAAGGTGACTGAATCTCAGTGGAAATACTGAGAATCTTGTTTAAGCTTACTCTTCGGCTTATAACAATCGCATATAGTATTGGGTCTAACTCATTTGCTAGGGTGTTTCTAGCTCTTAAATGCCCCTATTAAGAAAATCAAGACCAAAATATTCACTATGATAAAAGGCAGAGCTGTGTTGAAGTGGATAAACAGATCAAGCAGGCAGATGTATGGACATCCAGGCAGCAGATAGTATTATCCAAAACAAAGAAAAGACAATCATAAATCACATTTTTTGGGGGTTTTATACCATTTACGTGTAGTTATGTATGTGTCTAAAAAATGTATAAAACTACTATAAAACATAGTTTGTTGTTTAATTATTGCTACTTCAAGCTAATCCTAAAACATTAATTTGTCTATACATGATTTTAGCTAAAAGGTAAGGGACTTATAATTTCTTGCTGAATCATTAGCAAAGGAAATGATTAATGCTAAAATAGTGCAATGGCATCTCTGTATTATTGGTATATGTATGGTTTTACAGCCATATAATATGAATGACCCAGCAAGCCTGAAAGGGCTTTAGGTCATTCTCTTCCTAGCTTCTTGAAGAAAGGAGCATTAAGAACACAATGGGCCACCAAAAACTTCAGCGAAATGTAAGCTTAGTCAGTATTACTAGTTTTACATTCATAAAGTCTATGTAAACATAAAAATGCATGTACCTTTTATTTCGTATATCATAACCTATTATTGCTATGAGCAGTATATCTCTTTATGGCCAAAACAAGGGAAATTTGTACATTTCAGATAAGGTCTATTGCAATAAATATGTCATGGAACTCATATTGTTTAGTGAACAGGAGGTTCCCTATTTTGCATGCATCACAATGCACTGATCATAGCAGATTACATCACTAAGCAACATGTTGCAGGCTATTCATGGTTTTTGTATTTTATAATACTTTTATACATGTTTATTCATATACCTTGTGGCGGTAAATCAACATTTATTTATACAATGGTGGTATCTAAAGGAAGCTTAACATAGTAACACTAAGACTAGTGTCTTTAGTGTAATAGTGGTACCTGCTTCAGAAAGACTACTATAATTTATATAAACAAGATTCTGTGTAGAGATAGGGGCACACGATGAAGCTGAAAAAGGAGAAAAGCCACCAGTTATATAAAAAGATAAGCTATGTTGATTGCATTAAGTTTAGTTCTTATACACAAAGCTAAACAAGGGTCAAATGTAGTGATGGGTGAATCTCCCGCGATTCGCTTCGCCTAAAGATTCGCGAATTTCTAGAGAAATTCGCGAATCGGCGAAAAATTCGCAAAACGATACGCGGGACGCTTTTGACGCGCGTCGCGTCAACTTTGACGCGTCAAAAACGACGAGCGACTCGTTTTTTAGGCGAAATTTCGCTTGACGAAATTTCGCTGGTGATTCGCGAATTTATTTATTTATTATTTATTTATCGCGGGAATTCGCCGCGAATTCGGCCCTGGCAAATAAATTCGCCCATCACTAGTCAAATGTATTTTATGGATCTTTACAGACTGAAAGCCTTAAATGTAAACCTGAAATGTACTTGCATTGGTCCTTAATTTTATTGTGACAGTATTCATTCAGGCTTTTCTTACCATCAAATTATGTTATTGTAGTTGTTTTTAAAGCAAGCATTATACGTATATCCACACAATAGTGTTGTTTTATATTTGTGCATGTGCATGCTATAAACATTATTACCTGATCTCTGTCTTTTATGGAAATTTCCAATCTGGCCTGTTCTGTTTATATTCTCATTCTGCATTTAGCAGTTTGGACTGTAAACATCTTAGCTGCTCCATCTCCTTTAATAAAATGTTTTCAAATGATCAAACATACCCCTTTTCTGTTGTTGCTTATTTAATTACAAACCTGTGCCACATTAGTAGCCATGGTTCCCATTTTTCACTTCTCAATCATACAGAAGAAACAATTATGGTTAACTAGGAATCAGCAAATACTGTAGCTAACAATTTATAGTAAAATATTTAATTTTACTTTTATCTAGAGCTACATAATGGAAAAACTCAATTCTTGAACTTACTCAAATTGGTCCTTTGGGCACATGTTAATTATTTGTTAGTTTCAAAATGCCTTTAAGGCAAAAATTAGCATTGCTCTAAATTAATCCACTTTCCTACATTGTCCAAATAAACATACCAAATACAACGAATTGTATTTCCTTACTCTTTTAACTGTGGTGGAAAAAACATCAATTGTACATTAGTAAACATGCCCCATAATATTAATAGTGACACATAATAGGGCTCTGGGCACTAGTAATGGGCAGAATTTTTGCAACCTTTCACATGAACAAATGTTGAAAGATGGCAATTCTTTTCACAAATCTTCACTGTTTCGCAGAGTTTTGTGAAATGGTACAGATTAGCCCATCACATTTGCAACCAATCATAGATTGTCTTTTGTCAACTGCATCCAAGAGACTTAATTTCCAAAAAACGTAAACTATGAATTAATTAATTCGTTATGAAAAGTATGTTTTTACAATCAATGTTTTGGCCCCTCTTTGGGAACTCAAGGTAAATTGATATCTTTTTTTTAATTACTACATGTAAAAATATGAATGTTTGTTTGTAATAATATCTTGCAAATTCATTTGCAAATGTTTTTGACTTTTTGCAAATAGTCCTATATCTGCCCAGTTTTAATATTTACTTCACTTACTTATTTGAGAAAGAGAGATATACTTTGTGGTAAGAGTGCTTTATTAGGAGATTGGAATACCTAATGGCACATAGAAATGACAGTGGACCTTTTCAATAGAACATGGACCAACGGGGACACCATCTAGGAAACCTAGGCAGACTGATAAGACTACTCCTCAACTATGTAAACATTCTGCTCTTTTTAGTGTTGGAAGAAATAGATTGGACAAGCCTGGAGCTTGGAGGGGGACAAATAATAGTGGAAGCCATAGTTATTAATGTATAAGCCTTCACTATTATCTAAAAATTCTATCTGGAATTAGCCCCCAATTTTTTATTCCCCCCCCCCCAATTGTTCATTTATAGTTTCACTAGTTGTTTATCCTGTAACTTTTGGGGTACAGCAATGTAGCCCCCCCCCTTAATAGGAATGGAGGAGCCTGGATAACTGTAACAATGCTTTGCTTTTTATAATATGTAACCCCTGATTATTTGTTCACATTTTGGAGAACAAAAATTTACGACAATTCAATAAAAAGAGAGTAAAAAAAAGATAGTCAATGCATTATGGATTTATAATCACACTTGGGGGCAAATTTATAAAAATCACGTGAAATTTCGTATATTCAGATATACTAATTTGGCCTCTTCGATCATCAAATACCGAATTGTCGAATAGATCGAATGATCCTATATTCGATAATTCGATCATTTGATGATCGAAGGAATCAAAATTTTTAAATTGTTCAACTGCCTACTTCGCCAGATTGAACCTACCGAATTGCAATAGAGGCCTATGGGAAGGCCTATGTCCTGCTCAAATACCATTCGTACGATCTAATCTTACAAATTTTTTGAAGGCTCGAAGGAAATTTTAAGATTTTTTCATGAACGATCGGTATTCGATCGTATGAATTCATCGAGCAATCGAATATCGAGCAAAATGATAGCCTAAAACAATTCGATAAGCATTCAGTGGTCGAATGCTTATAGCATTTCGAGTAGGATCGAGGGAATTTTGGGGAATAATAGTAAATTTGCCCCTTAATGATTTTATTCCAATTGTTTTCCCTGTTTAATGATAGATTTGGGTTAAGAAGCTCTGTATTTTCTCTCAATATGTGCATGATTAATTTATTAAATAACCCATCTGCAAAAACATACTGAAAACCTGTAGGACGTCCATTGGATCATTGGAACTTGTGAAATGAAATTTGGTAGCAGCGCAGGAAGGTCTTTTATCATTCTATTTTAAAGAGACCATCTTTTATGTTTTCTATATTTCTCTATCAAGATTTTTCCACTCTGTAGTTATGGAACAGGTGTATATTTGGGGGCAAATTTACTATTACTCCCAGAAATTAGCTTGACCAAAGTTGTAATTCGATAAGCATTCGACCATCGAATGCTTATCGAATTGTTTTAGGCTATCATTTTGCTTGCAGTATGATTTCTCGATGAATTCGTATGATCGGAAACTGATCGTTTGATTTCACGAAAAAAATCATGAAATTTCCTTCGAGTGTCTTGAAAAATTAGTACGATTCTAACGATCAAACGATCCGATCGTATGAATGGTATTCGAGCAGGACTTAGCCTCAGAAGCCTATGGGGAGCTTCCCATAGGCTTCTATTACAATTTGGTAAGTTCAATCTGGCGAAGTAGGCAGTCAAAAAATTTTGATTCCTACAATTATCGAATTATTGAATATCCGATCATTCGATCTATTCAATATGCCAAATTTTAATTTAGAATTTCAAGAAAAATTCGAAGAATCGTTAATCGATCGAATTCGATCGATAATTTCACGTGAATTTCGTAAATTTGCCCCTTAGTATTTAACTCACCAGTCACTGTAGATTACTTGGTTCCTTTTTGTTTCCAAATTTCAGTAAATTCAGCCCACAAAATATCAAGTATTCCCACTATATATACATATACTATGTCCAGATCAAACCTTTACTCTGAAAAATTACCCATGAACTTTGGCAGAGTTGTAGATTTAGCAGTGTTGTGTTTGGTAGCTGAGGATGAGGAGGGTATAACAATGCTTTATTAGCAGGTTCATGCAGCCATTACTTAACAGCAGTAAGTCTTACTTTCACTTTCAAGCTGTACAGAAAGTCCTTTGTATGCACAGTGCCACCTGCAGGCCATTTGTATAAACACCACAAGCAGTTCTTTTTGGTGGAATCAGCTACATCTTTACCATTTGTTATATATTTATAGGAGTTGCCTTAAAAATTAATAAGATATTCCACTCTCTATGCAATTTATATATGTTTTGTTTCCTGGTACTTATTTGTTGTTCTTTCATTTCTGTCTTAAAATATAGCAGAGTTTCTAGAGACAGATTAAAGATCAAAGCCAGTATCCTACAGGTCACAACATAGTTTGATCAATCTTCCTTTATTCTCTAATATACTATACTTTTTTCTACATGCTTCCTTAGCTGCAGCTTAGAAATATAATGTACTCTAATGGCCCCTACAGCACCAGTCATTGACTATAATAAGAATCAATTTGCAGTTACCAATGGTACAAGTGGATTTTGCTCCAAATACACTCAGATTGGCTTCTTTGGGATAAACTACACCTGTACCAGTGGATACCAATGAAAGCAGAGCCTTCTTGTAGCAAAAGATAATTACACGCATCTTGCTTTACACTCAAAATTTGAATTGGAATGAATTTTTGACAATTAAATAAACATGAAAACCTACCAAACTTGAATGTTATTATGTAATGAAAAAAACTTGATTGAATAAAAACACAAAGAAAACTTGAATTCAATGTATTTGTATTCTATTTTCAATGGGTCTACCAACTGAAAAGAATTTGAAAAACTTGAATTGAAAAGCCTAGAGAAGTTCCAACTGACTTCTACATGAATTCACCAGCATTCACTTACCAAATTTTTACATTCAAGATTAATATATCTAATCTAAAATGTGAGTTTTGAAAACATTAGTGTGAAGTTGGCAGTTTTAGTAGTGCTTTAAACAAAAAATAACTCTAATAGAGTATGTGTCTTTTGTAAACTAAATATGTAGAACTGGTGGTTTATTAGAATTGATGCAACGTCAATTCATTCATAAATCCAAACTTGTTTGATCTTGTTAATCTTGTTAGATACAGTATACTTTAGATATATTGTAGGTACAAGATATTGCATCATGACGTCTAAAGGATAGGACTTGGAAAGTACCTACACAGAGCGGTTAGGGTGAAGAGGGCTCAAAGGATCCAAAAGGTCCTTCCAATATGGAATAAATCACTCCACAAACATACAGCATCCTTCCACAAAGAAGTCTCTCTTCTCCTTTATTTGGATACTCTATGAAGTCCTATGAATCAATAAACGTGTAAACTGAATCTAACATAGTTCAAATAGACTGGTTGATGTGGGTTACTGGTTTAGGGCAAATGATGCATGTGTTTGTGAATAACTTATGCATTCTTGTATAAATTATGGTACATAAAATTGGAACCTGTTCATAAACATCAAAACCATGTTAGCTTAAGGCCATATTTCTTTTTCACTGAGCAAAAACCCCAGTAAGTCAAACAAGAACAATGTCAATCTCCTGCACGTGTGTGACCTTGTTAAGAAAGCCATTAGTATCTTTCAGGCAGCTCTTAATTTCTTTTACAATAGGCTGTAAATATTGATCTACAAAAATACTGAGTGACTGTAATTGTGATTTAGTGCCTGAAACATCTGGTTTCTTAGTGAAGTTGTAGCTGTAAGTGGCAAGTCAAATACAGGGATGAAGGGAGTGCGCACACACACACGCAAATTCTTATTATATTTTTCAAAATGTAAACTTCTTTCCAAAATTGCATTTTTCTAGCTGATTTTAATCTGCACATTGCAACTATGCTTGCAAAGGTATATGTCATTTTGCAGCTTTATGGAGTATAAGGGAATAAAATAGACAGAAAATTAAGGGAAATGGTTTCTAACTGGTGCAGAATCCCCAAAGGGATGAAGTGAATTTGAGAGTAAATAAAATATAACTGTTTCTCTCTGGGTAGAGCTTCTAAATTTATTTTTTAAAATGTATTTGAAGTCAGCCATCCAGAAATCAGTTTAGCTGGGATTTATCAATGATATAAAAGCAAACTGAGTATTTTAATTTAATCCTTTTCATGTCATAAATGTTAGTGGTAGAAAATAAGATGAATAAGTATGTTTTTCTTTTAACAGCTTGTATCACAAAACATAGATTGGTGCAATTTTGCCAGTTGTACAAATAAATGTGCTAGTTTTTCTAAGATCACACCTATGGTACAACATCTAAGATCTTTACAGAGGCATTACTTTCTTAAGTAAAAGCCACTGCTTAAAACAATAGAGCTGTATAAAACATTGATCACAGATCTTTAATATTGCCTAATTTGATCATTTTCATCATATACATATGAATTAAAGGGGTTGTTCACCTTTGAGTTAACTTTTCGTATAATGTAGAGAGTGATATTCTGAGACAATTTGCAATTGTTTTTGATTTTTTATTATTTGTGGTTTTATAGTTATTTAGCTTTTTATTCAGCAGCTCTCTAGTTTGCAGTGTCAGCAATTTGGTTTCTAGGGTACAAATTACCCTAGCAACCCTGCATTGATTTGAAAAAGAGACTGGAATATGAATAGGAGATGGACTGAATAGAATGATAAGTAATAAAAAGTGGCAATAACAAAACATTTGTAGCCTTAGAGAGCATTTGTTTTTAGATGGTGTCAGTGACCCCCATTTGAAAGCTGCAAAGAAACTGAAAAAAATTGCAAATCATTAAAAAACTATGAAAAATAAATAATGAAGACCAATTGAAAAGTTTCTTAGAGTTGGCCCTTCTACAATATACTAAAAGTTAACTTGAAGGTGAACCACCCCTTTAAAATAGCTTGTTTTAACTCTTTATTAATTTTTAACAATGGCATAGATAGCAAAATTAGCACTTTCATAGCTGCTTGCCCTGCCCATTTCTTTGGTCTAAGACCAGTTACAGGTATGGGATTTGTTATCCAGAAAGCTCTGAATTACGGAAAGCTCATCTCCCATAGACTCAATTTTATCCAAATAAGCCAATTATTTAAAAATTATTTCCTTTTACTCTGTAATAATCAAACAGTACCTTGTAGTTGATCCAATAATTATCCTTATTGGAAGCAAAACCAGTCTGTTGGTTTATTTCATATTTACATGCTTTTCCAAATTACAGAAATATCCATTATCGGGAAAACCCCAGCTCCAGGTCATTCTGGATAATAGGTCCCATGCCTGTACAATATTCATTTATATAAAAGTGGGTTGTGCTGTAACAAGGTTTTCATATAAATGGACCTCCACAACAGCTCAAAAAAGGAAATGTATGGTCATATTATACCACAAAATTAACGCAGTTGTCGCTTTAATGGTTTTCTTTAAATTGTAGAACTACAAAACTGATATATTTCTAGTATAAAGAGTAATGATTGAAGAATACAGTGTTTTATATTTAATCTAAGTTTGGTGCCTGAGATAAAAGGAGATTAAAGCAAAGGAAAAGTAAACAGTCACTGGTGGAGCTCCAAAAATTGTTATTGTATTCACTTATCTAATACAATAGGTCATTACTTCTATCAGAAGAGAATTGCACCAGACTGGGGGTTCTTCTAGGTGAGCACAAGTTAGCAGTCCTCTTCCTGCTGCATCTTTCTTTTTCTGCTCTGGGGTGGGGAAGAAAATGTGGAAGTAGGGTTGACATCTGTCTCTTTTTAGCCTGTTTTTTGGAAGGGTTGTCTGGGTCAAAATGGATGGGCCGGTTTTCCAAGTTAGGAAAACTGGGCATGATTTTATCACCAATCACCACAGCATAGCCTTGCTGTTGTGATGAGACTACTCCACCCCATGATGTCTATGCCCTGCCCAGTAATGTCACCACCTGCTTCCTCTGTCTAGGCCTATTGAAAGAAGATGTTTGCTCTGTAGTGCTCATTAAGAAGAACACCAATTTCCTGTTTTTGCTAACAGGAACTTGTAAGTGAATACATTCACTGAGGGGCACCTAACCTTTGCAACCCTCCCAGTGGTTAAATAAATAAATAAATACATGCATATAGTATAGTTTGTGGACACAGTACTGTTTAGGTGATGAGTGCTAGTAAATATAAATGTAGGATCAAAGAATATGGAGCCAAATGTGTACAACTACATAAAATTTTCAGTGCCAAATTATACAATTGCCAAGCCACCATGCCATATCAACAATAAAATGGGCTTCACCAGTTTCTTATGGTCATACTCTTTATGGGCTGCCATCTCCCTGCATGCATTTTCTTGGGGAAATTGGTTCCTGACCAAAACCTTGGTCTCATTGGTTGATCCTTCCTTGTTTTTCTACCCCAATAGAAAAATATTCATGGAAAGCAAGTCTAAACATGCAGAATAACTCATCTCTAGTGTAAATGGTAGAGATTAATGGGAACTGCAATTCAGTAGTGGAAAAATGATAGCAGAGGGTGGCTGAGCTATATGTTAGCACCAACTATCATATAAATATTTTTAACTAAATGTCTGAGGTGATAATGCAGAACAGCATCTACAGTATAATTTCTTTCCTGCAGCCCATGTGATGTAATAACCACCCAAACAGATACCATTTGAAAGTGCCATCTAATTGAATAATTTGTCTTATGTTAAACAAAGAGATGTATAGCTGCTACAACCCCCAAATAATATGTGGAATTACTGCTAAATTATTAAATAATGTAGTAGCAACAGTACAACCATACCCTGGGTCATTTTGTGAGGGCAAATTTGTGAGCTTTACAGTTTCCAACAGTTTATTTTGTATTTTAAAGTAGTGAATTAATATGCAATATTTCCTTTGGGTGTTGACATAATAATTTAACATAAATAGAACATTTCTTCTAGAAACGATATATTATGGAATAAAATTTATAAATATGTCATACAAGGCATTATTATATGCTTATCTGTACTGGACAAGTGAAAACCTAATGACTGTCCTTAAAATTAGCATTTACTATGAATAATTCCTGATGATCATAAAAAGCTGATTGCAATTTTCCACAGTTAAAACATGCAAAGGATTTGATTTTACAAGAGTGTATCTTAGCTGAATTATCATGTAGCCGCAATATTGTTTAAGAATTCCATTCAAACGCAATTTTTTATACAAGAAGCTTTGCCCTTGGCCCCACACTATTATGTTAATGTGTGACAAATATGTGATGAAGAAACATTACATGCTCTTGAAGTTGAGAGCCTAATGTCTGCTAAAAGAAACCATCTGTAAGAATCTTTTGACTGGAAAAATGTGAAGTTGTTTGGATTAGAAACAGGATTCAATATTCTCCGCAATACATTTATCATAATTACCTCTAATCAATATTGATCATCAAAATCACTTGAACAGAAGGCAACAGACGTGATTAGTTGTCAGATCCTATTGAGCAAAGACATGCTAGAGAGGCCTCTCTCTTCTAAACTTACCCATGTGATAAGTACAGCTGTCTTCTGGTTTTTAGTTGTTCAATGTTTCCAATATGTAATGAACCAGCATGCTGCTATGCCATTAAGTTTAATTATACTTGAATATGTATCTCCCAGAAAGATACACAGCGCTGAAAAAATTATATTATTTTCAAGCATGCATTAAGTTGGAAAGAAGACAATTATATAATTCTTCATCAAACAAACAAAGGAAACATAACAACAGGTGCCACCTTGTGAACATAAATCTGTAATCTTATTATAGAAAGTAATGACATTTAATAATGTCAATGTCCCATTGAGTGTATAAATGCACTTATAATTGCATATTACATCATTTCGGAAGAGCAGTAGCAATTTTGTATTAAAATATACAGCTGTGCATAGAAATGAAATTTGTTTTCTTGCCTATTTAGAAAAACTGACTTGATTTATAATAAATCTAGCATTTAGAGTTTATTTCTGAAACTGTAATGTCCGTTTTTAAAATACATTTAACTACTTTTGTTGGCAAAGCTTTGGTGTTCATGTAATGCTGATTTTTTACTCTACATTTTAAAAGCTTCGAACAAATCTATATTTTTTGTTTAATGTCAATTCATAATTGCATATTCACTGTCAAGTAAAATTACTAATATAACCAAGCTTATTGGTATGTGTGCATTATCCATCTGACATACAGATTGCAGGAAAATCCTTTTCAGACTCATTCTCATCTTGATAAAAAAAATTAAGTCCTTGATGAATGGTGAACCAGATCATAGATTTCTTGCTTCTGTGGCAATTTTTACATTATTAGTAGTGTTGTCAGCATGTTTAAATAATCATTACAAATTCTGACATTTTGATTGATGAGAAATTGTTAGCTACTATAGATGTTCAAGGTTATTGATCCAGAGTGAAATCTTGTTGCCATATTGGTATCAAGGAAAAATATTTTTTTTCCTTTGTGGTTCATGCTGCTTTTATAGCATGCTGCTCTCCTATCATTAATAAAGTAAAGGGAAGATTGTATCGTACTTGCCGTGGTCTTCCTTTCATGGTCAACTCCATATCATACTTACCAGAATAGCCCCTGCCCCAATGCTCCCATCAGAAGGACCATCCCCAAAGCTTAAAAGCCCCACCCCACACCCCAATCCGGTGTCTCGTAATAAGTTTCTAGAAACTACCAAAAAAGGGATGGGAACTATGACATTGAGTTGTCCATGAAAGGAAGACCACGGCAAGTACAATACAATCTTCCATTTCCACTGGACAACTCTATGTCATACTTACTGGGACTTAGCATGCTAATACAGATGCAGTCACTTGGATTTGTAAGTTAAATGTGTCGTGACTTAACTCATCTATCTCATTTATCCAATTTAGCACAGAATATTGTGTCACAGCATCCCATCCAATTAAAGAGTTCACCATTGAAAACAATGGTGCTTTGGTATGCTAATGAAAAGGTTAAATGCATTAAATGAGTTAAGATAACTTTAGATAACACAGTTTCTTCAATTAGCCCTGAGTCATGACGCATGTAACACACAAATCAAAGTGGCTGCTTCTGTAAACATACAGTTTGGATATAATATTAAGCAATGCCATAACCAAGAAATGTACTGTATAATATGCACATTTATATTTGGTTATTACTGCTAGTTCCAAAACCCCTGAAATGTTTCCACTTATACAATCAGTTTTGTTATAATATTAAGCAGTGACAGGACCAAGAAATGTATAACATGTACATTTACATATGGTGGTTACTGCTAGCTCCGAAACCCCTGAAATGTTTCCACACATAAAATCAGTTTTGTTATAATATTAAGCAGTGACACAACCAAGAAATGTATAACATGTACATTTATATTTGGTGGTTACTGCTAGCTCCGAAACCCCTGAAAATGTTTCCACATATTCAATCAGTTTGATTGTAAAATCAAGCAGTGTCAGGACCAAAAATGTATAATGTACATTCATTTTTTTATAAGCCAACTCCAGAATCACTGAAATGTTTCCACATATACATACAGTTTGGTTGTAATATTAAGCAGTGCCAGGACCCATGAATGTATAACATGTACATTCATATTTAGTTATTACTGGTAGCTCTGAAACCCCTGAAATGTTTCCACACAAGCAATCAGTTTTGCTGTAATATTAAGCAGTGCCAGGACAATTAAAATTATATCCATTATAAGTAATTCTACAAAAAAAAAGAAAAACTGGACTTGCTGAGTAATCATTGAAGACGTTTCACTACTCATCCGAGCAGCTTCTTCAGTTCAACTGACTGGCATGAGAAGTTATTGTCATATAAACTCTTCCATCTGAAGTTCACAGAGGTGTTGATTCTGTTTAGTTACTGTGAAAGGATTACCAATGTGTCATGCAACTCCTAGACACAGGTGTTACTTGTAAGAGTTGCATGAATGGATGTGTGAAGTCTTCTGAAACCGCTGGGGTACAGATGTGAGAACAGCATTGTATGTAGCAGACAGCTGGTGTTGAAGGCCCTCACCTCTACAATTATTAAACTAAAAGAATACCACGTTGGTAGCAACCCCCAATTAACACTGAATTACTGATTTGACTTTAATTAAGTGAAGGAAAAACATCAGCTTTAACAGCGACACATGAATTGATTCATTCGGAAATTCAATTCCGTTAAAGTGCTAATGTGCTAGTTATAAAAAATAAAAAAAATAAAGAATTCCGTGATTAAATCACTTGATTAATTCATTAAAGAAATTCATTAGAAAAAGTGCCAAAAATAGTGGATCATGATGCTTATGAATTAAATAAATAGGAGAATTAGTTCATTAAGTGAGATTTGTAAAGGACCCCACCTCTATTCAGGTATAGTTTCTCCACCTTGACATGTATCGCCTCTTTCACACCTCGTTCAAACCATCGGTCTTCTTTATCCAAGATATGTCCCTTGTCTTATAGGTGTAGAAAGACAGCTGAGTCTTGCCCTGTAGAGTTCTCTCTCCTATGCTGAAACATTACATAAACTATAATCAAAATTATATGAAATATAAAGCTTGTTGTGTATAAACCAAATAAAAAAAACACATTTGAGTTGGAAATGAATGATAATTCCATTAAAGACAACATTTTTCAGAGTCATGTCTTATGATTGCAGAAAAGTCTAATCTTTACCTGAACTGCTCTAGTCTTGCAAATGTAATGTAAACTATGCGACTGTATATATACTTGTATTTGTGTGTTAAATGTGTTGTGACTCGGGGTTAATTGAAGAAGTCGTTGAAGTCAACTTAACTCATTTAATTAATTTAACCTTTTCATTTGCATACCAAAGCACCATTGTTTTCAATGGTGAACTCTTTAATTGGATGGGATGCTGTGGCACAATATTCTGTGATAAGTGAGTTAAATGGGATGTCTGAGTTAAGTTATTCTGTGTCAAACGCACAATCCAAAGTGGCTTCATCTGTATATATATATATATATGTGTGTAGAGACCCATAGGTTTCTATTTGGCACCTATGGAGTTAAGTCCCTTATCTGTTACTAGGCAGAAACCTATGTTTCTATTGTATTGTTCTAACCCAATAGTTATAGCCAAGAGTGTTATGACAACTTCCTGCCACACAGCTTTATAGTGCTGGAAAGGAGTGTCCACTTCCTCTTTGGCTCCTGGTGTCCTTGCATCTAGGTGTTCTCATTGAGCCTGGGATCACCAAGGCCCCAGTAAAGTCATATGCCCTGAAGCTACCTTTACCTTCAGTGAATGAGTTAGCTATCATTAGGGCAGATCTTTAATAGACTCTCTAGGAAAGTGAGATAGGCAGTGTTATATAGTATGAACAGCTCTGTGTTACATCAGGGAGTGATAGCAGGAAGAGATCTTCCCACAAGGCTTCCCCATATGCCTTTAGTGCAGGGATTTCATTGTGATAGGGATTAGGCCTTAGCAGCAGCTATCGGTCTCTACACTGATTTTTCACTGGCAGGTGATGCTTTATCAGGAATTTATGTACCCATGACTATTCTGCCTTATGGGATTGACAGTCTTCAATTTTCTGTGTCATGTTCTGCTATTTCCCTCCTATGTGATATACTACACCTGCATCAACTCATATGTGAGTAAACCTGTGGTTATTGCCTTGAGCTAATAAACATCTGTTACTGTTTTCACCAAGAACCTCCTGTCGTCCAATCTATCTATTTTTATGGTACAGTGCCAGTATATTTGTAGTTCAACTACCTCTTTAAGGGATAGCTTCCATTTGGCGAAGGCCCTGCCCTGCTGTGTAGTGTCGCAGTGTAACCCATGCTCATACTCTAGCTGGACACTGTTTGTGATTTTATTTCAATGTCACTCACGTGTCCAATGTTTCGGCCCTCATTGGGGCCTTTATCAACATTGTATATATATATATATTTATATATATATGTGTGTGTGTGTATATCTGAAAATCAAGCCATTTACTCAAAAAATGCAAACACACCGCAATAATAACCAGGACTTATATGTTAAAATGGTTACAGTATTAACAGTACTCTTTTTTGTGATTTGTTTTCATATAGAGAATGTATCATAGGTATATTATTTTGATTTATCTAAAAAACACCAACATGTTCTATATCATTTTACAGAGATTATACATCATTCACATTATGGTTTAAGATCCCTATCACCACACATGAGGGTCAATTTAATCAGAAGCCAATTAACTTGCCTCTATATTGGAGGAAATCCACACAGATGTCTTGTCTGGAATTGAACTCTCAAGACATCAGCCCTGCAAAGTAGAAATACTAGCCACTAAATAACTGTGTTGCCCAAGCTCAGTAGGCAGGATACCATGGTTTCATCATAGTCTCAGCAATCATTTATGTCTTTGTAATTCTTGATGTTGTTTGGAGGATTTGTTTATGGACTTTTTTTTTCATAACCCACCTAGATGAATATGTGCCAATAAAGTGCCCCCCCCCCCATTTTTTGCCTTTCTTCAGTATAAATCCTAGATCACAGTGATTTGGGAGGGCTGGCATGTACAAAATATTGCAGTTGCTGACAGACTTAAACTAACCCTTCTTGAACCTTGCAGAGACCTATTGTTGTGCAGCCTCTATGCATCTAAATTAAAAAATTAGCAGCCCTGTTGGATTTTCATCTAGATCCCTGTTGTGGTCACCAATGTACTGTGGAAAATGACCCATCATTCATGCAAAACAGGTAGAGGTGAAACATTTAGGGGGTTATTTTGTAAAATTATTTTAGTAAAACCATGACCAAACTCCCATCCACATTTTCCTTATTTATTTATTGATAAATTAACTGCAAAAATCTGATGCTGGAAAAGACTTGCTAAAATGGTGAAAAAAACCAAATTGTATGATTTCTTCAGATTTGACGCCTGAAAACTCAGAATCATAACTTTTTTCAGATTATTGTAAAAAGCCAGTGCAGGTGATAATATCAGTTTCATTTTCCACAACTTGCCCTACCTACAGTTATTGCTTGCTTTAATTTTCTTTGCTTTTACTATTTTTTGTTAGGCTGGCTTTCTCTAGTTTTTACTCCCAATTTGGGTTTCAAAGGTAAATAATTGGATTTTTTGGTGCCATGTTATGCACAGGGGGAAGGTTTGCACTGCTTACACTTGTTAGTTTTTTTCCCTGTGGATCACTATGATGTGATCAAAACTTTGGAATTTCTTTTGTTTGTCTATTAAAATGAGTTACTCTAACTGAGCCTGTTGAGTGTGGTATTTTATTTGTTATTTTGTACACATTTTACATGCTGTGTTTTTGTTTAGTGAGTGCTCCTCCATGTTCCACACTTTTGAATTCTTAATAAAGTAAATTCCACAGCTTTTAGAAAATGTTTTGAAATTCTGCCAAGAAATGAAAATAAAGCATATGCTTTTATGAATACTTGAAAATGAATAACAAAATGCAGCTTGGGCGAATTGTGGTTTATTCATGAAAGATTATAAATTAAAAATATTAACATGATTTTGTGAGGTAAGTCATGATTAAGTTACAAAGATCAAATGCAATATATTACATGTCCAGCTTCCTTTCTATCAGTGAATGCATCCAATTGGGGTAATATGCTGACTCACTTCATTTTTTATTTCTTGCAGGTTGTGGAGACTAATTTAGTTGCCTTTGACTGTCACTGGATCATTATAAATGAGGTAATTGACATTGTAATGGAATTGTAATGTGCTAATTCCATAAACACTGGGCACATTCAGATACAATAAGCTTTGTCTTTGAAGATAAGATTATGTTGGTTTCAGCAAGGTCGCAGAGATGCTGACCAGTAAGTTGTGTGATGTTTGAAATAGTTTAAAGATAAATCAACATGAAATGGAGAACTCTTTGTCTAGTTAATTTATTTTATCACATATATTCCATTTGGACAGTCTTAAATGGGTAATCTAATTAAAGAAGCAAAATTTGCATGAGATGGTTTAACTGTAGCAAAAAAATATAATTATATTATACACATTTTGTAATGTGAAAAATTTTAAAGGAATTCTTTGGGTTACATAATCCTAGTTTAACTCATTCTGGCATCTGTAAAGACACTAAAAAGTCTACAGTGCAAGTGATGTGCATTATTGACAAAAGAAAATGGATTAAATACAGTACTAGAAAAGTTGAACAAATATAAAGCTTTGCCAAACTAAACTCTATGATAAAAATAGGTTTATACAGAACTTAAGACAGAAGTAAATCATATTGCTTTCTGTGGAAGAGTCACACACTACACTTACTTGTGTGATGAATTGAATACCCTTTATCCCAAAACTGTTATTCGTTTGCCCCAAAAACATTTGACATATAATATTAGTGACTCTTTATACCTTAAAGTATCAAAAGCATAAATCCATGTTGATAGCCGGTATTGTGTTAATCTATTAAGGGTGTATTTAGATCTGGTGCTTTGGAAACCTCCATCCACAGCTGTTTTTTTTCCTAAGAGAAATTAATACTGGCAGAAGAGCATGCAATTAGCACTTCTGTTTATCTTTTTTTTTTTTTTTTTTATAATTTTATTCAGATCATCAATTAAATTAGATATCAGGCCAAATAATACTTAATTGTTATGGTTAACATTGAAGAAATTAACAAAATTAATTAATTAACAACATTAATTAACAAAATAGGGGATTTATTTATCAAAGTTCACATTTGAATTCTTTCATTGATTTGATTTTTTGATCTTAAATGTATTTATTCAAGTAAGGTTTCCAAAACTCGACATGTTCAATATTTATTAATCACAAAAAAAGTTTAAAAATTAAATGTAAATCATTAGCCTCTAAAAACTTTAAAGTTCATAAAGAAGTAAATTGGAAGTGCCCTAAGCAAAACTGAAGTGATTTTTTTTTGAATTCAAGCTTTTTTGGTAGAATACAGATGTCATGCAGTCAAGCTCTTTTCATTGTTTTATATGATCAAGATTTTTGGATTAAACATTTTTAATAAATATGCAAACATTTGAGTTTGATTTAATTCTGAGTTTATTCCAGTTAAAAAAACTGTTTTAAATTTTCCCAAAATAGATTGATTATACCTAATCCATAAAGACTGCAAATGGTTAAGGCTGTAGGATATAGCAGATACTACTTGATATTGATGGCTATGCGTCCATCCAATAATAGCTGGCAACAGAAATTTTGTAGTAGCCTGACAATATTGATTTTTAGGTTGTATGGTGGCAAACATTTTTTGTTATGCTTGTAAACTCCTCTACTGTCTTTAGATACAGCATCTTCAATATAAAAAAGTAATTTATCTCTTGTCATTGCACAGGCACAAAAATGAGACATTCCCCAGATACCCATTAATACACTCAGAGCTTTTCAAACTATAATACCAGAGTGAATTGTACAGTTAGATCAATTTCCATTCTTTACTTTTTTCACATTCCATTTTGAGCAGATAAAACATCAGTACTCACACAGACAATGTGACATGGATACATTAAACGGAATTGCCATTAACTGGACATCTGTTTTAGTAACATAACATTTCTTGTCACTTAACCTGGTGCAAACCTTTACAACTTTAAGTCATTAACCTCTGTTTGTTACTTGATTACTATGTTCAAAACATGTGCACCCTTGTCACTGTAGTTTTCTTTTTTTTTTTTGAGTACTGATATTATGTAGCAACACATTATAGATCTTGAGATATGTATATATAAGACAGGAGCAGAAAAATACCTGGGTGCCAGGTTATTGAACAAAGTATCAACAAAGCTTCAAAAATATTTATTTAGCTGTATTTTCATGGGCGTAACTCCAGCAAAAATAAACTTTACAAACCTTACCCACATGTGCAAGGTACTGAAATAATCAAACAAGAGAGCTTCTGAATCTGTATTGTGAATTTATTAGAGAAACATATTTTTCATATTTACAGGTCCTGCCTCTGTAACGTTCATCTCAAGGAAGGACCCATGCAGGTCAAAAACATGTAGTGCACTTTATTGCTAATTCACAATATTCACAATATTGACATTTGGAAGTTTCCTTGTCAAAACTACAATTCACCAAAGGCTTACAAATAAAATAAAGCTGTGTTATTTATAATAAAGTATGTTGAACACGCTATGTCCTTGCTTCAAGCCTTTTCCCATTACAGTAGCTGGTGAGCTGCCAGTGCAACTGGAACAGTCAAATTATCAAAGAAGTTGGCAAAAGTAAGATGCTATCCAAACAGGTTGCATGTTCATCCATGTGCAAACCTTTACCTCACTTGTGCAGCAAATGAACCGCAGCGGAACAACTGGTGAATAGACACAGAGAGGCATACAAGACAGCGGCGAATATCATACAGGAATGAGCCAAAAAAAGGAAATAGAAACACAAAATAGGCTAGTTATTAAACTTTGAGCTTTTCTTGATACATGTCCGCTGAGACTAACATCAGACGCGTGTGACAAGCTATTTTGTTGCATAAGATTTCAGGACAGCATTGATCTGTTCTTCGTATGCAATAGCTAAAGTACAGGAAGTATGTCTTCATCCCTTGGGAGGCAGTAATGTCTCCAAGAAGCCATGTACGAAACAAGCCAACACCTGTTCTCTTATGTCTGTGACTGTTGTTCCGTTTTTTCCATAGCCACTGATCTATTGTTGCTTTTTAAAAAGAAGAAAGGAATAAAGGAATGTATTTAAACAATCAAATATAACGAGCAAAGCAATCAATGTAATGAGCAATGATTATCCACATACATATTTCCAACAAATGATTGAAAACAGCCACATCAAAACAAACTGTTGTTTTCAAGGGAAAGCATAACCATTCACATTTTATAACTGGAAACATTTTACAGCTGGGAGACATTTTACTCTGAAATTAAAAATATTGCCAGTGTATAGTTATCAAGATATTAAAAAATGTACTTGCCACAGTAAGGCTATGTTTTCAGCTTCCTTTTTGTTTGTATCGCTATGGTTTTAACTTTTGTTTTAAGTTTAAAATTAATACTGTAAAGCTCGGTTTGCATATTAAAGTTTTACATACAGTACAGTGCTTCATTGCATTAATTATGTTAGTTAATGTAGGGACCCATAGGTTTTTGTAAAGTACCTATGGAGTTAATCCCTATCCTTA
>CM044432.1:64625451-64640578 GCA_024363595.1 Xenopus borealis | reverse complement strand
ATTCAGTTACATTGAATAGGAGAAACAACAGCCTATCAGAAAGCAGTTCTATCCTAAAGTGCTGGCTCTTTCTGAAACCACATGGCCAGGCAAAATGACCTGAGATGGCTGCCTACACACCAATATTACAACAAAAAACACTTGTTGGCTCAGGAATGTAGAGTGAATTATTTGCAGTTTAAACAGTGTAAATAAAATAAAATCAGAATCCCTTTAACTGCTGGTTAAACTAAGGATGTGATTATTGTTGTTCTGGTTTCCAAAAATATAGTGCCCACTCTTTTTTTTTATCCATTCTTTTTTAGGATATATTATTTTGTACTTTAAGCACATCATATTTTCAGCACTACTGTGACAACTACTGTGTGACAAGCTGCTTGCTTGTACATGTAATTTTTGGAGGAAACTAGCAATGGTAGGCAGGTAAGTGTAGGATGAGGAGCATAAAGACAGGGAAACCACATATTCAGGCAAAAGCACAGGTTTATTTCAGTAAAGTCTTCCTAACATAACATCACAAGAACACATTTCATTAGTGTTTTAACAGCACACATTCACACTTCCCAACACTCTAGGTTTCTCACCATGCAGGGTAGCTTCCACACTATATTCTGGGGTTCTCACTAAGCCCTGATAACTTTCCCCTCTGGCATGTATCTGGCATGTCTCACCTTCTGGCTTTCCTTGATGACTCTAGACTTTCAGTCACTTGGTCACGACTCTGCTCCTTGCAGTGGCAGGCTGCACCCCCACCCCCCTGGGAGTTCCTAACACAGACAGACCACCTTCCTGTTCTGTTCCCTGTTCAGAAAGACCTTCCAAACATTTTACTACTGTTAAATGCCATTCCACAGGACAGCCTTCATGTGGAAAATGAGCTCAAATATTTGAACTGGACCACTAGAATGAATTATCTGGCTCACCTGTTCCTTCCAGAACACTATAGCCTCTGGGGCCAGACAGCATAATTCTTTTTAGCAGAGAAATCCTTTTCTGTTTAGTAAAAACTGCCTTGCAGCCTACATTTCCCCCTATGGAAAAAATAAAGGCAAAACACACCTTTTTACACTTTTCCTTAAGCACTCTATCACACTACATAGATAATCACAGTAATTTTGAAAATGCTTGTTTACCTTGATATCTTGAAAAGTACAATTGGTATAGACTTATTATTAACAACATTGAAGAATGTATCTGAGAATAGCACAATTAATCTATTGCAAAATAATATGATGCCACTTTATTAATAGAGTATCTTTATATTTGTGATTAATGGGATATTTACTTATGTATTGTAAATATTGACATGATTGAAGGACAAAGACAAATTATTATGGAATGTATTTGTCTCCTCATGCTTAGAAAGCTGCATTATTTTGGTTCTTTACGACAGGATGTATATCGAAGATGTCTCATTGCTCATACAATTGTGACATGGCATGACATCCTTTCTTTAAAATGTCTGTGTAGTTAATTAAAGCCTCTAGGGGGTTTGTTAAAAGTAAGGAATTAAAATGAAGGACAAAGGAAAACCAAAATGTCATTAATCAAACAACAACAACTTTAAAACCAGATTTTGTTAGTGTTTATTTGCTCCAAGCATCTTTAGCATTCTACAGTAATGTGGAAAATAAATAATAATATAATCAATAACAGGGTCCTTTTTGGATAACAGGTTACTGAAGGGATTTGTGATAAAGAAAATGTTACAATTGGCTCCCTAATTCCAGAACAGGTTCAAGGCTCCACTTGCCCTTTAGCAGCACCCTTTCACTTCGGGAGGAGCCCTCCGCTAATCGGATGCCGCCAGACCTTGGACAGAAGGCACAGTTCTAGGAATAGACAATCGCGTAATCGGGCAGGCCGGGATTGGTGCAGTCAGATTTCAAACAAGGTCAGACAGGCTGGGTCAGTGCAGGCAGAGTTCAAGCAAGGTCAGACAGGCCAGGTTGGTACAGGCAGATTTCAAAGATAGTCAGATAGGCAAGGCTCAATGCCGGTAGAATCGCCAGGAAGGCAGTGGTCAGGATTAGCAGAGTTCAGAGTAGTCAAGCAGGCAAAGGTCAATATTGTAAGAGTTCAGAATAATCAGACAAGCAGGGATCAAAACCAGGAATTAAACATGAAGAAAACACACCGAGGATACTAGCAAGTAGAACCTAACAACGAGCAATGAGTTCCTGCTCAGAGCACCATTTCAATGACAGCACAACCCTCATGACATACCCAAACCTGAAAGGGTGGAGATGAATCACTGCAGCCATCCACACCAGCCCACTAGACCACCAGGGTGAGTCTCCACTTTACCCCCCCTGGAGAAGGGGCACCCGAACCCCCAGGTTTTTAAGGAAACTTGAGATGATCAGCCCTGACATCACAAACAGGAACCCAAGAGTTCTCCTAAGGACCATATGCCTTCCACTGTAGTAGGTACTGTAACTTCAGGCTGACCTTCTACCAACACTGGAGGAGGAAAAGATTGCTATCATACCTATATGACTGCTAAAAATGAATCACCTACCCAGAACAAATCTGAGCAAAATTAGTAACAGACATGTTAACATAAGGTACAGAGGATAAACAACCAGTGTGAAAAAGCCTTCAGATGCAAACCATTAACAATAAAAAACAGAGATTGACCACTAGATTATTATATTCAAAATTTGCCCAAGGCAACAACTCAGCATATGAGTACTGATTATCAGCAACATAGCATCTTAGGAATTGTTCAAGGGACTCTCTCCGTCTGACCATTGGTTTGCGGATAGTATGCAGTGGAAAATAATAAATTGATCCCCACTAGACAGCAGAAGGCTCGCCAGAACTTAGAAACAAATTGTTCTCCCCTGTCAGATGCAATATTGATTGGAAAACCATGCAGTCTGAAAATGTTAGAAATAAACAATTCGGTCAGAGTTTTAACAGAAGGAAGGTGTGGGAGAGGAATTATAAAATGACTCATTTTGATCAACCACTACCCAGATCACAGTTTTCAGGAAGATCAACTATAAAACCCAAAGACAGATCGGACCAGGGTTTATCAGGAATAGCAATATAACAAGCCATGTGATAAATTTCTAGAAGATTTTAACCTTTGACAAACAGGACAATCATTGACAAAACTTTGTATATCTTGTTTAAATGAAGGAAACCAAACATTTTGTGACAACAAAGCAATAGTTTTGGTAATACCAGGATGCCCTGCCATTTCAGAATTGTGAGCTTCACTGAGTACCTGCTCCCTCAAAGTTTCAGGAACAAAACAAAAGGGTGGCATGATGACCCTAATGCTGCCACAATCATCTCCTTAGGAATAATAGAAACGCACTCTAAAGGTTCAGACAGGCTTGATTCAAAGCTCCTTGAGAATTCCTCAGCATTAGTATTCTTGGAACCTGGCCTGTATGTTAGAGAAAAATTAAATTTAGTAAAGAATAAAGCCCCTCTGGCCTGTCTTGGGTTCAACACTTTGCTGACTCAGTGTAAAAAAGATTTTTATGCTCAGTGTAAACTGTGATAGTATATTTAGCCCCCTCCAACAAGTGTCACCATTCCTCAAAGGCCCATTTAATAGCCAACAATTCTCTATTACCAATATCATAATTGGCCTCAGCAGCCAAGAACATGGATGCACCTAAATCCAGAACAGGTACTAGGCTCCCTGGCCTGGGCTCCACTTCCACCTTTGGCAGCTACATTTCACTTCAGGAGGAGCCGTCCGCTAATCAGTGCCACCAGGTCTTAATAAGATAGGAATCAAGCAAGGTTGGAGCAGCTGTACACCTCACAACACCCAGTCAAAGCTTAACCTGGGCCCAGTGGTAGAGGAATCAGCCACCTCCAATCCAAGGTACGAGGAAAGTTCACTGGCACACAATCATCAGGCAGGAGTCAGGATTAGCAGAGTTCAGAATAGTCAGCAGGCAAAGGTCAAACATGAATAAAACACATATAGAATACTTGTAAGTAGAACCTAACAAAAGGCAATGAGTTTGTGCTCAGAGTCCATTTAAATATTCAAAATTTGCGTCATTGTGATGATGTCATGACAACTGTGACACAGCAAAACCTGGAAGTGAGCACTGTATGCACCATAGTGGACCCAATACAAAGAAGAGAGGTGTCCCCACCGGCCCACTAGACCACCAGGTTGAGGCTTCACAGTAATATTTAAAACTGCATTCTGCAATATTTCCCATGAAGTTTCTCAGGGTTTTTCTTGTTCGATTTTGCTTTTTTCCTGCCGCCTTCAAAACACAACCTGCTACTGTTCTCATGACTCCAGTATTTTAATTTTGCCCTGTTCCTCCATGTAGCAGTTTGCCACGATGATGACTTTTACTGGGCTCTTAATTTGTTTAATTTGTTCTTTGTTTGGACTGGCATTTTGTACTTATGTTTACCATGGGAGGTTTAACCTTGGCCTTCTTTATTTTGGTGATTTTTATGGCTTTTTATATATTGTGCATTCATTGCCCTTGTCCTCCCCAGGACCGTTTAGATTAGAATGAGTGAAGTAAGAGCTTTTAGCATCTAGGTAGTTGGGTATCACACTGAAAAGGAATGATGGTTATTATAGAGAGAAGAGCACACTGAATTTGGCTGCTCTGTTTGGGTTTCCATAGTTGACAAGTATTTACCTTCAGAGTTGTTCACATCTGCTTTAATCAAATTGTGTAAGTTGTGTAGCTTTTCAGATAAAATATCAGAATCTGCTTGTACTGTTGTTTACAGTTTAAAGGAATTAAAATTTGTAACATCTTTATTTTAATATTGTACACAGCAGCACACACATTTTACCTGCAAATGCCTTACTGCAAGTGTCCGAGAAACCTTTAGAAACAATCACTAATGAAATTGGAAAGGGATTATGTTCCTTGAGGTCATAGTTCTTTAGTACATGCATGGGTGAGACTGATTGAATATATTAAACAGAATCAAGTAGTTTGTTGATCATTTACACTGGCATTTAACATTTTGTGATTGCTGAGTGATTAGGAATAAAGAGCTTTGGAATAAAATTAATGGTATTTCTCCTGACTCGTGTCTATGATAATTTTACAGGTGTGTTATCAATGAATCAGATTTTGTCAGAAAAGCAATGTTATGCATTTTCAGTTTTTAATGATCTGAAATGATACACACTAAAAAAAAAAAGACATCTTCTCATGCCAACATTACCTGTGGTATGTAAAGGATTGATCAATCTGAAATATAGAATATTACACTGGAAACAGCAGATGCCAGGTGTTATTTTGTTTTCAGAAAGTCTTTATTCAATACACAACAAAAATGACGAATGAAAAAAAAAATCATTGAGTGCTTTGACCAAACAAAAAAGATTTAATGCAGTCACAAAACTGGACCATAAACTTGACAGTGGCTAAACTTAATATCACCCTAGTATGTCAAAGTAGTGGTTAGAAACCACAACATACTGCTTGCTTTCTTTAAAAAAACGAAAGGAAATTGAAGAGAAAGGAGTGAAAAGCAAGATCATTTTGGAAACTATAAATGATGAATTCAAATGTGTATATTAGGATATATTTATTTTTGGGGGATTTACTTCAGCAGACTACCTTAAGCAGTTTTTGCAAATATAATCGTGTTAATCATCAAGTTGAACTTTCTGGGCCAAAATAAGCCATTTAATGCTGACCAGTTACATATACAATATCTGACAGCAAGCATGGCACGATTATCTGCAAAACCAGTAGTGTGGCCTTACTTAGTGTGGTTGGCAAAGTACTATTTAGGCAGATCTAAGGTTCTCCTTACTTTTATTAGGAAATACTACAACCTAGAGCACCATAATCAGTTTGTCATTAATTTAATATAATAACTAAAATTGTATATATATTTCAGCATACCTCCCAAATGTCCAATTTTCTGCTGGACAGTACTTATTTTCACATTGTAAGGAATGTCACTTACCCCTCTCAGCCGGGGTTCTCTCCTCCAAGATGGTGGCACCCTGCCTTCCCACATGGTCCTTCCTGCAACATCAGCCCCGTCCCAGAAATGGATTCACACGTCAAGACGGACACGTGCCGACGTTGTGACATCATCACACCCCCACTCAATTGGCGCCAAACGGAGGACTATTTAAAGGAACCTGAGGTGTCAAAATATAGGTTCTACTTTGTATGTTCCTGGGTGCGTTTTCTTGTTTCCTGTGTTTGACCTTGCCTGTATCCTCGCCTATTGAACCTTAGCTGCCTGTACCGACTTATTGCCTGGACTCGACTATTGTTTGCCTAATCCCTGCCTGTACTTTGATCCATATTGGACAGGTGCTTACTCCTTGGTCTGCCACCTTTTTTGGAGCCTTCGGACCCTAACAGTATAATTGGGCCATGGACCCATCTGAGGAAGCTCAATCTGATTTTGGCCGAGCCTTCCGTGGTCTGGCGGACCGCATGGATTCTTATGTAGCCCAACAGGCTAATTTTGGCCTTGCTCTCACCACCATCTTGGACAAGCTGTCTGCTTAATCACACCTACCCCAGCTTCAGCATCTGCCTCAGCTGCTTCTGTTGAGCCTACCGCCCATGCCCCCCATGGCATATAGGGGGTTCTTGAATCAATGTGAAATCCAATTTACACTGCTACCACGACAGTTTGTTTCTGAGCGAGCTAAAGTTGGATATATCATCACCCGCCTGACTGGGAAAGCTCTTGAATGGGCTTCTCCACTATGGAACCTGCGTACTGTGTTTGACGCTCCTGGCCGGGCTGCGTCTGCTTCCTCATGCTTACTACAGATTCGCCAGGGGACCCTACGGTACCAGAATATGCCATTGAGTTCTGCATGCTGGTTGCTGAGACGGGTTGGAATAATGAAGCATACCATGCCACCTTCTACAACAGGCTCTATCTGCCTGAAGAATGACCTGGTCTCTCGTGATCTACCCACAAGTTGGGAAGACCTCATTATCCTAGCCATCAAGGGGGCCACTCATCAGAGAGAGTATCAAGTGGATAAAGATCATGTTAAGAGATTCCAACCTTTGTTAGCTCCATGTTTTCAAAGACCTATGCTTCATTCTTCACCATCTCCTTACACAATTCCTCCTCCATCTGCCTCCTCTGTCTCTTCAGTCGTAGAACCAATGCAGAAGGGACATGCCTGACTTTCCGAGCAGGAAAAACTTCAGAGATGGGCGGCAGGACTTTGTCTGTATTGTGGGGGCAAATCCCATTTTGCCCACAAATTTCCTGTGAAACCGGGAAACCGGGCGGAATTGATTCTTCTCTCCATACTTCTGCTCCTCATTTTCTCCTTCCTGTGCAGATTCAGCTTCCCTCTAAGACTATTCAAGCCCAAGCCTTTCTTGACTCTGGAGCTGCTGGGAACTTTCTGGACAAGACCTTTGCAGAATATCATTCCATTTCTCTGCAAACTTTGGCGGTGCCACTCCAAGTTCTAGCCATCGATGACCGTCCACTTGCTTCTGCCTTCATTTCTAAGTCTTTTTCTGAATTACCTTTCAAGGTGGGCTCCCTACATTTTGACAGACTTAATTAATTAAGACTTTAATTTCTCCTCATTGATTGCCCTTTGACTCCCCTTTTGCTCAGGCTTCCTTGTTATGCACCCATAACACAGCCATTCACTGGTCTACAGCTCAAATCACCAGATGGAGTTCCTTTTGTCTTCGGAATTATCTTCCTGCTAATCCACTTGTGAAACTTTCCTCTGTGGGCACGTTGCTTCTATTCCTCCTGCATACCAAGCCTTTCCTAACATCTTCAATAAGAAGTCTGCCGAAGTCTTACCCCCCAGTCTTATGACTGTCCTGTTGAACTCCTTACTGGCACCATGCCACCCCTAGGGTGCATTTTTCCACTCTCCCCTTCAGAAACAAAAGCTATGAAGGAATACATTCAGGAGACTCTTCAAAGAGGTTTAATTCGCCCTTCCTCTTCTCCTGCCGGTGCTGGTTTCTTCTTTGTTGAAAAAAAAGATGGAGGCCTTCGTCCTTGTATTGACTATCGTGGTCTTAACAAAATCATTGTGAAGAATTGTTACCCTCTTCCACTTATTTCCGAGTTATTTGATCAACTCAAAGGATCCTGCATCTTCACCAAGCTAGATTTTAATGGGGCCTATAATCTCATTCGGATCAGGGAGGGTGACAAATGGAAAACCGCATTTAACACACGAGATGGGCACTACGAGTATCTCATAATGCTCTTTGGTCTTTGCAATGCACCTGTGGTTTTTCAAGAATTTAATGACATTTTTCGGGACTTATTGGGCCAGTGTGTTGTTGTCTATTTTTTGCGTGTGTTTCGTGAATTTATTCGCTGGCAGTGAATTGCGGGAATTCGCCGCGAATTTGCGGCTGGCTAATAAATTCTCCCATTCCTATCTATAAGCAGTTTCCTTCTAATCCCAGTTATGGTGGTCCTGTGGTGGGGATACTTTAGGGAATGTCACTTACCCCCTCAGCCGGCGTTCTCTCCTCCAAGATGGCGGCGCCTGCCTTCCCAAATGGTCCTTCCTGTGATGCCAGCACTGGTGTGACAGCGCTGGCATCGCAGGAAGGACCATTTGGGAAGGCAGGGCACCAAGACGGACACTCACCGATGTCATAACGTCATCACACCCACGCAATTGGCACCAAACAGAGGACTATTTAAAGGAACCTGAGGCCTGTGGATGCTGCCCAAATATAGGTTCTACTTTGTTTGTTCCTGGGTGCACTTTCTTGTTTCCTATTCTTGTGTTTGACCTTGCCGTTATCCTCGCCTATTGAAACTTTGCTGCCTGTACCAACCTTTTGCCTGGACTTGACTATTCTTTGCCTAATACCTGCCTGTTCTTTTATCCATATTGGACTGGTGCTTACTCCTTGGTGCGCCACCTTTGCCGGAGCCTTCGGGCCTTAACAGACAGCTCAGTCCCTGGTTTCTTACTGAAATGTCCTGAGTTTCTCTTTGATCTCCTTCCTCTCCCATTATAGGCAGGGTCATTTCTTACTTATCAGTCTTTTTAACAAACGAACCCCTTTCTTCTATTAGAGCATCCCTTTATTGGAGTGCGTCTTAGGGCACTGGCACACATAGTGGATTGTCCACTTTCCTCTGCCTGTGTTTTGTACAGAAGTTAAAGAAAGCAGATCAGTTTTCATTTCTGGGGACTCTCCCATGGGGAAACATAAAGGGGCAAATTTATCAAAGTGAAATTAGAGCTCACCACGGAGCTCATTCATTCCTAGGGGTTTTAAGTGTACTGTATTCAATGGTGAACTTAGTTACCTAATTGATAAATTAGTTTATAATGAACAATGAACAGTCAGCAAATAGCAAACAATGGCTTACAGAGTACAGTAGGATTAGAGGGAACTAGTTGATATAGTTTACAAATTTGTGATTTATACATACATTTAAAATATTTATGTCTGATTAATATGTTTTAATTAATCATGTGGGTCTAAAGAGCATTTGACAGCTCAAGGCAGAGAACTCCAGAGGAAAACAGAAGCCTGACAGAAGTCTGTAGAAGTGTATTTTGAGATCAGAGCTAAAATATAGGGAGGGACTTAATTGTTAAGGGCACTGATGGGTGTATCTGTCCCGTTTAGCTTTGCAGAGAAATTTGGAAACTCTGAAAAAATTCACAAAACTCTGAAAGGATTTGCAAAACTCTGAAAACTTTGCGAAACACATTGAAGTCAATGGGCATCAACATTATTTTGATGTGCACGACAATTTTTATACCTGCAACTCTTTTGTCCATACACATTAACGTGAATGGGCGTCTGAATAATTTTGACGTGTGACACTTTTGACAAGCGACAGTTGTTATACGAGCAACTCTTTTGTCCAAATGTGTTAAAAGTCAGTGGGCATCCGAATAATTTTAACTAGACAATTTTGGTGAGCGACAATTTTTTGGTTGCAGCAAAATTTTTTATAGCAGTTTCACCAAAAACATTTGCTGTGAAATCCGGAGATTCACCATGAACCCATGCATGGTGAATAAATGTGTCCATTACTAGTGATCAGGCAGAACTAGTCTAATTGTGCTTTTCGAATCAGGAACTAATTTTTCAACCCTCTGAGGTTAAATGGAGACGCTGCAAGTAGTTTTTCTCCCAATGACTCATATAATGGAAGATATATTAAATAATGTTTTTTTTGAGCAGTTTTTTAGTTTAGTTAATATATCATATTGTATAGTTAGAATTGCCCATATAGATGATGTTTATAATGCACTGCAGCACCAGAGTCAGTGTGACAGCCACCCATTAATACCAATGAAACACAATCTAGCACTGAAAACCTTGTTTCTTAGGCAAATAAAACCATTATAAAGACTTGCAGCATTTGGGGAAAGGAGAAACTAGTTCTAAATAATGCTATAAACATAGCTTGGCTCTTATGCTTTTTATAGATTAAAAGGTTCCCTTTTTATTTTGTTGCAAACTGCAAAAGCTGTGGTCTGTAGGCGCTTGCTGAGCCTAAAAAAGAAAAGCAGTTCTAATTCATTTTAATAGCAAATCAATTAAATATTTGCCTGCTTTTAACTTTCCAGCCATAGCTCCATGAGATGTGCTTACAACTGAAGAAACAATGCTTTGGTATACAAACTCACTTCATTAATGGATGGTCAGCACAGCACAGAACACAGCTCCACTGTAATATTAAATAGATTTGTTTTCTTGCAATCAAACCCTGATTAGTATAAATACCTAGACGTAAGTAGAGGTTGGATATTGCTACTGCCAGGTTATCAGCTAAAGCTGTAAACAATTGTAGAGACAACTGATGTACATTATTCATGCCATAAAATAACCCTTTATCTTTTTAACTTTGTGCTTTATTATGCTTCCGTTTGCTATATTTTAAAACTGAATGAATCTTGAAAGCTGTTGACAAGTTAAAGAAGATTTTAAAGATTTTTATTTTCTTGCATTTTGTACTCAGCATGTAAAAGGAGGGAAGTATATTAAAAGTTAGCGTCCTTATATTGTCTTGAGGTACTAACTGTATAATAACTACACTTTCATTTACAGCACACCGCATTTGAGACTTACAGGCAAATGTAGACTTTTCAGACCATTGGCATTATGAGTGCATAAATTTGATCCTGGCCTTTTAAAACTGAATTTCCTTCTTCAGCTCCCAAAAGTCAATTTGATATAGTCATTTTTTATTTCAGCATTTCAGCATTTTATTTCAGGGAAGACACAAGCATACCTATGCAAAAACTATATTCTTTAAAGTGTTTTTTAAGTACAAGTAAATATTCTCAGCATTGATTTTCTTGCCTAATTTACTACAGTATTCACCATATTCCAGGTAAAATGTCAGTGTTTGCACCAGTTGTAGTAATCAGTTGTTTTGCTTTTCAAATTAATCATAGTAGTAATGGCATGTACTTTTTTTTATTGGTTTTTCGAAATACAATTTACATAAAAAAGAAAGAGCATGGTAATATAAATAACAGTTGAAGGCATTCCAGTCAAATTGGCAGTGTAGTATCACATAACAGCAAAGCAGGAGTCGTTCTGCATATTTTGTACAGTATACAGTATATGTGTAACCATTGTAGCGCACTGATTATTTGTACATTGTAACTTGTAGTTAACCATAAACTGGGCTTAACCTTAAAAAACAGTTGTTTTTCTTTAAAATATATGTCCAGTAAATCCTACCTGATGATTGCTTTGGTTACTGCAAAATTTTTACTTCTTTTTCGTTATCCCCATTTATTTTAATTTGCATATTTTAGTTTTGTGATTTTAAAAAATTATGGTTGTTTTTTTTTGTCTGACAGGAAATAAATGATATGGATGTGCAGGAATTGGTTCGAAGGTCAATTGGGAGGCTAACAATTATTCGTCAGACCTTTCCGGTTCCACAAAATTCAAGTCAGCGTTGTTTCCGAGGCAACCACAGAATATCCTCTTCACTCTGTGACCCAAAGGACCCATTTTCACAGAATATGGAGGTATGCTGTTAGAATCAATATTTAAATTACTCTTTTGTGGATTGAAATCATGCTTTGGGAACTTAATGACAAAGATCTGTACAACACCTAGCAATAAAGTTACAGTAAGCAAAGCAGCTCAATAACGGAATTACTAAAAACACATTTTGCGCATTTGAAATGGAAAATCAGTTTATAAAAGCAAAATAAAGTGCTGTAATGTGTTATAAGATGATTAGTTAAATATGAAAGGGTTTATTTTTGTTTTCTTTTAAGGGCTTACAAAAAGAAAGCTGTGAGGACTTACCCTGGTGGTCTAGGGGGTCGGCGGAGACTCCCTCTGCACTCCCGGTGGGGACGCCCGCCTTGTGGTCCTCCTACTTTGCCGGCAAGCTGATACTAGGGTGTGTGTGTTGTGCGCTTCCGGGTTCTTCAGGCGCAACTGTGTCACCGTAATGACATCATCGTGCAATGGCGCAAAATTCATAGGGTATTTAAAGGGATTGTGATCATTGCCGTTGTTAGGTTCATCTTTGAAAGTTCCTAGGTGCTAGTCTTGTTAATTCTGATCTCTGATTCCTGTTGTAACCCCTGCTGTTTTTGATCACTCCAACTTCTGTGATCCTGAACCCTGCCTGGTAACTGACTATACTACACTCTGTAATACGATCTGTGCCTGTTTGACTCTTTTTGATTGATCTCCCGGCTTTGACCTCAGCCTGTTTGGCTCAGTTTGTATTCTGCCTGCACTGACCCGGCCTGGTTTTGACTACGTTTTCTGCCTGCTTCTTGAATTGTGACCTTTAGCCCAAAAAGACTTTGCTAACAATTCTGCCCCTCTGCTCGTCCAGAACCTTTAGCTTGGCTCCTCTCTTAAATAAGACCTTGTGGCATCCAATTAGCCAAGGGCTCTTCCAGAGGTGAAAGGCGGCTGTTATAGGCGGAAGCAGGAGCCAGGACCAGGGAGCCTACCATTGGTTCAGGATTTTGGGTGCTGATTGTGACAAAAGTGTTTTCTGCTCTTGCATTAAAATAAAAATATAAAAGTATAATTATGAATTTAAATTGTTATTCTTAATGGTAAATTTTATCTTTAAAACACTAACAATTGTTTTTAAAAGCAGTTTCAATTTAAACAGCACATTTATAAATATGTTTGGTAGTATACAAGCATTATATATGTAGTGCTGTAAATGTTTTAAGAATGTGTGAACATAGGGTGAACATATATTGTTATACATAAAAATAAATACATATACATAAAGACATAGGAACCACTACATCAATAATAAAATCATCTTGTAGAGTGTAAATGATTGCAAATGATTAAGATTTTCAGACAGTTTTGGATTTATCAATGTAGTAGAATGTGTGGAAATGTGTTGAATGTGAATGAACACAGATATGCGTGGCATAAAAATAATTGTAGCAGTAATGGAAAGTACAATTCATTATTTTTCACAATGATATTGCAGAAAGAAAGAACTAACTAGAATGGTAAACTTATAACAAGGCAAGCAATCATTCTTTAGGGGGTGGATTTACTATTGCTCAAATTTTGAATTACAAAAAATTTTAAATTCAACCATTAAATTTTTTAGGGGGCCATTTTGGTTAAAAAATTGGCCTATTTCGATCAAATTTGTGATCAAATTCGAATGGTTCAATCGATTCGAACAATTTTTTTTTTTAATTCAGATTTAGAAATTTTTTCAGGAAAGCTTTCAAGAGGTCCCCCATAGGCTACAATGGCAATTTGTCAGGTTTAAGGTGGCGAATAGTCGAATTCAAATTTTTTTAAAGAGACGGTACTTCAAAATTAAAAAAAAAATTAAATATTCATAAAAAAATTCACTTTGACCCTTATGTGCCCCTAGAAGTTAAAAATAAATTAAAGAACTGGAAAAATGAGAAACTGTTGGGTAATGACTGGGTGTTCATTTATCAACACAGGTCAAGTTGTAATTCTGTGCAAGTTGTACATGTTGTAATTTTGTGGCCACAGTGAAGTAGTTGAGTAATAGGCACAGTTATGCTTTTGTCACAAAATCTAGCATAAAGCTGTCACCAAAAGGGTGGTTGCAGTAGTAGCTAGTAGGTATACTTGTGGGTATGGCTTCTTTGTGCATGAATTGCACTCTTGCAAAACATGAAAGTATTAATTGCACTTTTGTCTAAATGAGAAAAAGGTTTCTGACAAACTACTGGTGGCAACATTTAGTTGCAAGTGCTATGTGCATAGAAGTAATATGTGAGTTAAAATGCCTCTGTTGCAGGACAAGTCTTTTTGCTCACAGATTTTGCACAAAGTTAATGTTACTTAGAAGCTCAATGAAGCTACTGTGAAAGTTTTATACATAAATACATGCTTTAATATGATAAAAAGTTAAGCAGAGTTATAGCCACAGGGGCAAATTCACCAAAGCATCTAATGCTAGCGCTAATTTGCCAGCGTTACGTCATTTTGTTCACTAACACCGACTGGCGAATTTTCGATAACGAAGTAGATAGACAAGCGAAACTTACGCCAGGTGAAGTTGAGCACTGATGAAGGATCATAATTATGCAAATTCACTAAGATGACCATTTTACTGAACGTTACCACTTACGCTAGACGTTACTTCACCAGGTCAGACCTGGCAAAGTTCAATACAATAGATAGGAGTTTGCAAAAAAATTGAAATTTTTTCTGAGTCCCAAAAAAATGCTGGCATATTTTTACCTTTTGTAGGGTGTTAGTCTGAAAAAGAGAAAAATTTTTTGGGGTGTTACCCTCCTTCCCCCCTACATTTCCTAACATATGGCAACTCAACTATACAGGGGGCACATGTTTAGGGCAATAGCACAATTTAATTTTTTTATTAAAGGTTTCCTGGGCTTGTGTAGTGTAATGTAGTGGCTGTAACATATACTTCTATTATACTTTGAAATTTGGGCCGTATGCAAATTAGGCATCACTAGAGTAATTGCGCTTTGCCTGACGAAGTAACACTAGCGCAACTACACTACCGTTCGCCGACCTGAGCGTAACTTCGCACTTTAGTGAATTTGCGTAGCGCTGGAAAAAATTTGCCTGGCGAAGTGTGGCCAACGTTAGCGAAGGCAAAGCTGGCGCATTTTCGCCGCTTAGTGAATTTGCCCCACAGTCTCTTAATACCAACTTTATACTACTGTAGAGTTTAATAA
>CM044432.1:64590328-64602021 GCA_024363595.1 Xenopus borealis | reverse complement strand
CATTTTACTGCAGAGGCACGATTTAAAATGCTATGAACATTTTCTAAGCTTGCATATTATGATACTGTGGGGCAAATTCACTAAAGTGCAAAATGCGAAAGCAACAGCTTCGCCGGCGTTCGGCGCACTTCGTTTGGGGAATTTTCGCCAGCGCTATGCAAATTCACTAAGATGTAAATTTGCGCTCAGGACCGCAAACAGTAGCGTAGTAGAGCTACCGTTTCTTCACCAGGCAAATCGCATTTACGCTAGCGATGCCTAATTTGAATACGGCGTGAACTTAAACGTATAATAGAGGTGTATGTTACAGCCACTACCTTACACTACACAAGCCCAGCAAACCTTTAATAAATAAAATAAAGTTGTCCTATTGCTCTAAACATGTGCCTCCTGTATAGCTGAGTTGCCATATGTTAGGAAATGTAGGGGGGTAATGAGGGTAACCCAAAAATTTTTTTCGCTCTTTTTCACCCTACAAAAGGTAAGACGCCAGCATTTTTTGGGACTTAGAAAAAATTTAAATTTTGTTTCAAACTCCTATCTTTTGTATTGAACTTCGCCAGGTCTGACCTGGTGATGTAACATCTAGTGCACTAAGTTCATCTTAGTGAATTGGCGCAGTCCCTTCGTCAGTGCGCAACTTCGCCTGGCCTTAGGGTTCGAAGTTGGGCATCTACTTCGCTAGAGAATTTTCGCCAGGGACACTGTTAGTTGTGAATTGATGTCATGCTGGCGAACTAGCGCTAGCGTTTGACGCTTTGCGCTTTAGTGAATTTGCACCTATGACACTTCTCCCAATTTTAGCCTAAACCTTTTGGGGTTTTTTTTAGAATTCATCTCTTTCCTTAGCACAATACTTACTTTTACCTGGCTCCAGTGATTATAATATTTTACCTTCAAGCTATTTTCTGTCTAATGTTCATTGGGATTTGTGTTTTTTTTAGGATTGAGAGTTCTCAATCATTTAGCTCTAGTGAATAATCGAGACCACAGTCCCAGTGTTGCACATTTCTCTATCTTTGTGGGGTCCCAAAGTTAGCCAATATGAGATAGATCTGACAGGACTTCGCCACCATCTTTTCTTATTCTGACTCACCTTGTAATCCAGGTCTACATCTAGATTTCGAAAGAATTGAAATTAATTAATTACATAGAACTATAACTATTTATTAAATTAATTATTTATTACAAAGACATACATAATTTATTGTAAGAATCTATCCATTAACTGTAAAGAATTGAATTAATAGTGGTATCAATTTATGTTTTATTTATGTACTTATTATAATTTGTCATTAATTTAAGAACTTAGCACTGGTCACTTTACACAACTTAGCACTACGTCATAAGGTGAGCATATTTATTTTGCACAAGCACTTTATATATCTGAGCAATACCTAGCTGAAGTCATTTCTGAATAACATCGGACAGAGGGGGATTTTTATATATATATCTATACTGTATATAGTTGCAAGTACTAGTATTATTATAAGCCAAATATGCCCAAAAGTAGCTTTTATAGGTTAGCTGCTTGAAAAAAATTTGATTGCCTTCTGGTGTGGTAAACTTTTATTACATTAGTCTATTAGAGTATCCTATTTAACAGATTTAACAGATTAATTTAAAATGTATAGAAAATTGTAGCATTTTAGATTTTAGGCAGCAGAATGCTAAGTGTCAGTATCCCTGTCATGTGTAAACACCTGCTAATTATCTCAGGATGTTGCCTCCAGCATCTATACATCATTTAGATAACTGGGTCTACTCAATTCCTTTTTTTTGTTTTTAATAATCAGCTGCTCTTGAACATTAAGCATCAACCGAGAGAGAATGATTATCTTAGAGGACTGCTCTTCAAAATTTGACTAATGACTCTATATAATAGGAGTTGCAATAACTGCTCATCAGCAGTTGTTTATTAAAATTTGCTATTTCTTTATATATGTTTTAATAAAGGTATATATGTTATAATAAAGGTATTTGAGCCTTTCTTTGGTACAGTAAATACCCAGATACCATTCTTTTCAACTTACAGACAGAACAGAATTCACTTCAGACAACTTACTGTCAGTCCATTCTAATTTAGTCAACTAAGTTGTCTTGCCAAGTAGAAATGCAAGTATACAGCACCACTGATCTTAATCAAATGATAATGGTATATTAACAATAACAGGGGAAATAAATGGGACACAATAGACTGAATATTCAGTATCAATGGAAACACATACAGTATACCCACTGAAAAACCATGGACCCAGGAAATTTCCATGCTAGAGTTACTCAATATAGACTAGGATGAACTAATTTACAAATCCTTGTTCAGTGGGCCCTTAACTCATGAGGCCTTCTATACTTAAGGTACACTCTACACTGAGGCCTGATGCAGGATCTGGATGTGCACCACTATCTTTTTTTGTGGGGGGCAAGTACAAGAATAGCCATATTTTAAACTAACACTCCCTCCCACATAATGCACAAATCTTTAGGGGTACCGAATAAATGCCATTAGGGTCATATTAATAGATATTCACATAAATGTTTAATGCTATGAATAAAAATGAGTTTTTTATCTCTGCTAGTAATGTTATAAGCACCAATCTTTCAACAAACAAACAAAGCATGTTAATCAAGGTCAAATGAGGCTGATGACATTACAGCATTTTTCTGGAATGCAGTACATAGCCCTAGAAATAGTTTTGCAAACCTAAATAGAAAATCAAGTAGGGAAGCAAAAGTTGAATGGATAAGAAGACCATTTTTATTAACAAACCAAAAAGTCACAACATAAATTGATTATAATTACCTGAACAATAAAGGAAAATTATTAACAGCGTAGTATAATCAAGCATTTTGCTATTATTCAAACCAAAACAAAAATAATGTGTTTTGTAATTCAGTGATATACAGTTCACACATTCTTATGATATATCTTTCTAATTGCCTGATATTTTTAATTAACATAAATTTTTGTTTTGCTTTTGGGTATATTTATGTTTTAACTGAAGTAACTGATAACGCTACTAACTGTTTAGAAGTAAAAATTTCATGCAGATCTGCAGTCTAATGCTAAGAGTACAGATAATTTTAATATATGTAAGGGATAAATTCGAATTGGTATGGGATGCTGAGGGTTTGTAGTTTATCTTACATTGGGTGTTTTTGTTACATCACATGGAAATATGTGTGTTTTTCATTAATTCATTTATGCCTATGCAATTTACATAGAAGGCTGACTTTCAGTTCCAGTTGTGAAGTTTCACTAAAAGTTTCAGAAAAAGTCTGTAAAATGTTTTAAAATTTACAGTAGGTGATCTCAGTCGTTAAATTACTATAGTGTATGTATAAATAAGATAGTTTGTAGATATTATAGAATAAATAAGATAGTTTTTTAATTATTTGGATATTACTAAACATGTCATTAATCAACATGGTCATTGATTTACATGGATGTCATCCTTTGTTTTTTTTTGTTTTTTTTGTTTCCTATATAATAATAGTAGTGTAACAAACATTTATGGTACCTGATTAACTCATGTCATCTATTAAAAGGATATTAAATGTGGAGATCATGAGCTGACTTAAATATATTTAATTTATTTGTTTATAGCATTTATTATCATTAATAGCTTTTCTTATGTTGATCGTTATCTACAGACAACATATGTTATAACAATAATGTTATATAATCAGAACTGTATAATGTTGGTCTGAAATTGGAGGAAACCAGGTTTAATCAATGCCAAGTCTTTTTTTCTTGCAAAACTCTTTAAAATAGCAAAAAATATATATTTTTAGTCTAACATAAACAGTTCTGAAAAAGGTTATTAGCTGTCAGTGAAATCTTAATATCCCCTACTCAAGTCATCCTCATTTACAGTATCTACCACAAGACAGGATTAAAGTTTTCTCCAGTTAGAGGCTATGGAGAAAACTTCAGTGTGCATGAGGTTAGCAAGTCCTTTCAAAAGATTGAACAACAGGGTTGAACATAGTGGAATAGCAATAATAAAAAGAGCCAAGCCAGTGCTTCAACTAAACTTGGCTATGATAAACCTAAAACTTCAACAGTTGCCTTAGTTATAGCATTAGTAAACCAGGATTTATAGAAGACATCCATGATTTCCATCAATTATGATCACAAATAACAACCCTTTGGTCAACCATTCTTAAAGTCAACATGGCATCTGACTCTTGTTTTTTTCCCTCTCCTATCAGGGATATAAAAACATTTTTTACATGGTTTGAGTTTATGATCCTTTAAATATCCAAATGTTATCTGACAGTTTCAGTTTCAGCAACATAAATTTGCAGATTTATACAGCTTCAAAACTACTTATTAATTTGATTGGAACATATGGGGCAGATTTACTAAGGGTAGAATTCGAGGGTAAAAAAAAACGACCATGGGAATAGTAAGGGAATAAAGATCCTCCAAATTCCAATTCGAAGGATTTTTACCGCAATTCGATGGGTTGAATGATCGAATAGTAAAAAATTTTTTTTTATTTGATCAAAAATAATGAAACCCAATTTGGTAGCTTTGATCTCGTGAAATAGGCAGTCGAATAAAAATTTAAAGGGGAAGTACTTCGACTGTCGAATAGTCGAATATTCAGATCTTTATTCGAATCATTCAAATCATTCAATTTGATTGGATTTTCAAAATTCATTGGTCCAAGTGGTCTTCAAAAAAAAATTTGAAAATTCAAATCTTTTTGAAAATTCAATCGAACTTCGAATCCTGCATGGGAATTTAATAAATCTGCCCCATAAGTGTTTCTCAAGGCATTTTGCTCACAAAATATATTACAGGAGGCTTTTACCCTTAAAGTGCACTTTAGATGTCCACCCCTGCTACATCCTGCGGAAAATCTTTGTAATACAGTATACTGTATGCTGTGCTGCAGAACACAAACCTCCTCAATAAAGATTCTGTTTTCTTTTAATTCTGCTAATACCCAACAGTTAATTGTGCTTCAATGTGTTATAAGCAGAACAAAAAAAATATTTAGCTAGTTGGGGCCCTGGCTAAATCTTACAGAAGACAATTTTGTGAGAATGTTCAGAGAATGTTCAGTTAGTTGAAAGAGCTTTTCTGTAACACAGTCCACATGTTGTAACTATGCATACCATGGTCCCTCCTGAAAGTTATATACTGCTGGGCCCACAGAGATCAATTATACCTACAGCTGTGTTTTTACTTAGCAAAAGGGAATAATGGATTTGTTCCTCATATTGTTAATTAATCCATTATTTATTATTCTTAAAAAAAGTGAACATTTGGCCAAGATATTCAGTTGAACAACCAATAGTATCATATATATAAGGTCTGCTACATAGATGAAAAGTGATCCGCAAGCTTGTCAGTTATTTGAAAATATAATGGAGGATAAGTATAATTAATTTCCCAGTGTTTATACAAAGTATAAAAACGGAGGCTCACGTCCAAACCAAGACGTTAGCGTTTTGCAAATTTTTTGCCGTTTCACACATTTCTACAAGAAATTTGTGAAATTTCGGCGAAGCGAAATACCCCAAATTCGCCCATCACTACTTTTCAAGCTTAGACCTAGCAAACTGATAAGATTAAGCTAAATCCTCTTCAATCTTATGTCAGTGACATTATATCCTGTATAATTGTACAAATTAAAAAACACACTGGTATTTTTTTAAAGTGGGATTGTCTTTAAAAGTTGTAACTGTTAAAAATGTATTATTATAACATTTTTTCTAACCATTTGAGGGATATGCCATATTTGTTTTAGGGTGTGCTCATGTCTAAATTAGAGGATCTCTTTTGTCTTTATTTTGCTTCCTTGGCCACTTCAAGCATTTGCACAAACATCTCTCATAAAGACACATATATGACCTATATGTACCTTCCATATTCAAACTGACGTAAGCATAAGTATTCTAATGATGTCGCTAGATAGAATTTAACTTTAGAGAAAGTTTGCTATGAACAGTGGCGTAACTACCAGGGGAGCAGTGGGTGCAATTGCACCAGGGCCCGCTCCCTCTCGGGGCCTGCTGGAGAAGCTAGGAGAACTCCAATGTGCAATTCATAGGGGGAGAGCCCGAAAGGGAGGCCCAGGTGCCAATCCTGCACCAGGGCCCACCAGCGAGTAGTTACGCCACTGGCTATGAAATGCTAACGCTGTCGAATTTACGCTAGCAAAACTTTACCTGCATTTAGCTCCTGAGATGCAATTTCTCATTTAGTGAATTAGCGTAGTGGTAGAGAATTAATGGCTGGCAAAGTGGCACAAAATGTCGCAAAGACTTTGCAGGTGGAAATTTTTGTGAATTTGCTACATAGTGTTTTATATGTGGCTATACTAAAAAATATTAGATAAAAAAATGTATGAATATTCTTTGCATTAATTAACATCAGAAGGGTGAAACAGATCAACTGACAAATCATTTGGTACAAATGTGCTACAGACAATTTTTTTAAAATGGGAAGATTGTGGTACAAAAAACATCAGTGACCTGTTTTCCTACTTTTATGCTTACTATAAGCAGTGTACATTCAAATACACTTTCTGTTTGTAATAATAGTAAGCTAGCTTTCACATACAACCTATTGAATAATTAGCATGGTGCAAACTCTGGTAACAAGCAAATTTGGCTCTATTTTTTTAATTAACACACATCTGTACTGTCCCATCTAAATAGTTTCAGCTGCAAGATATTATTGCAGTAGTATTTTAAAAATGAAAATGTATGAAATTTGTTGTCTCTGGTGCAAGGTAAAATGATTTTAATTAGGTCCATGTAGCTTTCTTTAGGAGATACATTCATCATAGACTTTATCATGGGACTTTGTAATAAAGAGAATATTGTTTTCTAATGTAAACTGTACCATGGAGAATGCCTCTGTTGTGGCAAATACATAGCAGTTTTTTCACATATATGTAAGATATTTTAATTTATGCCATTGTACTTCACTGTTATGGGGAATTGCAGGGAATAGAGGTTACTTACAAACAGTGTTCATTTTGCTTTTACCAGTGATATGCAACTTTTTAGTAACCACTTGTATTGATGAATATCTGCCACTTTCAGGTTTGGCATGTAAACATAGTTGTTAAAGTCTGCATTCCTAGCAACCATACATGAATTTGACTGTATTTAAAGATAAACATAACTGAAAGATAATTGTATAGGGCCAATGATAGCTAATGATAATAATCATCAATTTTAGTCTAGACAGGTCATGCATATATTTGAAATAAGGTGCAAAACTGAAACAAACACCAAACAATGCCAACTGTTATTCCAAAAGTCTCAGGGCTTGAGATTTTTCTGGCTCTTAATACTACTTTAAGGGGGTTATTTATTAAAAAACAAATGTTTCTGATTTTTTTATAAAAAGAAAAGTCTGAGAAAAAAAGAAAAATAAATGGTTATTCGGCAACTTTTCCTACGTCAAAACAGATGCTGTTAAAAATTGTGCCTTAACAAATAACCCCCTTAAGTCTACTAAAAATTATTTAACAAACTCCACTAAGTATCACTTATTTCTAAGTAAGTACAAGGTACTCTTTTATTACAGAAAAACATTTTTAAAAATGTGGATTATTTGCTTAAATTGGAGTCTCTGGGAGATGACCTTCCCTTGATTAGGAGCTTTCTGGTTAATGTGTTTTCATGTGAAGGAACCTGTACAATATTCCTAATTCCTTTTGCAAATTTCTTTATTTTATATGTTTATATCTTTTGTCAATCGCTAATAATTTAGTTGGCTTTTTTTGTCAAGGCAGCTTGTATACTACATGGATATTATGAGTATATTACATCTGTAGCTTGTATAGTAGATACCTCTTTTAGCAGAACACTAAACTTTATTCTAAAAGCACATCTGTTGCTTTAAATGTGTTCTTTTATTACCTATTTTAATAATTGTTCATACATGAGGAAGTACATAAAACTGAGAAGCTTAAAGTAATAAATAGAACAATGGAATCTACCCGTGTAAGTGAAGCTAATGCATCCAAAGAATAATTGGTCTTTGAGGATGAATAGAGATTTACCTTGACATAACTGACAACCACTGCAATCAGCACCTTTGTATTTTCAAGGACAATTAAAGTTGAACACTGAGTAAAAGAATCTAGTAGAATCCCTCTCCCCTTAATAATTCTCAAAACAGTTATTTTTTAACAGCAAGGTGGGTGATGGTTGTCTTATGTACAAGTAGTGTCAAAGACCATGGATAATTTCCATGGCTTTTGTTTGGTCTCCGAATGAGCCCTTCTATTTGTATATTTTATTCACACCCTGCAAACCATTACTAATATTGTATACTTCTCTCTGAATATTGCCAGAATATACTGTGTATATATATATATATATATATATATATATATATAGTTGCTGTCTTGTTGCTAAGTAATGTAGAACCATAGCAACTAGATTTTATTTCCAAAGTGGAAAACTGCAACACTGAATAAATAAAGATAAAAGATACAGGACAGCTGCAAGTTTCACTAATAACAATTTGTTTATTGATTATTTAGTGATAAGCTTCAAGTATTATGCATGTGTTCCCCTAAACTCAAGTTTGAAGGAAAACTCCTGATGTGAAGAATATACCAAACAGAAAGAAATTCCCAATACAGTAGTCACTATCGATTTATCTATGAAAAAGCAGGTACAATTGTAGAACAGCTTTTAGCCCATGGCAATAAAAAAGTATATGCTGCTACCATGTGATGGTTTAACCGAATTTTTATTCAAATGACTGAGTTTAAAATTGTATGCATATCCTTTGTTTTAGGGAACTGTAAGTGGACTGACTGGTGTATTAGACTTTGATGATGATGGTGAAAATCCAAATATACATTTTGAAATTTTGGGAACAAACTATGGTGAAGAGCTTGGAAGAGGTATCCGCAAGGTAAAATTCCAATCACTGCTGAGTACTACATTGTCAGTATGTTTACCCACTGACTGCCTTATCTACTTATTTAAATGGGTTTCTTTCTAATTTGTTCACAATCTCATGGTATCATTGATTTTTTTTTCATTTACAATTATGGAAAATGTAAAATTAGAGCTCTGCATTTATTTAACGTGTCCTTTTCACAAAATGTTTATATAAGATTATTCTATGATTGTCTGATGTTAAGCAATGCAGAAAGATAAATCAATACATTTAATTAAAATGTTATGGGTGATGACTTTATGAAAAAACAGCATGTGGCAGAGGATAATGAATGCTCAGCATGGAAATGAGGTTGAATGCATTACTGTTTGCCCAAACCAGTAACAACTAGCTGTATATGATGATGATCTGATACATGCACAACATTAGTTCTTTTTCTTTCAAATTTGGTGCAAATTGCCTGAAATTTTGTGTGCCATTGACCTTGGAGGGCTTTGGATAGTGCAGCATTCTAATAGTAGTAGTCAGTGTTATATTATTGTTATTTATATGTGTTTAGATTATTTGTGGTGTTTCCCTTAGTAAACAGCTTTGTATAGGTATAGATTAACAAAAATCTCTGCAAATCTGACAACATGGTATATGTATGACCCCTAAAGGAACTGTCAATGGAAAGTGCAAGATGAACAATATGGCAGATACCATGTTCTTGAACAAACTAAACTGAAGCTCTAATTATACATTGGGTAAAGGCATTTTCTCTGTTTCACATTGATTTTTAGTTTACTGTATCTGACCTTCTACATCAGTGGAGTAAAGCTAATTATACTTTTAAAGTAATCTTTGGTTCTGCGTACTGAAGTAATACAAGACAACCCCTTCTGGGTATATCTGAATCACACATTTTCTTGCCATACATTTAGCAAAGCATCCTATCCATAATGAAATGTTTGCAATTTAATTTCTAGGAGAGCTCACACTGATACCAGTATGCCTGTTAGGACTTAATTACATGCCTAACAAAAAAAAAGAGTCGTTTTCTGTTCTTTCCTCACACTGCAGCATATAATAGATGAGCCTGTGAGCATAGCAGACTGCTAACAAAATAATGGGAAATGATCCTAGAGATAAACAGAATAGTCATTTCATGCTTTCTAAAATAATATGAGAATGCTGACAGTGACAGCGATGAAAACCCGATGCCATGGATAAAAATGGGTGTTTTGATAATCAGTCTCAACAGGTGTCCATAGGACAGAAGATTTCTTATAATACATGTTTTTTTTACAAAAATCTAAAATTTATCAGCCAAATATAATTTATGAAACCCAAAGAGAAAGGTTTGGAAAAATGCATTTCCACTGCTGTAACTCTAATTAGAACTACTGTGCACTGTGTTTTCTTATACCTTATGTTCTGTCCTCCCTACATATTTCCCTGAGGCAGTGTGTAGTTTAACATGCAGCTAAACCTCCCCAAAATTCAATAAAGAGAATGAGAACTGAAGTCTGTAGATTTTACTAGATAGCAATGGGAAATAGTTGAAACTGTAATAAATGACAGAAAATATAAGTATGTTTACAATCAACCATGTAAAAGTAAACACATAACTACAGCATCAAAGCGCTACATGGCATGATATGTCTCTGCTGCAATGTCTTTGGGGGTGCTGGCAGCTGTGGAGGTAAATTGGTGCAACTATTTTCATACCAGCGATTCTACTGTGAGGAGAGAATGAAATGGTATGCTTCTTCCACACCATGAGTTGTAAAATGGAGTCTTGGCTCACACAAGACATTGCTCTAGGGTACGTGGTGAGATTATGGTAGCCTGATTAGTCCAAGAAGGTGTTGGCAAGACAGCTTCCTACTCAGTCTCTTTGAGCTCTGTGTCTGTCTCCATTGTGATAAGCTCAGCTAGCTCTACGAACAGAACCCCAGCACAGAGTTCTAGTCTGGGTGTGTTCGGGAATTGGTGCCAGTTTTGCCTTACCCATAACAAACGTGATGTGACATTGTCCATAGATGTCCACAGTTTTGAGGTTTGCTACAACAGCTATGGCTTTGACAGAAGCGTCGGAGAACACACAAAGTTTTTGACTCTGTAGAAGGTACCATGGCATACGGAAATGTAACACAAAGGTTGTAAAGAGTTGAAAGCAAACTCCTCCATTCTGCCCACAAATTCCTTTTGTCTGGAACCAATGGGGTGTGCCAATCAGATGTCTCCAGTGTTAAGTCTCTTAAAAGTGACTTACCTTGTATGGTGACGGGAGCAGTGAATCCTAAAAGATCATACAGACTACCTAGTCTCTTTCTACCAATTGTGCGACATCTGACCAATACTCTACCTCAAATTCCTGAGTGGAGTTTCTGAGCCCCTAGATTGCGACTGCAGGTGAAGGACTGTTACCGAAGATGTGTACCCTCATGCGATAATCTGCAATGTATTTAGAAGGATAGTTATTTCTGAACCAGAAGAATCTAAGATTAACAGGTCACTTAGTTCCCTAAGTTTTTGGTAACCTTTATTAGATATTTTAGGGAAGTCATCGATTCTTTTTAAAAGTGCATTTTCTACTACTTCATAGCACCCGTTAAGTCTTTGCCAAATCATTCTGAGACCAGACCACTTGTGTAGTTGCCTTTGCTGAGCCTGTCTATAGCTCTTGTCGTAAAGCTACAGATTGATCCACGCGAGTGGCAGACCCTGTTTCACTGTGAATGTAGTGAGTTGTAGTTAAACTACCTACTTGGTAGCCATTTTACTGTGCATGCAGTGAGTTGCAGTTCTTCTACCTGCT
>CM044432.1:64541943-64571210 GCA_024363595.1 Xenopus borealis | reverse complement strand
TGAGAAATGGATTTCAGGGCAGAATTCTTCTGGAACAGCACTATTAACTGATGCATTTAAGAAATTTTTTTTCCCATGACAGGATCCCTTTAATCGAACTAATTTCAGAGCTGCCATGTACTAATCATCTAAATTATTTACCAATCAGCCTTATAATCAGCAGAAAAGAAGATAGGGAGCTACTGGGGCATCTTTGGAGGCTCAGATCTTTTGCCAAAGGGCTGTGGTACCTTGAGCTGGTACAGAAACCCAAATAATGTACTTAATTTCTGCCGTATCTATTTAATTAAGCTTTAGTTCTCTTTTAATTGTGTTCATCTGTACATAGAGAACAGAAAATTAACTCATACAAAACTAGATTTCATATAATTATCTGCAGATTATAAATATTTATATACTGATAAATTAACTTACAGATGACAACTCAAAAATGGATCTGCAGTTTGCTGCACAGCAAATAAATTTACCAGCCTTGCACTGCAAGCACAACAAATGAATTGTCCTCACATTTGTCACAATTACAGTTGTGGTTAGCTTTGCACAAAAGCATTGCTTTCAAACATTTGTTTTAAGATAAAATTGGTCCATAACCTTTTATGTTTATGTTGCTCATGGCAAACATATGCTATTTAATTACATTAAAAGGTTTATGATGTAGATTACAATACTATTGAGAAGGTTAGGTAAATGAGCTATCTCAAGGGGCATCGTTCTCTAAGTACATGCAAATATAAGGTTTTTCAGAAAAATTTCTTATTGATCCATACACTAATGAATCCTTTGTGTCCATTAGTCTACTACAGAATAGCATGCATGCAAACAAATCCATGTTTAAAGGATACCATGTTAACATTACACTGTTATATTTCTGAATATAAAGAGTTAATTGTTTCGATTTGCCAAGAAAAGGAAGAAGAGTGCTCTTGGGTAAAGGATATGTTTAACTTTATTATTTTGATTACAAAATTTAAAAAATCCCCTAACTTTTAGCAAATGAAAAGACATTTAGAGTGGGCTCATGTGTAGGGAATTATATTAACTCTCTTGTCTTTATTAAGTTTTCCTGGACATGTGTAATAAAAAAACGGTAACTTAAACCATTTGCAGCAACATTTATAATAAAGACCTCCATGCAACTTGACCTAAGCAAATTGACCTAAGCACAAGTTCAGTAGCAAATTTTTGGTAGGCACAAATGAACTTTAGTCATGTTCATTATAAAATTCTCACACCGCCAAAGTAACGCTAGTGACGCTATTTATCAAAATATGAAAATCTCATTATTTTCTGAAATATAATCCAAACAAATCCACACACGTTATTTCCCCTTATTTATCAATACATTTTCCAGAAAAATTCCAGTGCAGAAAAAAACTTGAAAAAATTTCGACAACCATATGAAAATTCTAATCGTACCAGTTTTTCAGATTTTTGCTGAAAAACCACAAAATCTTTGGATTTTTGCACGAAACACATTGCTGATCAGATATCTTCAGTACCTCTCCCATTGACTTATATACATCAGCAGGACTGAGATTCCGGATTTTTGGATTCGAACTTTTTTTGGGTAACCGGTTTTTGCCAGCCATTTTATAACATGAACTAATAATTTTAGTGTGGGCTTATGTGTAGGGCATTATATTAACTCTCTTGTAGGTTCCCTGGACATGTGTAATAAAAAACACCCTACAAGTATGAGCTTAGGGGGCTATTTATCAAAATATAAAAATCTCATTATTTTCTGAAATTTAATCCAACCGAACCTGCACAGGTTATTTCCCCTTATTTATCAATACATTTTCCAGAAAAATTCCAGTGCAGAAAAAAACTTAAAAACATCTCGACAATCGTATTAAAATTCTAATCATTACAGTTTTTCAGATTTTTGCCGGAAAACCACAAAATCTTCGGATTTTTACACAAAACACATTGCAGATCAGTATATCTTCAGCACTTTGGCCATTGACTTATATACAACCTTGGCGGGTCTGAGATGCCAAAAAATTTTCATAAAAAATTTGGATTTAATAGTAAAAAAAAATCGAATGTTTCGAGTTTTTGGCATTGGGACTTAATGAACCACCTATTTCATATGCAGTAAAAAAATCAGAATAGAGGCAAATAGCTAAGGGACTGGATCACTTGAATCAAGTTTTCACTAATAAAACAAATATGATGGACAGGGTTATTTTAAATGCTACCCACTGTTGAGGAATCCGCCTCATACAAGTATAAAAATGTGCTGAGAGACATTCTTATTACACATACTGTATGAAGATTGATTTTTAGTTGATGGATACAAAATGCAGTACTGAACACAGAATCATTTAATGAATCTCTTTACATTTAAGTGATAAATATATACAGTATACAATATATACAGTTCTCATTCATCCAGGTCACTGTATATATGTAGTAATTGGTCAAATCAAGTCTGGTTTATCATGTATAAGTATGATAGCATGTATTTGGTGGAAAACTTCTTGTGTAAACAGACCCAGAAAACTGCTATAATGTGTGTTGCATCGGTTTCTAAAGAAGATGGAACTAGCAAAATTGTCATAACATTGGCAGCCATTAAAAAGTATTTCTAAATGAATAATGTATTCACAAAAGATGGTTAAAAGAAGGTTGCAGCTTCTAACATGTAAAAGGCAAAACATGAATAAATAAAATGCACTAAACCTAAATGCAAATTATCTATAATTATTAAAAATCTATGCAATTCCTTATGAATTATAAACTGAAATAAAAAGAAATAAACAAATTAAAAAATATATATAGCATTAGTTATATATTCATGTAATAATAGAATAAATAATGGAATTGAATACCTAATTGCCATACACGTGTAAAGTAATAGTTTCTTGCTCTTCTCACCTTGCTTCTGCCTTTTACCAAACACATTTTAAATGTTAAACACAAATCATTTCAAAGTTCTGGCTGTAATGGTGACCTATGTTATATGTTGCATGCATAAATAAATCAATACTAAATTATGTAGAACTGATACATTGCCCACACAATACCATACATTTTATGCTAAGGGAAGGCAAATAATATATTTCTATAAAAGTATCTTTTTCATAAATTTTATGCATAAACGTTACATGACCCATTAAACATTCATCTGAGTTCACATGACCCAAGGACCTTAGGGCACAACTTGCCTAAATAAGATATAGCTGGTTAAATGTTTAGTTCTGATTCCAATTCCCAGTTTGAGTGATTGATTTCTAACATCTTATATGGACTAATGAGAAAAGCTAATTTTAGTATAATGCATATAACCATGTGTGTAATGCCCTGGAAAAAACTTTTAATTGAATTTTCTGTTAATAATCAAAACAGCAAAAAGTGATATTTCTACTGGCCAGGCAGTAAATATTGCACTGATTGAAATCCAACATTCTTTCATCTTTGTTTAACATAAATCTCCCCCCCCCATACACACAATATTTAGGGGGTGCAGTGTGATAACCCAGTGTGGGGTGTTGTGCAGAATTCACAGAAAGATGCCAGATGGCAGGGTAGAAGTCAGCTCTATTCCTGGCTGCCCTCTCCATACTGTCTGCTCCTACTTACTGTACGTGTCATATTACTCCACCCAGTGCTACACTGCTAATACATATTAAAATGAAGATTTAACATTGTGACAGGAATGGACAGAACAATATTACAGACAGATAATGGGATGAGAGGTTTGTGGTCACTTTTCACTGTAAATCTATAGACCAAAAAGGTAAAGGTTTAAATGCAGACACCCCCAAAGAATTTAGAGAGCTTTCCTTTCTGTCTGTGAATACCATTACTCTGTTTCTGTTAGTGCCTTGCTTGCATACACCTGACCAGTTTTAGAGATTTAAGTAAGAATTGAACCAGGTCCATTGTGAACCAGGTTCCTTGGACTGACATCTACTGTAAGCTCTTTAGATTTCAGTGGATCAAAATAAGACATAAATAGGTCATTAGTCAGGCTGGATTTTAGAGCCTCAACACATTTTGATGCTCAGTGGTCCATGACCAGGGAACACCTTTTTTGGTAAGCTGTTGCAAGGGTTCTGACACAGAAGCAAGATCACTTATGAAACATTCACAATATGTGACTGATTTTGTGATGTCTGATTTTGTGGCTTCTATTTAATGAGTGTCTGCTGGTATTCCATATTCAGCAAAAATTTAGCTAAAGAAAGGAAAAGAAAACCCTGGAGCTATAAATGCAGAGACTGCATGACAAGTTATCTGAATGACAAGCAGCCAACTTACACTGGTTTATGTTTAAAGATTGGCACAATCAGATGTAATTGTGATTGGGTTAGAATACATTAGTTAAGGCAGGGGAAAGCTAGGCTGGGGTGGAGAAAGAGAAGGAAGTGATGTCAGGGGAAGAAGAAGCTCATTCCCTTATCTTCTGATCATGTTAAAACATCCCACCCACCTGCTCTCCGTTTTTTGCATATTTTGTGAAATCTCAGGAGTTTCTCTTCTTTATTTCAAGTTTTGTAACAGCAACTTCATAGTTCTTCTGTCATGAGCGATCGGCGCTCCATGTCCCTCCAGCGGCGCGGATCCAAGATGGCGGCGTCCAGTAGATGCACGCCGGCGCGCTGGCACGATGACGTCACGTGCTGTGGCGCCAAATTCAAAGTTAAAAGGACGCTGAAGACCCGGGTTCAATGCCCGAGTATAGCTCTATTTTACATAGTGTTCCTGGGTCTCTCTGCTTGCCTGTGATTCCTGTTACTGCTCTTTTGCCTGTTCCTGACCTTGAATCTGTGCTGCCTGCCTTCTGAACCTGTTTGCCTGGACTTTGGCCTCTCTATTGGATTCCCCCTGAATTGTACTTCGCCTGGACTCGCTGGAAAAGGACTTCCTCCTTGATCCTGACTACACCCCCCGTGGGTGCCGCAGGCCCCCGCTGATATCTTCACAGGTAAATTTAGAAAATGGAGAAAGGAGGTTGTCTCCTGTACCTACACAGTGGGTTAATTGATACAGATGCTACTGCTGCTTGGGCTAGTTGACAGCCTGCTTAGATTTCCTATCATTAACACAATGCAGATTCAGGAGCGGCAGCAGGGCTGCTGAACTTCTCTCATGGTGGAAGGTGCAGCTCCTGCTGGTAACAAGTTTGGGGGCCATCCTCTCTGCAGGTAGAGGCAGTGGTGGTGGATATAATGACATAGTGCTGATGGCTGAATGGCAGAGCATAATAGGGATTACTATATGATAAAATGTCAATAAATATTGTGGCCATTTTATCCCATTTCTGGGGATAAGGTCTGAGCTTGATTTTGTTTTAGTGTGATATACAATAAAGAGAAGGACTGATCCTTAAAAATTTTTTCATCATTAATGTGGACAGTCTCCTGTGATTTAGATAAGGTCATAATTGGGTCTCTGAGTACCAGTTTAACTGAAGTGGACCTCTGTATTAGCTGCATGCAGGGTCAAACTGGTGCATTTGTGGCCCACCAGGTTTCAAAACCTCGAGGACTCCCACATGCATGTGCAAGAGAGAGATCTTGAGCACATGCACAAAATGCACACTGCAACACGGTAGAGATTTTGGCCTAGCCTGCATTTAATGAAACATTTTGGTATTTTCACACATATTATGACACATAAAAATAATGGTTTTATAATTGATAAAAAGAAGAATATATTTCTTTTCAGAAAGAATCAATTAATAGTGCTGCTCCAGCATAATTCTGCTCTGAAATCCAAAAAGATTATTTTTAACATTTAATTTTTAAATCTGAAAAGGGACTAGATGTCTGTTCCCAGGTGCACTTAACCATGTGACTTGTGCTCTGATTACCAGATAGCAGCTTCCTGACACAAGATTAGAATAGCACTCAGTAAGTAAGAAGCCAAGTCCCACTGCAACTCCTCCAGTTCCACTGAGTAGGAGAAACAATCGCTTATACAGTATCAATGCAGTTCCACCTTGAAGTGCTGGCTAGGATCAGGTAAAGTGACCTGAGATGGCAGCCTACACACCATTATTACAGCTGAAAATGTTACTATTATTTAAAATTTAAACAGTTGTAATTTTTTTATAGTAAAACTATTTTAGAAATAAAAATTACTTTTAAAAATCATGACAAAATCCCTTTAAACATTAAGCTCATCTTCATTTATTTAAAAAAACTACTACTTTGTGTATTAAAACTCACAGCTCACAACAGCTTTTGTTTAATATTTTGTGATGGAACAGAAATGATTTTTACATGTTACACCCACATATCATTTATTGCAGAGAAAGGAAATGCTTGTAAGGATTGGGGAATGGCAATATAAATACAATGTTTATTATATCCCTAAACTGTCTAAACTTGAAAGTCTCAAAAACTGAATTTTTAAGAGTTATAAAGATATCATATATCACTGCATAATGCATTAACATGGCTTTATTTCTGACATTCTCCATAATGTTCATGGCTTGCAGAAATATTTCAAAGTGCTTTAGCCATTTATTGCAGAGTGGTACTAGGTTTGCTTGGGACTTGTGCATATCAAAACAGGGGAAGTTAAGCAGACTGTCCATGCTGGATTGCTGACACTACTGTAAACTGTTATTTTACTGTCATACCTTCAGATGCCAGATAGTAAAAGTCAGCTATATTCTTGGCTGTTCTCTCCACACTGTCTGCTCCTCCCCCTTCACTTCCCTTTCCTGTAAACATAATCTTTATTATTACTCCAAGAACATTTAACATTCTGGCAGGAATGGACAGAATAATATTACAGACAGATAATGGTTTGGGAGGGAATCACTGGAAAAATGTGAATTTACTGCTAGAATCAGCGATGTTTTTGGGGCTGCTGCCGCCTGAGGCTGCAGCCCCGATGCCGCCCCCCCTCCCACTCCGCGCTTTGAACTTATAGCGCAGGAGCAGGTGGAGGAGGGGCTGCATTACTAGCGCAGAAATTCTGAAATTCGGCTCTTAAAGTTACAAGAGGTGGCTTTTTGCCGCCCCTGGTAACTGGCCGCACCGTGCCGCCTGAGGCAAGGTTTCTCACCTTGCCTCATGGCTGGAGCGGCCCTGGCTAGAATAACGTTTGCGGCTATATTTGAAATGCACTAAAATCAGGTGAAAGAAATGCTGAAGCCCTAATAACATTTTAATATAGGTGTTAATGTTTACTCAAAGTATGAGTTTTCATTCAAATTAATGTATTGCAAAACCTAGTTTGTATAATAATGCAATTTCTTTGTGTCTGCAGTTTTGATTAATGTATGTGCCACCTCCCAGTGCGTTATTTATATGTATCTTAAACTCTATATTTTTCCTTGACAGGAATGGTTATTGCTTTATAACGTGAATTAAATCTAAGAAGGGATATAACAGCATACTATAATTCGTTTAAGATTTTTTGATGAAAAATTTCCGCACCATTACACTGTAGATCACTCTGTCAGATCAAGGGATCGAGATTTGAATGCTAAGCTATAAATGTTCTCCTTTACTGCTCTCTAGTGCATGTGGAGTGTGTGTATCTGAGATGTAGTAGTTAGGGCCTTCACTTGTTTCAGAACTACAGCTTACGGCATTTCTTGACAGTCTTCACCTAGGGTCTTCATAGCTGCAGTTTAATAAAAACCCAAAAGCTACATGGCCACAGATTGACCATATTTTACATATTGGTCCATCCAAAAGAAAATGTTAACTACAGTTCAAATAAATTAATACAGCATTTATTTTGTGCACAATTAAGTAAGCTACTGCATAACCTGTATAAACCCACTGCCTCTACAGCCCTGTTTAACTAATTTTCATGTGTGAGATTTTACTGCTGCTAGTGACAATTATGCAAATACAGGAAATAATCCAGTTTGTTTTAATATTTGTGCTTGGTAGGATAATTTCTACTGAAAGTGATTCATCTAAAGTAAAAATTATTACTGCTCAGAATTATCATTTGTAGACTCCAGATTAAATTTAAGGAAACATGTATTTTAAATCATGTGAAGGTTAATATTGTATTCATAAATACACTATAGCAAACTATGTTGTGACTGCACAAACAGTGAACTAAGTCCTTTTTTGTGACAAAGATTTTATAAATACAGTAAAAAGGGTGGAACATGGTGTGCCATCTGAAGCAAATATATTAATACTGTTTGGTCCATTTGTAAGTGACTTATAAAAAAATAATGGCCTCTGGTTGCCCAGTAATTATTTTAAAAATCCACTAAATAAGTGTGAGAGGTCAGTTAAAATTTTACACTGTCTTTTGTAATGCTCACAATAACTAGTGCTTTACAAAACATTAAAATACATTGTTTTAACTAATAACAATAAATAAATAAAATAAAAGTACAAAGAAATTCACAATGCAGTTGCTATGAAGCTCCTGACCCAAATAAAGCATAAATATGCCAACTACAGATTGTGCCAAGCTGACCATAGAGACTGAGAGATAGCTTCTAGAAGTTGAGTAAATACATATAAAAAGGAGGGGAAGACAAAGCTTTGAATGAGAGAATGGGTATTTTATGAGCCTCTTAACAAGAAACCAAAAGACAGAGTGGAAAAGAGGTGGAAAGAGGAACAGACTAGTGACGGGTGAATCTGGGGCGTTTTGCTCCGCAAAATTGTCAAAAAATTCGCGAAATGCTACCGGATCTCATTTTGGACACGGGCATTTTTCTTCGGATGCAGGCATCAAACAACACACATTGCCAGGTTGGCGTTTCGCGTATCACTGGAATTTTCTGTAAATTCTCGCATCACTAGAAGGGACCTAGTGTGAAAATCAAAAATGTTTATACTAAAGCGTCAAGATATGATCAAAAAGCTTGAGGGTTATTCAACAAGAGGCAATAATGACTGCATCCCCTGTATTCAGAGCCCTAGGCAACTGCCTCTTCTGGCTACCCCTACTTTCGGCCCTATCTGAGTTTAGAAAGTGGGATGGTAGATATTGGAGGAGAGCAATTTTGTTCAAGACCGTGTCAGTTCTTGTGGGCAGTTAGAGTCAGTTCCTTTAAAGAAAGGAAACAATGAGAGATGGCATGTGTACCTGAGTTCACAGGCAATGGAAGGGAATAGGAACAGAAATTATGTATGTATGTTGATTCTGTGAAGGTTGTAATTATTTGTTGGGTGTTGAAAGGAAGAGACAAGGATAGAGTAAGAACATTGATTAGAGGGATATCACTTGTGACCTGTGGTGAGCATAATAATGAGAAACTGTTTAAATGATTATTCACCAGATGGAGTCAAGGCCTGAAGGAAGAAGTGCAGAGGGGTAAGATGAGTTTTGCAAGCCATACAAATTGTTATTACAGAAAAACCAGTGATGATTTGTGGCATGACAGCAACAGAGTGATGTAAGGGAAATATTACAAGTGAATTAGCAACAGGTACTATATACTGTATGTAACTATGTATACAGTATCTGTACTATATAAGTATATAAGTAGCAAAAGCATGGAACATTTACAATTTCAGATGGAAATTATGTTGTAAATGATGTTTATATGAAAATAAATCTGGTGCTACCTATACAAATAGTTTTTAGAGTAGTTGCAGAGTATGACTGGGTAGCAGATGGTAAGGCTAGTTAGAATTATCTTTATAATGTATATATCAAAGATTACATCTTATTCCAATTATAATTTTAATATAATCACTGGTGATTTATTGAAACATTTTACAATAACTATTTTGGAGTCAGGAAGATTTGTTTTTCCTTTGTGTTAGATTTAGATGTCTACACTTTAGTGATATTGTTTATTAATCTTGTGATATAGGTGAGGAGAAACAAACTTAAAATGGAATACAAAAGAGAGAGTTTGATTGAGTACTGAAAAGATTTTCAGGAAATCGGACACAGGAGAGCAATTAGAATTACAGCAAGGCATATTGCACTTTATCTTCATTTTCCAGTCATTTTTAAAAATTATATTCCCAAAATCTTATAGTGTAACTCAACATCATCTGTGCTCTGGATGCACTATTTCTTTTTAGAGAAGAGTTCTTTATGACTACATTTTTCTGTAGAGAATGACATAAGTATTTCAACTACAAATGGAAATCTTTAAAAGTGTTGATTGTACCCTAAATTGTAATCTGCAGTGATAAAGTCTGGTTTTAGGTATTATAACAACACAAGATGGTACACATCTGATATCTACTGTCAGTGCAAAGGCAGGTGTTTGGTCCTAAAAATAATGAATAACTACTAATGCAGTGCACCCTGCAGTGTACCCTGCCCACAGTATTTTTTATGGAATGCACATTCACCTCCTCAACCTCAGCATAGCTTTTTCAAGGAAATAAGTAAAATGTTTCCCTTAAACTCTGCATACTAAACAATTTATAATTTACAGATACGTATTTGTGCTGTTGCAAACTGTAGCCCTTGTCAATGATGCATTTTTATGTGTCATGACTTTAAGCAGTGTACCTCATCAAGACGAAGCATGCAGATGAGTAGAATTTGCGCACTGTAGACATTTGGGTCTAGCCTGCATTTTTGCATCTTAATTGAACATTGTGGTATTTGTCCAATCACAAACAGAATAACATAAATATAATGGTTTTATAAAAAAAGAATATAATATTTTCTTAAAAGTATTCTGTCATGGGTTTATTTAAAAAAGCATCAATTAATAGTGATGCTCTTTCAGATTTCTACTCTGAAATCCAAAAAGATGTTTTTTAAATCTGAAAAGGGACTAGACATCTGTTTACCAGGTGACCATGGGACTTGTTTTCTGATAAACTTCAGTCACTCTTTACTGCTGCATTGGAAGTTAAAGTGATATCAGCCCCCTCACTTTCCTCCCCAGAAGCAGGGAAGGTAACCAGATAGCAGCTTCCTGAAACAAGATAACAACTATTTAAACTAATTAAAGTCCAACTTCGACTCCTCCAGTTACATTGAGTAGGAGAAACAATCGCTTATATGAATGCAGCAATTCCACCGTGAAGTGCTGGTCTTTCTGAAAGCACAGGATCAGGCAAAATGACCAGAGATGGCTGCCTACACACCAATATTACAGCTGAAAAAAATTAATTTATACAGTTGTGAATTTTTTGTAAACAATTTTAGAAATAAAAATTACCTTCAAAGATCATGACAAAATCCCTTTAAATATTAAGCAAATCTTTGTTTATTTAAAGAAACTACTCATTTTTGTAGTAAAACTCACAGCTCACAACAGCTGTTGTTTAAAAGTTTGTGATGGATCACAAATAATTTTTACATGTTACATTCCACATACCATTTATTGCAGAGAAAAGAAATGCTTGTAAGGATTGGAGATGGCAATATAAATACAATGTTTAGTATATCCCTTTATGTTTTTTAAAATTTACCAATAGAATCATTTTATTTGAAAATGTTTCTCGTGCTTGTAGTCCTTCTTTTCTGGAGTAAAGTATGCAATTTTCAGGGTGGATGTATGGCTCTGATAGCATTTATGTCTCAATCTCTCTCTATATTATATATATATATATATATATACTGTATATATATATATATATATATATATATATTACTTTGATGCCATTTGTTTCTTTCATTCTATAAATGCCACTACCCTCATGAAAAAAATCTTGAAACTTGTTGTAGAAAAGGCTGAAAAGACTTTCAAGTGCATTATGCTTCAAAGCCATTGATTAACTACAGATAGGGTGTTACAATGATGAATAGTCCATCTCTTGAAAAAAGCTGAGTTTTGGATTAGCTAATGTAAGAAGTAGGTGGTTAATCTGAAAATACTTGTATTTATCATAGCCTTGCAGATTTGAAAGAGAGAGGAGAGCAAGATAAAACCAATGTATGTGCTTGTACCTCTAAATCTCTGGTCAATGCCTGGTAATAAATTATTGCTATTGTGCTTGTCATAGAATTCTGCTCTATGTGTATCTATACTGCAAACCATTAAAGAGTAGTTAGGAAAAAAATTATAGCAGTTCCTGGAATTTTGTGTTATCCGTCAGACATACAGTAAGTGATGATGTTACTACAAACCAATGGCCATTATGGATAATGACTAGAAAAATGTGTTGTTTGGAAACCTATTCAGTTTGGCAGTTTATATAGCAGCCTAAATTGCAGAACACAGCTGTTTAATATCAGCCATGTTGACTAATGCAGAGTGACCATTTTGCCCAGCAAATATCTTAAGAACCATATACTGTATAATATATACATTTTTCAACCCTTTAATATAGGGTTTTCAAGCCTACAGAACATGAAATATTTGAAAATACATTGATGTTTCAACCTTGCCAATGTTACAAAAAAGAAGGCAAGGTACCAGTATGCTTGTGACCTGGAGCTTTCTGGATAGTTATATAGTCACAGTAGATCAGGTTAAAAAAAGATCAAAGTCCATCAAGTTCAATCCTTCCAAATGAAACCCAGCATACATACGGACACTGACCCTAACTATAGATTTTAGAATCATAATAGCCTTGGATATTATGCTTGTCCAATAAATCATCCAAGCCACTCTTAAAGGTATAAAAATAATCAGCCCTCACAACATCATCTGGCAGTGCATTCCACAACCTCACTGTCCCCACTGTGAAGAACCACCTACTCTGCTTCAAATGAAAGTTCTTTTCATCTAGTCTGAAGGGGTGGCCTCTGGTGTGGTGATGATCCTCTTTATGGGTAAAAAGGTCCCCTGCTATTTGTCTATAATGTCCTCTAATATACTTGTAAGTGTAAGTCTTCCATCCCTCTGACCAGTTTAGCACTGCACCTGTATAGTTGCACATATCTGCACTCTCTCTCCAGCTCATTTATATGCCTCTTAAGGACATCAGCCCAAAACTGCACCTTGCACTCCAGGTGAGGCGTTACCAGAGACCTATAAAGGAGTAAAATTATGTTTTCATCCCTTGAGTGTTTGCCCCTTTTTCATGCAAGACAGTACTTTGTTTGCTTTAGTGGCCATATAATGGCACTGCCCAGAATTGGACAATGTGTTATCCACAAAAAAACCTAGATCCTTCACAGTTAAGGAAACTCCCAAACACACTGCCATTTAGTGTACAACTTGCATTAATATTATTTCTGCCAAAGTGCATAACCTTGCATTTATCAACATTGAACCTCATTTTCCAGTTAGCTGGCCAGTTTTCCAATTTAGTCAAATCACTCCTGCATGGAACCTAGTAATGCACAATTTTATATCATCAGCAAAAATAGAAACAGTACTTTCAATGCCCACATCCAGGTCATTTATAAACAAGTTGAAAAGCAAAGTACAGAGTCCTGAGGTACTCCAATAACAAGAGTGGTCTGATTAGAAAATGTTCCATTTACCACACCTCTTTAAAATTTTTCTTTTAGCCAGTTATCTATCCAGGTGCAAACTCTATGTATCAGGCCAACATTCCTTAATTTAACTAGTAACCTTCTTTGTAGAACTGTATCAAATGCTTTAGCAAAGTCTAATTAGATAACATCCACTGCCTTCCCAGAATCAAGGTCCCTGCTCACCATCTCATAAAAGGAAATTAAATTAGCCTGACAAGATCTAATACACATAAAACCCTGCTTGCACAAACACAGTAATATGATTTGCAATGAAGTTCAGTATCTTATCCCTTAATACCCCTCAAAAAGCTTTCCTACCACTGACCACAGACTAACTGGCCTATCGTTTTGAGGCTGAGAAAGGAATCTCTTTTGGAATAGTGGCACCACCTTAGAAATATACCAGTCTCTTGCCACCTTGCTAGACCTGAATGAATCCTGAAAAATTAACAGACCTAAGCTCTCAAAGTACCCTGGGATGAATATCATCTGGTCCTGGACCTTTGTTTATCTTAACATGTTCTAGTCTCTTTTGAATTTCCTTCTGTGTTAACCATTAGTTGCATTACCAGGATTGGACAAGTAGGAAGGAAACATTCATTAACCGGTTTCTCATTTGTGTAGACAGATGAAAAATACTTGTTCAGAATATTTGCTTTTTTCTGTTCTCATCAACCAGCTGACACCCCTTCCTGCTTAATTTTTTTACTGTTTACATATTTGAAACATAATTGGATTATTTTTACTGCGTGCTGCAATACCCTTTTCCATATTGATTTTAACTTGTCTGAGAGCTTTGCATGGTTTATTGGCCTCTTTGCACCTGATAAATGTTTGAACTGTCCCAGATAACGTGAAAGCCTTAAAAGCACAACTTTTCTTAGCCACCTCAACACCAACACCTCTATTGAACCACAACGGTTTTGTTTTGCAACAAGATTCCTTGCTTACAAGCAGAACATACGGAATGTATATTTATTAAAGATGTCTAGTGATGGGCAAATCTTCCGAAAAATTAGCGATTGTTTTTGACGCGCGTCACTTCGTTTTCATTGCGTTGCCTCAAAAACGGTGCGTGACTAGTTTTTTCAACGAATTTTCGCCAGAACAACGTTCGCTGGCGTTTCGTGAATCACGAGAATTCACCGTGAATTTGCTCCTGGCGAATAAATTCGCCCATCACTAAAGATGTCCCATTTTGTCTGTGTTTAACCCTTAATTATATTCCCATAATATTCCCACTTAATATATTGCAGATATGCCATTATGCTGTCAAAGTTTGTACGTCTAAGATCCTATAAAGACTGTTTCCTAGTTGGTTCTTGAACAAGTTGAAATAAAAAGTTATCATTCAGCATTTTTACAAATCTACTAGCTTTTTTGTCTTGGTAACCCCATTACCCCAGTCAATGTCTGGATAATTAAAGTCACTTATAAAAATAACCAGACCTAGTTGTGAAGCAGCTGCACTTCATTCTCGTCACTCATACGAGGTGGTTTATACTAGCATACAAGATTTTATTTTTAACTTTTTGCCCAGTTGCAATCTCTACCCATAGGGATTCAACTCCCACCCCATAGGGATTCGACTCCCACCCCATAGGGATTCGACTCCCACCCCAGTGCCATCAATGGATATTTCTTTAATGCATGGCTTTAATTCAGGCTTTATATACAAACACACTCCTCCACCTCTTTTAATCCCTCTGTCCCTCCTTGTTTCTTCACACCTTGTTTCTTGTTTCTTCACACCTGGGTTTTGGATCATGCAATTAACTCTAGCACTTCCATTTTACTTGACAATCTCTGTGCATTTGCCAGCATACAGCTGAGGTTACTACTTTTCCTTTTGTGATTTACATTACTTAATGGAGAATTATATCTTAAATTAGTTTTCACCTGTTTTCCTTGTAACAGAAGTACCTCATTAGCGGATAACTAGTGATGGACGTATTTCTGCCATATTGCTTTGCCCGAAAAATTCTCAAATTTCCTGTGAAATTCAGGAAATGACGAAAACTTAATAAAACAGCGAATTTTAACGTTGGCGTAAATGTTCTACGCCATAGTCAATTTTTGGAAACGTGTTCGCCCCTGGCAAATAAATTTGCCCATCACTACTGATAATTGTCTGCCCCCTTACTTCTCCCTCAAGACCCCTTACTAAGCCCACTTGCCCATCTACCCTAGTTTAAAGAAACAGTAACACCAAAAAAAGTTTTTCAAGTAATGAAAATAGCATGTACTGTTGAGCTGCACTGGCAAAACTCAGGTGTTTTCTTCAGAAATAAAACTATAATTCATATTAACAAGCTTCTGTGTAGCATTGGCAGAAACTGAAAAAAGGTTATATGGAACAGGTTAATAATTGGATAACCGATAACACCATTATGGTCTACAGGTCTTATCTACTGTGTAACCTGAGCCTTTTCTCCTTTGATTGTCTGCCCCCATTGCTACACAACATCAGTAGTTTTTCTTAAGAAAACCAGTTTTACCAGTGCAGGGCAACACTGCATTATATTTTTATTACATTAAAACACTTACATTTTTTTATATTTTTAATATTAAACACTCCTCCAACCTCTTAGCCATTATTTCCCCTAGCACAGTGGACATTCTTCCCTTGATGTGCAAGCCATTACAACTGAATAGGTTTTACCCCAAGGGAAAATCAGCCCATTGCTCTAGGAACCCAGATCCTTTCGTCCTCTACCAAGACTTGAGCCATGCATTTAGCTCCCTAAGCTCCTACTGGCTTCATAAACTTGTAAGTAGCACAGGTAAAATTTTAGAAAAAGTACATTGGTGGTCCTTCCATTAATCTTAGAGCATACCATTAATTTTGCCGTTAGTACCAATATGTAAGCCAGCTGGGTCATGCCCAGCCCCCCCAATAATATGTCTACCTGATAAACCACATGCCAAACCATGGCACCAGAAAGACTGGTCGGATGAAAAATCACCATATCCACTATCCTAATAATTGAGTCCCCTACAACCACAATCTTTTTAGAGCTGGCTCTGCTCTCCTCCCCACCACTACTAGAGAAACCTATGGAGATCAGCCCCATCTAGAACTGCCATTCCAGAGTTCACACTCCAATCTTTTTCACACAATCTGGCAAATCTGTTGGGATGTATAAACCCCAGAGCAGCCTCCCTTTTCCTTTTGCACATACTAAATTTTCTAAGTCACCCAGCTAACTGACTCCTCATCCTGCTGCTGTTCTGTTCCCCCCAAACTGTCTGACCCCACTAGGTCCTGTCAATTGAATGCAGTGTTGCAATTTGCTGCTCTAGTGCTCTAACATGAGCCTCTAAAGTGGCAATTTGCTCACAATCAGAGGTAAGAAATTTGGAACTCTTGTTCCAAATCTGCATACATATGGCAGACTGCACAATGGGTCAGACCTTCAGTCTTGCTAATATTCATCCTAGAAACAGATTAAAAACAGCAATAAAAAAAAAATGGGAAAAAACTTTGACCTAGTTTGAACCTTCTATACCTCCTGCATTAATCTTTATTGGAAGCAAAACCCAGTCTATTGGGTGTTTTTAATGTTTACATGATTTTCAGGTAGACTTAAGAAAGATCTGTTTCTGGAACACTCAGGTTCTGAGTATTCTATATAACAGATCCCATACCTGTACTATTTTGTCAGTACAGACAAGGGGAAATATTTCCCTTTTATAAAGGAGAACTAAATCCCCCTTCCCCGATTCCTCCTCACTTTGGAATAGTTGTAATAACTTTGGTGTGTTTAAGTGGGGCATTTAAATTATACTTAAACTTGATCATTTTCATCCCTGTATAACATTATCAATCTTAGTTACTGGCATACGGTTATTGGTTATTGATTTTCAGTCTACTGTCTACTGTTACAGAATGATTCATCTTAGCTTGTTATGAATCTGATGTGTAATTCTACAAATGACAACTAGTTTCAATAATGAATCTATTTGTGGAACAAATTGCACACTGAACCAATTATGTAATATTATTCCTTAGATTAGACATTTAGTAGAAATTGTGTTTTCCATGGAATACGGCAATTTTAAATATGGATAATGTAAGTAAGAGGTTGAACATCTGTGACAGGTTTGACCAGGTCTGGATTTATGGCAAGGCCACAAAGGCCCTGGACTACGGCAGCACAATTTTAGGGGTGATGCCATCCAGCCATAACCTTTAGACTGCTGCTGTACTTCTGTAATCCACACAACTCCACAGCAGGCGCATGTGGCGTGAGCTTGGCTGCAGGATGCCAGGACCCAGCAGCCTAGGAATACCTCAGCCCAGAATCAGGGCCTGGGTTTGACTGTCACACCACAAATTGTGCACATGTTATTATCTGTCCATACTCCCTGTAATAATGTATATCGGCAAGACAAACTGGATATTCAAACTGATGGGGAACACAATTCCCATATTGAAAACATTATTAAGCATCCCTTGGCTGTACTTTGTACTGAGATGCAACATCATATTTTAGATACACACAACAGCAATCAAGCACATACACACTACAAGAAAGGAGTGGTGACAGGAAATAGTGACTGCTCCTGAAGGAGCGCTTTTATACATATTTATACATTTATGGGGTTATTTACTAAAACTCAACCTTTTTAACACAATTTGAATAAAACAAACGTGACCTAACTCCCATCTACACATGTGGCTAATGTATTAATATTTTGATATAGGTTAATAAAGTAGAATAAAAACAAAAAATTGAGGGTCAAAGTTTGTGTTTGTTGCTGTAAAACTCTAATTATTATTATTGTTTTTGAGCAAAAACCAGCCTCAAACACCCCTAAACACCTGAAATTTGTGAAGGCAAAAAAATCTTCAAATGGTAAAAGAGACCTCTGTCATTGACTTTTTTTACATTTATTTGAAAGGTGTTTGTATTTGCGTACTTTTATTTTTTCATTGCTTTAGGGGAATACCCATTAGACTACAAAATCAAGTAACTCCTGGGAAAATGGGGGTAGGGTGGCGTGGGGTGAGATGTATGCTATGCCAATCTAATCACTGTAGATATGGTCAATACATGCTCCATTTATCCCAGACATGCCAATAAGACCACTGAAAAATGCTCAATGAGCACTCTTAACTCCACACACACCAATATGATCACTGAAAAATGGCCAATACACACTCTATTAACTCCACACATACCAGTAAGATCATTGAAAATGGCCTATGAGCTCTCCATTAAATCCTGAGATGCTGGTAAGATCAGTGAATAGATTGAAAGCATTACCTTGCACTTGCACAAGCAGAATATCAGTTTCCTTATGCTCCCACAACTGCTTCGCATTCGCTCTCTATTATCCTGCTCCCTAGATTGCTAAAAAAAAGTTAACGTGGCCTTTCACCAGCAGCAAGACCGGTGGTGGCAGAGGGGAAGCACAATGAGCCTAAGATATAGAGGCAGGTTAGGCAATTACTTTAATTTTCTATTGTGCACTTAGGGACCTAGATGTCACTGTGGTCCTTACATTCCCCTCTCATCTCACCATCTATTTGTGTAGCCAAAGCATTCGGGTAATTAAACAAGATTTTGGCATGATGCAAAGCTAGCCTTAAAGAAGAACTAAACCCAAAAAATTAATGTGGCTAAAAATGCCATATTTTATATACAGCTTAATGTTTCAGCTTCTCAATAGAAGCATTGCTCCAGGACTTCAAACTTGTCACAGGGGTCAGCATCTTGGAAAGTGTCATATGCAAAGTGGGCTCTGAGCAGCTGTTGAAAAGCTAAGCTTAGGGGTCATCACAAATGATCAAGCAGAAAATTTGTCTGTGATTGATTTGTCTGTAATATAAGATGCATAAGACAGAGCATATTATTAAATTCTGATCAGGCCTGGGCCTAGGGTTACAGGATTTTAGGGGGACTGCATGCTGCTTAGCCACACCCAGATTGGTTCAGAAACACTGGGGATATGCAGGAGATACTATAGTTTTTTAAATTTCCCATGCGCCAATGCCCATTGCTCCGGGCCTGATGATGAAAATTACGAATAAAGGGCAGAGTATAGGGGGAGATGAACGGCAATAGGCCTAGGGGCACCTGCTAGGCAAATCCAGCCCTGATTCTGATGCTAGTTGCCCTGGTTTCTGTGTTGTCATGTAGTAATTATCTGCATTGATTACTAATCAGCTTTATATTGTGACATTTAAATTCTATGTGTACTGTATATTGTGAGTGGGTCCCTAAGCTCAGAAAATTACAGCAGCACATAGCACGTGCAGTTAATCAGCAGAAAAGAAGATGGGGAGCTACTGGGGCATTTTTCCTGATCTTCCCTGCTAAAGGGCTGTGGTTGCCTTGGTCTGGTACAGAAGCATCAAACATAAAGTACAACATTTCTGAAATTTTTTCTTTATTAAAGCTTTCATTCTCCTTTAATAATAGTAGCCACAAAATAGCTGCTGCTTGCTTGCTGCAGTTGTGCATTTCAAAACTAAAAAGCAAGATGCCACAAATACAGGAGCATAGTAACTGTGAGAGCAGGCCCTGTGACTGCTGGGGCACCAGAAATGTTTGTGTTTGCTATGTAGGGACTGCAGGGGCCATAGTTATGCCACTGAAATTGCATATACACAAAGACACACAATCCTTCATCATCCTCATCCATACAGCAAAGTACAATGTAACACACACAACCATAAAGAAATAATATCTATTCCTGTGCGAGCAGCACCATATACAGTCATGCAGCAGGGAACTGAGCACAACATAAACACTTAAAGCCAGGCATGTCTCCCCAAGCACCCAGTCCCACATACATACACACAGGCACCCAGCACCACATAAATATAACGCTTAATGCAAGTGCAACGTATTGAGCAGATATACATATCCAACACACACACACCGCAGGAACAAGGAGTGGCACACAGCAGCGCCTACCTCTAACTATCCATGCTGTACAGTGCTCCCAACTAGAGCCCCGGCCCCAGCTGCTTTTATCCCGCCAACTGAGCCCAGGAGCCGCGTGTGTGTATGGGAAGCCATTGGTTGTGGGTCTCTGTGGTTACAAGCACCACCTTCTCTAATGCCTTTTCCAGCAGCACAGCTCCCTGCGCAGGAGGAGAACTCAATCATTGTGTGTGGTGACACTAGAGCTGCTGCTGAACATGGCCTCTCGCTTCTGAGCTAGGCTGTACTACATAGAGACAAGTCTGAAGCGAAGTCAACGGAGAGGCACAGTGGGCGGTGGGGCCCTTCAGGACTCAGGGCACCCACATTGCAGGGTCTATGGAGGCCTTAGTTTCGCCACTGCTCTCTCTGCCTCCTCTTTCCAACTATAACATCAGTAAAAAAAAATCAAAGTAGTGATGGGCGAATTTATTCGCATGGGGCGAATTCCCGCGATTCGCCGCTGGCGAATAAATTTGTGAAACGCCAGCGTAAATTCGCCAAAAAAAAGAGTTGCGCTTCGTTTTTGACGAGACGCGCCGAAAATGACGCGATGCTCGACGAAAAAGACGCGATGCATCAAAAACGTGCAGTGACTCGTTTCACAAATTTTTTCGCCAATTCGCGAATTTCTTCGGCAAAGCAAAACTGGGTAGATTCGCCTATCACTACTGTGCATTCCCCACTTATTCCAGTCGAATTTTTCGGCGAAGCGAAACTGGGTAGATTCGCCCATCACTACTGTGCATTCCCCACTTATTCCAGTCGAATGAGCTGTGGACAGCATCAGCCAGCAGGTGGGGCAGTGTCATGGGTTGGCCTTCGTTAGGTGCCATGGGGATGTAGTGGACCAAGGAGGAAGCTTTAGGGGTTCAATAACGTAGCACAGCAAGGATCAAGCAGGAGTCAGACAGGTCCAGGCAAAAGTGTATTCACAGGAACAAAATAAACAAAAGTCCAAGCAGTGGTCAAAAATACAGGAACATGGTCAAAAAGGTACAAGAACAGGATCAAAAGCAATATCAGGAACAAAATACAATACCCAGGATCAAGGCAATGTGGTCCTATAATTGGGCGCCATAATGGCGTCCAATACACCTTTAAATATTTAAATTTCGCGCCAAAACGAGCGCGGTGACGTCATCGCGTCAAGCGTGACGCGATGACGTCACTACCCGTCGCCGCATATCCACGTGGCGGCTATGGGCGCCGCCATTGTGGATATGCTGCCGAGGAAGGAGGACGCGCCGCAAGGAGCTAAGGTAAGCCTCTGGGCGGCGCGATCCTGACAGGCAGGTACTGTAGGGTGCCTTTGTACCCCTGCAGCTGCAGGAGTTCATCAGGACCAGGGTTTGTGGAGGCCTTATTTACACCACTGGGACAGGGTCCCTCACACTAGACAGGCCCTGAACTAGTGCCTAAGGCATCTACTGATTAATCGAATCCTGATTTCTCCTTACTAAATGTTTGTGTTCAGTTCTACAGTTTTCCTGTGATAGCTATGGGATATTTTTAAAACAGGAGCAGCAATCATTTAATAGAAATCATCTCCTACTTCTTTGTATAGTTTACTATTACTTTTTTTAAGAATGTTTTGCCATGTTTTACTGCTGTTTTACTGCTGTTTTTACTGCTGTTTTACTTGTGCTTGCCTTTAGCATATTTTATTGCATTTTTTACCATCTTCACTTTTATATATGTCATTATATGTGTATGTCATTTTACCTTCCTCCTATTGGCATTGTTTATGTTTTTAATAAGCTACATATTAATTTAAACAGATCCTGCTTCCCTCATTGTATTCCATAATTGCCTTTTCTTTTTCTTAGTAATATACAGTGTTCTCATGCATATAATATTCCTTGTTTTTCATCCTGGAAAAGTGTCAGCTATTTAGCTTTTCTGTAATATAAAACCATAGTTTTACCTGTACTTGCCTTTTAAATCGATATTAAAGATCACTGATCAGTCACCTTTGGACTTGATTGAATAAAGCTCCCTATTTTTAAGAATTACATTTAAAATAGCTTTTATTTCTAGTTTCTCCTTTGCTAATAATCCTAAAATGAGCAGGTAACCCTGAATATATTTGTACCAAATGTTTTGGGGCATATTTATCAGTTCACAAACTAAAATTTCACAGCTATCTTTTCATTTATATATATTTAAATACACGCTGATCAAAGGGGAAATTTTTTTTTATTAATCATATATCAATACGCCCCTGAAATGACAGCAAATAGACAGTGTTTTCTGTTTTCATATTTTTTGGGGGTTTTCCAAAGCATAAAATACTACATTTTAACTGATCAACACGATAAGAATACATAAATGCATATGTCATGCAGTTGACATAACAAGAGTATATAACAATTATATAAATATAGACCATCATAAAGCCATATCTCACATGGTGCATTTACCAAACCAAAATAATTTATGACGATAGAGAGCCAATAAAGCTGCCCAATAACTAAAATAGTTAAACCTCGAACAACAACTCCAAAAAATGCCTAAGGTCTACTTGATCAAAATAAAGAGACCAATTTTAAGCTGTGGTTTAGGTAAATTGAGATTCAACTTTCTGAGAAGGGATTTTGACAACTAAGCATTAATGTTCATAATTTTAGTTTTATGTAAATTAATGTAATACCCTGAGACCTTACTAAACTCCTGTAGTACAGTAAAATGTCTAATAATGAATTATTAGTATTTGGTACCATTAATAATAACACCAGCAAAAACTAAAGATTTAAAATGAATTTTGTTAATTGTAATACCTCTAAAATGCCTCTAGTTTGTCTAAGGCTCTGATTAAGGTCTTAAATGCAATATTAAACAGGAGTGGAGATAATGGGCATCCCTGTCTTCTTCAGAACTTTAAATGGGGTGGATTTTGTGCCCTCTATGAAAAATTGAGAGATAGGTTTGGAATATAGGTAGTTAATAAAGTTGTTAAAAAGTCTAGTAATACTAAAATAATCCAGAGAATTAAAGAGAACAACATTGTTGAATGCGTTCTCAGTGTCCACACTTATTATTATACGTGGTGACTAAATTTTATTAACTAAGGCGACAGCTTGTAGAAAAGCTCTAATGTTTTTAAAACCAGACAGTTTTTTCAGAAATCCATTTTGGGCCCCAAAAATAATTGAATATAAAATCAAGGCTAGTCTATCAGCCAAAATTTTAGAGAGTATTTTTATGTCCTGGTTTAATAATGAGATAGGGCTATAAGAAGTAGGGAGAGCTGGGTCTTTGCAGTCTTTAGGTATTATTCTCAGATTGGAAAGAACTGTTTGGAACTGTTTTTCCAAATAATAAGATGTCATTAAATAGGTTAGTAAGAAATGGGCCAATTTATTGTTTTAAAGTCTTAAAGATTGGTGGGAGACCATCTGGACCACTAGCGTTTTTTCTTTAAGTTATTGAAAGTAGTGGTTACTTCTTCTATAGAGATTGATTTATTTAGATCTTCCAGCAGTTTACTGAAAAGTTGGGGTTCTCTAATTTCTCTAAAAAGGCGTTGCTCTCATTAGAACTAGACCCAGGTGAGGAGTGAAGAGATTCATAGTAACCTTTAAAAATACTAGTTTTAAAGGATTATTACTAGATCACTGTTTATCTTTAATTTAATCAAATAGGATTTCCTTTTCCAACATTTAGAACAATTAACTAATACATTATTAGCTTTGTTGCTTAAATTAGAAAGCTTAGCATTAGAAAACTGGGCAAAGAATGAATCTCTCAAAGATATTCAAGCCTTTAAGGAGTCAGAAACTTCTTGATATTTGTTACAATTTGATTGGGAAGGAAAGCTTTTCAGATCAGTATAAACTTTGTTTAGAAGAGTGCTAACCTCAAAAAGTTGCCATTAACTTTACAACATGTAAAATGCAACATGTAAAGGCTGAAATATCCCCTTGTTTCACAGTTTTCCAAGGATCCCATAAAAGAGGAAGTTTATTAGAATGATCACAGTTATCTGCCACAAATATATCCCGTCTGTCTAGAAGCATTTTCTTAAATTCTGGTTGATGCGCTAAGTTGTAAAAGACCATAGCACATAGTCTTTGATGCCTTTTATGCCTAAATTTAAAATTGCAAAGTCTTTATTAAGAAATAACTTACCAATACTTTGCTTCCGCACCTCTGAAGAAGAGGTGACAGGGCGATGATCCATCTTAAGGCACTCGATTTCTCCTCCCTGCCTTCTAATAGGATACAGTCCTTTCACTTGAAAGCTATGGAGAACATCCTTTGTAAGAGATAGTACATCTGGATCTCAACCTATGTTTAAGATCATCAGAAAGTGTAGGTACTTTAGTTGGTACTTGGGTAACTATAGAGATCTCTCAAATCTCTTGCCTTTGTGATCTCTTTGAGGGAGAGAAAACTAATATTCAGATATCATATTTGTATTTGTGGAAAGTGAGCTGTTATTTTTATGTTTTCTAAGTTGTTCCACAAAATGGTTAGCCTATGAGGAGTCACCAAAGTTATGTGGTCCAGAAGGCAGAAAAATGTTTACCTTTGCAGGATATAGCAGAGAAAAAGTTATGCCTAGAGATACCAAACGTTGGCATGAATTTGAACATTCCTTTCTTTTTCGTGATAGGATAACTGAATAATCCTGAAAAACAGGAATTTTATTTCCCTCAAATTCTAGTCCCTTGTGCATTTTTGTGTGATTAGTCAAGAATTTAACAGTGAGGACCCTAGGTCTGGACTGATGAGTGGTCCAATCCTATGAAGTCTTTCCACTTTCAGTTGGTGTGATTCCAATGGGATCACTAGTTTTTGAGTTATTATTTTTGTGACAATCTTGACCAAAGAATCTGTCTTATGGTTTCTCTTCTGGCAATTGTGGTGAACTCAGTCTTTAAAAATATGTACCCTATGTAATTTTTATTTAATTTCTACTCCAAGTTCTGCCTGAGCAATGCATGACCAAGAATGTCTATGATGGGTTCAATTCAATGTCAGGTCATGACATTTTGTGTCCAGTAGCAGTGGACATCATAACCAGTAATAGCTTTTTTCCCCAGCACAAATTTTCATGTAACACTGCAACATTAATCAGTAATTAATTGTATGATTGAATGGAGCATTTGTACACATGGAGGGACATCCAGTGGTAGTATGAGGTGTTTTTGAGTTCTAAAAACTGGCATGGTTGGACTGGGGGACCCGGGGCCCACCGGGGCTGCTGTCTCAGGACAAGCACTGAGATGTTAATTTGAATTTCAACTTCCAATTGATGAATTAATAAACTACCCCATAAAGAAGTAATAGTGGTAAGACTAGCCCTTTCCTGTATAATGACATTAAACAAAACTGTATATAGAAGATGTGTTGTTAGCTTCTCCTTTAAAGCTGCAATTTGGTTTCTCTTGGCAGGAACGGGAGTTTCCTTGCAATGACCTCCCTAGTGGATGCTATGTTAAAAATGACTGACTAGGGACTAGACATAAGCATCCTTGTTATTTATTTGATCAGCTTAATTAGTCGGTGGAGAACAATCCATAGGTCGGAAATAGAAAAGACAGCCCTGATGGGTAAAGCAAATCATTTGAATTAGCTTGAATAGGGATTGTTAAAGTAAGAAAAAAAATGGGCTCATCTTTACACTAAAGATTTGGGTTCTATCTAAACTAAATACAATTCAAAGGCATTGTGCATGATACTTACAATTTGGATTTACAGGCAAAAAAACAAACATTATTATGTGTACGGTGTGTAAAAACCCTTTACTGTTTTAATGAATTAAGTATAAAAGAGCCATAAATAGTATTCCTTGTAGATTTACCTGTTGTCTCGAATATAGAAAATAAAAAATTTGAAAAATAGTTATGAACTTATCTAACAGCCTATTTTGCAAACACTTCAAATTAGTTTCATAAGGGCTTATAAAAAAAAAGTAGAGCAAATCTTTTACACTGCCGAGAGGCAAATTTTCAATTAAATGTCAGAACTTAGAAAAAAAATCAAGATCGAGAATGTGTAGAAATGCTAAACAGAATTTTGTTAGGTAAGCACTTTTTATTTTGCAACATCCAATGAAGTCAATCAATGCAATTCAAGGCACATTATTTAACTCTATTGTTTGGGAACTTTTAAGCAATCAGGTTTAATTGAGTTGTTTTGTTTTTTGCAAAGCTATTGTTACGGAACATTTTATGGTGTTACTAGTATTATTTTATGTTAACATTTCTACAGTACAGACAACAGGGGTCATTTATAATCCATAAGTGCAGTGTGCAAAGAGGCACTTCCATTGTATTTTAGTACATTGTTATTTAGCTATGGAGTGCTCCTACAATCTTTTTTTTTTTGTATTGTAGCAGATCTATTCTGTTTAGCAGCTATGCTGCAGGCCAGTCTTCATTGTGGTTGTAGCACACCAACACCTTGGAAGTTTCTCTCTCTTAAAAGCCGCAAGCGGGGGAGGATTAATCTTATGGAACCAAACTGGGGTCTAGGTTATCTCTCCCCTTTGATGGCAGGGGAGGACTAAGCCCTATGGATGAAACCAATGCCCAGGTCGGGAGTCCTTTATTTCAGGTAATGCTCTTATGCCGGGATGCTTTAGGCTTTAGCATTTGATATTATGACCAGAGGTAAATAGTTAGGGACCACCATATGGGTTTTACCTTGACGTGGTGTGGTGGCTTATCAATCTTATGATCAGAATTTTGTAACTGTTTTTGTACACATGCATCTGCATAGATTATTTATATGACAGGGGACCAGGGAATGTGAATTGATCAATCTCTCCTCTTTTTCTCTATGTCTGTAGTTAATTTGGCCAGATCAGTAGCACTTCCATTGTATTTTTGTACATTTATATTTAACTATGGAGTGCTCCCACAATCTTTCTTTTTTGCAAAGTGCAATTTTGGATGCAATCACAATGGGGTTTTTCCCACAATGCAGTGCAGTAGGATGCCAACTGGCTTCTGGATATCAGAAGCTTGCACTTGAAGCTTTTAAGCATTTTTGCTGACACTTTGCATTAGAAATGAGTGCAACTGTGTTAAAAGTCAAAAGTGCTCACTGCTCACCATCATAATGACCTGTACACCCAATTCTTTAGGTAAAGTATACTGTTCTGTTGATGTAGGGTGCTGTGGGAATCCTAGAGCTACTACTATCTTCAGAGGTGAGGACAGTTCCTGGGTTCTCCTGTGTCAGTAGGTACATTGCATCTAATTATTGAACTGGAGGCATAATGGACCAAGCAGCATCAAGTTCTGTTATTGGTAAGTTCCAAGGGCCCCTTCTGATTCAAGTAGCTTTAATGAATGGTATTTTTGTTTGCTTCTGGAATACTTACACATCCACAATATCACATGCAGTTGTAAATTACCCTAGTATTTTGTCTTATTATTGATAGTGAACATGGAATAATGTGTAAAATATGTATCTTGTGAGATTTATTGCATAAAGTACAATACGAATGCTCTGGGAGGTCTGAAATTGGCAGGAGGGAATATTGACATCAGAGGACCCATTATATCAGCAATAAAATCCTGGCAGTCCCAACAAAGTTGTCAGGAAACTAATTAATGTGTTTGATACTAAGGTCTTGACGTTCAAAGGTTGCAAACTGCTTTAAGCTGACTGGATCCTACAGGCAGTACATTACTTTTCCAGTTAGGATTACTGTTTATTATGATATATTAAATATCTTTATTACATAAAGGATAGTTGGAATTATTGTTATACCATAAATGTAAAATGTGAAAAAATAGCTAATAGGTAACCTATTTTTATATATTAGAAGGATATATTATCAGTTTTTGTACTTGCTAAAAAAAGTAATCCAAACCTTTTAGTACATGTGCCAGTACAGGTCTAGGAAGAGAACTCAACAACTCTCTCATTGTAAGAAAAAAAAACCTTCTAAAATCTCCTCTCCTTTGAATCTTAGGGATGCTCTAGTGACATTGAAAAAAATCACATACATAGACATATATTAACAATTCCAATGCTGCCAGCCATTGTTTATAACTTTATTAGCTTGGCGGGACTCTTTCGTCTTCAGAAATGTCCCTATAGAGTATTGGAGAATATATCTGAACTTTATATTCTAAATAAGATTTAGCCAGTGTAATATAAAGGCAAAGAAGTAGCCCTGCTATGAATAAATCTCCTTTTTTATACAAAGACAATCTTGCTAAAGTTAAGTATATAATAAATGAGCTACTTTGTCTAGATCTGAATGTCTTAGTTGCACTGTATAATAAGCCTACATATTTTTATTTTCCAGGTGCATAATATTAAATTTATGAACACTGATCCTCATCTACCACTTTCCCAGATGCCCCTTACAAGAATAATAATATTTGGATGAATTCAATTTTAATTGTGCTACAGGAGAAACATATGAGTATCCTCTTGGCATGCTAAAGAACATATAAAAATGCTGAAGTTAAAATGCATACAAATATCTCAAATTTGCATATAATACACAAAAAATAACAGAAACATTTGATTTCTTTAAAATAATTTGCCTAAAATAAAAGACATTATGGGGGTTACTTATCAAAATCTGAAAACTAATTCAACCAAATCCGCACAGACTTTTTGCCCCTATTTATCAATAATTTTTTTCCAAAAATGTATTGTGCGGGAAACAAATCAATGAAATCATGAAAAATTGAATTGTACAAATTGTTCAGATTTGTTGAGGAAAACTGCAGCTTTTCCAATTTGATGCACAAAAATACACAAAATCTTCAGATTATTGAATGAAACCCAATGCAAATCCGGATATCAATGGGACATCTGCCATTGACTTCTACATGAACTCGACTGCTGGTCTGCGTTGGAGCACTTTTTTATTTTGACTTTTAACACCGGGGTTTAATAAATCATGAAAAATTTAAAAAAAATGTTCTATGGAAAAAGTGATTAGTTACAAAAATCCAAATTTATCTCATTATTTAAATAAATAAATAAACCACATCCAAACTCCCATAAGCAATTTTACCTTATTTGTTATCAAAAAAGCTTTATTTAATTGGTTTAAGTAAAAAA
>CM044432.1:64521228-64541535 GCA_024363595.1 Xenopus borealis | reverse complement strand
GGGGGGGGGGGAGAAGCCAGCATGATCAGATTTTTTGGCTATTTCCAGCAAAGAAATTACAAAATAGGATAGGTACCATTGTCAATGACTTATAGACAACCTCAGCAGCTCTGAGATGTCGAATTTTTAGGCTTTTTGCTGCATCAGATTTTAATAAATCTTGAAAAAAAATTGAGTTTTGAAAAAACCTGAAAATTTCAGTTTTGCCCCAGAAAGCCAGACTGGAGTTTAGTAAATAACAAATTATGGAAATATATACCCGTTATCTGCAAAACCCCAATTTCTGAATATTATGGATAACATGTCCCATACCTGTACTATATCTCTTCCATACCTATACTACTGCCATACTCCAAAAAAAACTTTTAAGCTTAAGTATTTCCTGACCTCTGTTGAAAAATTGTACATGGAAGTTGAGTGTAAACAAATTAATACATGTAAATGTAAAATTGATATTGACACCAGTGCTTGAAGGAAACGTGTTGATCCAAATGTCACTGATTAATTACTTAGCTTGTTTCTCATTAGAACAATTAATATTGCAGAACAGAGACCAAAATCCTCATATTAATGGAGTAATTATTTACAAATCACCTAAGTAAATGCTATCTACATGCAGTCATTAAAGAATGTTTACTAATGAGAGAACTGGAGCATGGTGTAAAACCATTAAGAATAAATGTGTTGTTTCTGGCCTTATCTGGTTTTCCAAGTCATATATTAATGCAACACCAATAATTAAACCATAGCACTTGAATAAAACTGTGACATCTGCAACATTATTCTATATGGGAACCAATGTATACAGTACATTAGTACCTGTATATGTTTACAATCAAAGTAGCATCTATCAAGATTGGATGTAGCAAATATATTTACGTTTGCTTACTTTTTTTCTTCCTATAGTGTCTAAATCCAGATATTACTAACTATGTCCTATATCACCATACCATTAATAGCTTTTACCAGTTCCTATACAATCACCATCTAACATGTATCCATAATTAATAATGCAATGTATTATTTAAACTATGACATAGAGTACATTACTCATTGTTAAGAACAAAACAATCAGAAGCAATATAAAATAAAATTCCAAAATGTTCATCACCTTTTTCTGGCTCAGCTTTAATCTGCTATTGTTAGTTTTGATTGCTTTACTTTTTTTCTAGAAGAATCTAATCAGTTGGCATTTTCAGTGACAATACAATCTTGTACTATGTTTGTAAGATAAAAGATATTTCCCATGTGACTTTAGCAACTTCTCTTGTTGTATAATTAATTTGATATCTTATCTGGATCCTGATAAAAATGTAATGATGTCCTGTAACCCATTTACCCAGGGATTCAGTACATCTGATCTCCTTGGGCATCATAACTATAGGGATGAATAACAGTGCAACCTTTAATTATATGCCAATAAAGACAGAGCATATAAACTAGATAAGACACACTAATGATTATTGCGAATGCTGTACAAGAGTACCTCACATTAGAGATAAAAACATCTTGAGAATTATGAACAATGTATTGAATCCCTGTAATTCTACTGAAATCCTACAATATAACTTTAAAGGGGTTGTTCACCTTCAATGTACAAATCTTATGAAACCACTAACAATGCTCTCAATGTGTTAGGAAAATCAGCTTCCATAACAAAAAGTAAAAATAACAGTATAAAAGTAAAATTTTATACAAATGATTTACGTGCAGCCATGCATCATGTATCTAAATGAGTTGCTAATTAGCCATGCAGGCTGTGGATTCCATATGTGTTTGGTTTTAAAGGGATGTGGCAACCCTAAGTGACAGGCAGAGCAGTGTAACAAGGGCAGGTAGGTTTAATCCTTCTTCTTTATACTTCTATAGGAAATAAAGTTATTATGAATGCAGAGTTAACTATAAGCACAGTGAATTATTAAAATAATACATTACTCTACAATTATTTTCATATTCTACTTTTACAATTTATTATTTGTCTAAATTTAACCAAAGCAAAGGAACACTTGTAAAGCAGTGGCACACAGGAGTTGCCTTCCACGTTTTGTGCTCCAAAGGTAGCTAAATATAGGTGGCTAAAGAGATGATATAAATAGATTTTATGTTTTCACTACTTTTATATTGTGTTTGAGGATTCATCATCCTTGTATAGATTAATTAAAGTATATATTCATTAAAGTACCTGTTGTCCAGAATGCTCGGGACCTGAGGTTTTCCATATTACTGATCTTTTTGTAATTTGAATCTTCATACCTTAAGTCTACTAGAAAATCATGTAAACATGAAATAAAACCAATAGGCTGGTTTTGCTTCCAATAAGGATTAATTGTAACTTAGTTTAGAACAAAATACTTTTTTAAGCTTTGGCAAATTTTTGCTTTTGCTTTGTCAAATTTGCAATTTACGAAGCGTCGAAAATTTTTGATAGGCAACAGATTTTTTATACCTGCCAATTTTTTAATGTGCATGTTTTTTTCTCTCTCATTCCAAATGTATTAAGGTTGGTGTTTTTTCTTGTGGCAACTTTTTTGTCTCTGCGATTTTTTTCATGGAAATTTTTGATGAAAAAAAATTTGCTCATCACTACTCAGTACACTTACACATTGTTGTTGAGCAACAGTTCTTTTATCGAGAATTGTGGACAAGCCCACCTGTTGGTAGAACAGAACTATAGAACGTGGAGATCATTTCAGGGTGTGTTAATAGTATTCTATTACTATCTGTTTATCCCCAAGGCGCTTCACCGGAATCACGGAGGAGGCTCGTTCATTCAAACTTCATTGTGGCTCTTTATTCCTCCATTAGACATGAAGATGGGTTGATGGCATTGCACTATTGGCTGAATGAAACAAATATGTATAATCAAGAACAAAATATATTTATTATGGAATCGGTGCAAAAATAATAATAGAAGGCACTGAGGAACAACTCAAATCTTTTGTAGAGGACTGTAATAATAACGACTATAACATCAGATTTACGTATAAAATAGAATACAGAACCATTGAATTTTTGGATATTCAATTTTCAGCGGATAAAGGTTCTGTATATACAGACATCTACAGAAAATCCATAAGTAGAAATTCACTCCTACATAGGTCTAGTAACCATCCTGAACCACTACTGAGGGGTATACCAATAGGACAATTTTTGAGGCTACGCCGGAATTGTTCCACGTGGTCAACCTTTGAACATAGATCCATGGAATTATGGGATAGACTAACAGAGAGGGGGTATGAGTTTGAGTGTATCAAGAGAGCATATGATAGAGCAATATTGAGTAATAGGTCGGACCTCCTAACACAATCAAAACAACAACCAAAATATAGGAGACAAAAACAATTTAGGTTTATTACAGAACACAGTATAGAATCTAAGGAAATACAAAAAATAATATACAAACATTGGGGAATTCTGAAATCGGATCCAATTTTGTCCAATGTAGAAATGAATAGCCTGCAATTTGTATATAGACGTGGTTATAATCTCCGGGATAAACTATCGCCAAGTATGTTGAAGGATAAGATGCCAAATAAAGATTGGTTAAGTGTGGTAGGTACATATAAATGTGGTGCAAAAGTCTGCAAATGCTGTAGGTTTATAAAAACATCAAAGAAAATACAGAGCACCATAACTGGAAAATCTTATGATAATAGATCCTATGTGAATTGCCGCACAACAAGTGTTATTTATTTAGCCACATGCAGATGTGGAATGCAATATGTGGGGAAGACGAGCAGGAGATTAAAAGATTGTGTCTTAGAACATCTAGCCTGTATAAATAGAAATGATATGTCTTCAGCTATATCAGCACACATAATAGAAACACATGAGGCAAATGACAACTATGTTTCTTTTCAGGCCATTGAAACAGTGAAACTGGGGAAAAGGAAAGGAAACATTGATAGGCTACTATCTAAGAGAGAGATAAAATGGATACTTCAATTGGAAACAGTAACTCCTTGGGGACTGAACAAAGATTATGAAGTGAAATCGGTTATAGAGTAACATACATAATTAAATAATAATTTACTATGGATAAACTAATAATATCAAATAATAAGTAACACTGAATGAATGATATACAAATGTATTCCTATGGACACACTACGATCTATTGAAATGGAAGTGTAAACAGTATTATTATTAAGATAACTGTATTGAGTTAGAGTGATATATACGATTTTACTATACTGTGGAGCTGAGAGCAACTACCTAGAATAAATAATCAAGATACAACACTGAATAATCAAGATACAACACTGAATGAAATAGAATAATTATTATTGACACAAACTAATGGTAACTTCAATTAATTTTGAACAGAGTTGCTCACAGCTCTAAAGTATACAATTGAAACTTAAATATAAATGCTAACTACACATTAATTAAGAAATATTATGTATTATAATTGATACAAGTGGTTTAGCTTATTTTTGAATTGACATCATCAGCGAAAAGAAAATAGGGTCAACATGAATGTGTTTTTATATAGTAATAAATAAATTATTCATTTAAATATTTGCTAATTTAAACATTCACAAGAATTAGACAACACACAAGCTGGGAGTTATAGTTCATATATTTAAAAAAATTTTTTTTTTTAAAAAAACACTATATTTAAATTAATTTAATTACACAAGTTTTTCACATATACAAAAAGTGATTTAAGAACACATAATAATAGGAATAAAATCACATATGATAATTTTGTAGTTTTTAAAAAATATATGTTATTAACACGTATATATATTTCACAACATTTTTTATCACCACAAAGTTAATTAATTAATTGATATCACTCTACACTATTTAACCAATACCAACATGTGATTATCACATGACCCTGATGAAGTGCCAGGAGAGCTAAGGGCACGAAACGCGTAGGAATCTCTCACCACCCACTGTCTGTAATCCTTAATATGTGCACAATAAAGCCACAATGAAGTTTGAATGAACGAGCCTCCTCCGTGATTCCGGTGAAGCGCCTTGGGGATAAACAGATAGTAATAGAGTACATGAGCGGATTGGAAGCTGCTGACATCCCGCGAGAGCTGCGACTGGAACGGAGAAGGAGCAATACGGCGAATACGGGTGAGCTCCGCTATAACACTTTTTAACATATTACCGTGAATGGTGTGTTAATAGTATACACACTGCGAGATGCTGTAACTCCTATGTTTATTGCCTGAAGAAGCGGATCTGAGCCCGTGAAACGCATTGTACTGATTGGAGTTCGTTAATAAATTTTGACTGCTTAATTACAGTCGTTTTGTGTCTGCTTGGAGGAGGTAAGTCCACCACTGCCTCCTCTGATTACCAAGTTTTGGCTTTTAAACTCGTTTATATCCTTTTATCCTTTTGGCGCCTCTGTTCTTTATATACAAGAATGATTCTATCTTCACCATAAAAACTTTAGCCACAATGTGTGCCCAATTACAAAAAAAACCTTTGTTTGATGCTGGTTTTTGAAAAGTTCAAGTTCATCTCACAACAGATTGAAAAAGTCGTACCATTTGAGCGTCTAATTGAAAACGTTGCACACAGCAGCAGGGTCAGGCTTAAACTTAAAAAAGTTTATTCTATATGTCCCTCACATTTTATTGTTGGCATGCACTACCTGCATCTACATAACGGTGCCAAATTTTCTTTAACCAGTTTATCTGGAAATAGATATTAAATATCTATTGTATATGTTTGCCATTGCACTCCTTACAGTGAATGTTATTTGTCATCTGTTATGGGATGCTCTAGAGCAGCGGTCCCCAACCTTTTTTTACCCGTAAGCCACATTCAAATGTGCAAAGAGTTGGAGAGCAACACAAGCATGACAAAGTTCCTTGGGGTGCCAAATAAGGACTGTGATTGGTTATTTGGTAGCCCCTGTGTGGACTGGCAGCACACATGCTGCTCATGAGCTACTGGTTGGGGATCACTGCTCTAGAGTATTCACATGAACAGGCAGATGCCATTATTTGTTTTGCTTCCATGCAGCCCCATGTAATCATAGTAAATGTTAGATAATGTCTAATTTTTGGTTTTCAGCTTAAACTACTGCCCTTTATTATTAGATTAGTGTTAGAGTTTTACATACTCTAAATTTACATTAGGGTTTACATTTTATTAAATTTGTGGTTTCTAGTCTGCATAACAATATTTGGCTATAAGTTAGTTGATGGTAAATTTGAGTATTTCACTCTGACTTTGAAATTGTACTGCAAAGTTATTTCTCCAAGGTTAAAAACTAATTTACCTCATCAATGATATTTACGATACACTATTTTGAAGAAAATCTAAAATATCACTGCTTTTTTTAAGATGAGCTAGTGATTGGAAGCTGTTAGAAAAATTGATATTGGGAATGCAACAACTACACATTTTGTTTCTGCTCAAAAGAACAAGGTTTGTCCCCGTAATTACTTAAAAAAGCCTTGGACACTAGTTATTAATGTGCACAAGGTAAGGCAAAATGCCCTGGAAGTCCATGGGCAGAGGAACTTTATTTTTTAACTTCCAAATGTGTTTCAGTCAAGCTACAAGATTATCTCAAAGTGAATAAAGTGACTCTCATGCTTCTGGTATAAATTTCAAATCATGCTGCTTTTGCTCCTGATTGCAATGAAGTTTGTATTCCTTTTACTTAATCCCTTTGACAACACTTTTACATGGCACTGGCTTTTGTTTGGCCATCAGATTTATGTATTTTTTAATGTTATTTTTGTAATAAATCTGTGTGATAATGTGTTCAAAATCTATAAATGGATAGCTTAATGTCCAGGGTACTTCAAAAGTAATCACTTAATTTTCACTGACATGTCCTCTATGCTCAAGACATACAAACACTCTTTTGTGTATTGAGGTGGGGGGATACAGAGCCACTAAGCTGTTTATTTAATATTCAGGGTACTTTGTTTTTGTACATTCAATACTGTACTAAAACAGTAATCTTCCCATATGTCCATATTATCTTTACAATTTTTAGCTTTACAAAGCTATCATCAGCCATATGTAGTGATGGGCTAATCTGGCATGTTTTGCTTTGCCGAAATTTGCGAAACAGAGGAAAATTTGTGCAATGCCACCGCGTCAAAAAAAATGGACGCCCGCATCCAGAAACAGACGGCCGCATCCAAAACAAGACACTGGCCTATCACTAGACATATGCACTATTATTGTACAAAGCATCAGTTAATTTCTTTAATTTACCAGATCTTATTGGTCTATATGGCCCTTTTAGAGGAATTGTCCTTTGTTACCGGTAGTTTGTTAGTTCATTCAAAACTGTACTAACAAAACAAGAGAGGAGCTTGGTAACATAAATACTTCCAACTGAATAGTGTATTTATTGAACTATAGCTTTGTGCTTTCTAAATAACTTTACTACTTATTGTATGTTCTAAGAAATGTTTTTCTAAGATAAGGAAGCCATATGAGACACAGAGAGAGCAGCATTTTTGTTTATAGTAACCACACACAATACCTTATTGATTTTATCATAATAATGGAATATGTTTCTTCTAGAACTGAATTGCAAACCTATTATTGCATGCAACCTAATTAAATATAATGGTGTACATTAATGTATTTTCAATATGGTATTGACTTAGCTAGCATCTCTATTAACTAAGGGTCTCCAGTCATTGACCCACTGAATATGAATAGAATTTTTCTAGTTGGACAATGATCGGCAGGCCTGTTTAAAGTATAATACATTGTGTAAAGAATAGTTCTCTGCCTGAACATTTATTTTCTCATGCACTTTTACTATTTTTTATTTGTACAAACCTTGAACACGCCTTTGGGTTTAAGCTGTATTCATATAGATTTTGTTTTGATGTAAATGCTATAAGAAAATGATATAGGATCCATTTTCCAGGTCTTTATCACATGAAAGTGCTGCAACTTGCATCCTTTTCTACTGAGCAGGCAGTTAAAAGAATAACTTTAAAAAGATTATAGTCCCATGAAAGGCATTTTTATGGTCCCATTGATTGTTGGCTCACTGGGAACTGGAGAAATCGTATTCATTACCTATGGAAAGATGTCAACAGTAAATTAGAAGTAAGTAGATAGAAACTGTTAATTTGAAGTCCTGTAAATGTAATAGTTCCATGCGGAGCAGAAGTGATATTTTGATGAAATTAAATTTTCCACAAGTTCAGGCTGCTTATTAGATCCATGTTCAAATAATTTTTTCTTATGTTTAAAAGAAATTCAGAGCATGTTATGAGAAACTACAGGTGAATGTATAAAGCAAAACATATGCTAACATTTAAAAATGAAAATAACTGTTCTCTGATAACAGTTCTTTTTTTGTTATACTCTTATTGATTTGTTTACTCTTCTAGAAGAACTAATTCACTGTGCTTGCTGTGGCTAAATGAAAAAAAAGCAGTGAAACATTGTGCTCACTCCTCATCTTAAAGTTGCCAGGACACTTTAAAATATTTTACATATATATATATATATATATATATATATATACACATACATATATATATACATATATATATATATTTATATATATATTCATCTAGTGTATTAGCTACAGGATTATTTATTAAAGGTTGAATGTTTGAAATTTTGCATTAGAGGTTTTTTTAGTTTTTACACTTTTAAATCATGACTATTTGAATTTTCAAGAAATATCATCAAGTATATTTACAATCACATCTTTTCTCAAATTATAGAAAAATACAGTCGCTAATAATTGTTAAATCTGCCCCATAGTCACCTTTTCAAACTGTCTCCTGGGACTCTAGAATGTCTAGTAGTGGAACGATTGCATCTCATTTCAATTCAAGCTTGTAGTCAATGTAGTCAGGCAACTTGCATTTATTAGGGGTGTGTCCATAGCTTAGTGATCTAGTATCCTTAGATTTCATAATGTGTCACATGTGACAGAGCAATTACTCATTTATAAAATTGTGTAACTATAAACTATAAATATACCTGCAATACAAGAAATATAATTTATGGGGCAAATTTACTATAGGGTGAAGTCTCTGTCACTAAAGAAAATTTGCCAATATTACACTTTGTTGGGACATCATTGGGGGTTTTTCAGAGGCTGCTGCCATCTGAGGCAAAAGACCCAATGCTGCCACCTTTCCAGCTCAGTGCTTCTAACATGTAGCATCTGAGCCGGTCAAGGGGGGGGGGCATCACAAGTTCAGTTTTTTTTTAAAAAAATGGAAATTTGGCTCTTAAAGTTACCAGAGGCTGCTTTTTGCCTCCCTTGGTAACTGGCACTCTGTGCCACCTGAGGCAGGAACAGCCCTGAACATCACCAATTTACTAACAGGCATAGATGACAATTCACTAGTGAAAGAGCTCAGTGATAATGACGTTTCACTCCCTTTTCACCAGGTGAATTTTCACTCAGGAGAACGATCATCATTTTCTACTACATTACCCTTTTCACCAGAGTCTGCTTCACAAGGTTATACTTGGCGAACTGATAAGATGAAGCTACGTCCTCAACAATCAATGACATTATATCCTGTATGACAAAAAGTAAAAAAAGACACAGGCGTTTTTTTCATATCTTAAAGTGGGATTATGTTTAAATGTTGTAACTGTTAAGTATATATATACATATATCTATATATATATATATACAGTATATCTATCTATCTATATATATATATATATATATATATACAGTACATATATATATATATATATATATACTGTATATATAAAAACAAGGAAAAGTTGTGCTCACCACTAATTTTTAAAACCATTAGGCGGGGTGCATGCAATGAGGCTGTGACGACAAAATACATATAGACAAATACAAGAGATCCTCTGCATTCAACCCATTATCAATATATTTAAGACATTGAGACATTTTGTGCATACAGCTACTAAAAAATGCCTTACCCTTTAAACAACAGGGATTGTTTGTCCATATATTGCAATATATTTAAGTTGGCCAATTACATCAAAGTCATCCCATATCTGGCCAGTCCTATGCTCAATTTTCATCTGATTCATTAAGAATTATATTGCTTAATTATACATTTTACAAAGGGACTAAGTTTTACCTGCAACTTACTTGCTGCTTTTAAAGCTTTTACTTTGAACAATTTTCTCATCCCCCCCTTCAGGACCGGTAGGGGCAGGAGAGGAGACTGCCATATCATTATCAGCAACAGAAGACTGTATATCTGAGGTGCCTGCAGGGGCAATGGGTGTGGTTGCCATCGCAGCCGCAACATCTGGCATGGGAAGTGGCGCAAGAGCTGGTTTAGGGGTTGCAGGAGATATTACAATCAGACCCAGGGATTCCTCCAACCTTAGGAATGGTCCCATCCAATTATTATGCCCACATGTAGGACAAGATACTCCCACTCTCCTAAAGTCAATGGTTCCTTCTACCCCACACCTCCCACAGTATGGCACAATAACTTTACAGTCAGCGGTTATGTATTTCTCACCGAAAGGGCCCATCCAAAAGTACTTTTTTGGTGAAGGTGCTAGAGTCGGGTCTTGAAATGAGAAGGATGAGGGTCCTTCTTCAGGGTCAGGCCATCCGCCCCATCCTTGGTCCGCCATCGGAGCCTGGTATATGATGGTCCGAATGTGTAGAATTGTGGAGGCAGATACCTGCAGACGCAGGATAGATTACAAGAGAAACTGAGGGCCAGCCACAGCCGTGGACTGGGGAAGGTGCGGTATTGCAGAGCTGAAATGGGTTTGTGCATGCCCATGGGATCCACAGATGGAAACGGAGACAGTGCAATTAACCCGCTTGACAAGGAGAAATGCAGTGTTGATTTCCTTCGTAGCCGCCAAGGGTTTTTGCTGATGTGGAGGAACTGGAACTATAATACACATCCATCTCCTAGAAAATCTCCTCACAAAATGGCGGCGGTGACATCACGTCCAGGAGCCGCTCAGTCCAAGCGCGCGAAAGTACTTCAGCGAGGTTTCGCTAATGGCGCAGGCTTCGTGAATTTGGGAATAGAACCTCCAAGCCCGAACGCACGGCCGTTTGGTTACTATAAAAAGCGTAATTTATAAAAATGCGTGCAGCGCATGCCTTTGCCTATCGGGTCCGCTGCCTGTCACGAAAATTTAAAGAGACAGTAACTCAGCCTGGTATTGAAGGGATGAGCCCCACGTTGGGCGCCAAAATGTAATGCTTTTCTGGGCTAGACAGCACAGATGAGTATGTGTCCAGCTAGTGGATGAGCATGGGTTACACTGTGACACTACACAGCAGGGCAGGGCCTTCGCTAAGTGGAAGCTATCCCTTTAAGAGGTATAAAATACACAGGCTACTGTAATAAAATAGATGTTGGACGCCAGGAGGTTCTTGGTGAAAACAGAAACAACGGTTTATTCACATATGCACAAGACAAGGATCCACAGGTTTACTCACACACAAGTTGGTGCATATCACAGAGGAGGAGAGATAGCAGAGCAGATACAGCAAAACATGCACACTATCATCCCATAAGGCAGAATAGTCATGGGTACATCAATTCCTCTGAAAGTCTTTCCTCCTGCCAGTGTGGGGATCGGCAGATCAATGTAGGAACCGGAAGCTGCTGCTAAGGCCTAATCCCTAGCCACTTGAAAACCCTGCACTAAAGGCAATACGGGGAAGCCTTGTAGGAAGATCACTTCCTGATATTACTCCTTGATGGAACCAGAGCTGTTCATACTATATAACCTGGCTATCCTACGCTCCTAGAGAGTCTATTAAAGATCTGCCCTAATGATAGCTAACCTATTCACAGGATTACCTGTGGCTTTACTGGGGCCTTGGCGATCCCAGGCTCAATGGGAACACCTAGCTGCACAGTTGAATCAGAACTGTTACAGGTAGTTACACCCAATAACAGAAAACATACTAAAAGCAGGGGATTAACTCCATAGATGCTGTATAGAATGAAAGTTTTGTTTCACATAACAGATAAAATAACCATGCTGTGAAGCAAAACAAAGTCAGTAACTTTACTGAACCAATAAGAACAAAGCTTACTACCATATAACAAACAAGATGAAAAGTTGGCAGCTCTGCTCCACATGGCTGCATCATCCCTAAGGGCAAAGGATACTCTCTGGCCTGCTACAGAGATCGCCCTCTAATGTCCTTTGTGCTGCATAGTAATAAACATGAACACACCTTTCCTAAAAGGGCTGCTGTTAAACAGTACAGGTTCCTATTTGGAAGTTCTTACATATGGCTGAGAAATATAATGATTTTAGAGAAAGAAAAGTACAATATTATTATGATAATGGAATGAAGCAGGGTTTTACATATAAGCTGTTTTATGCAAAATACTGTTATAGAGACCTACATTGTTCAGGGGCATAGTTTTCCTTAAGTTTTCCAAATTGATTTTCACAATTCTCATAATGTAAGTTATTTACAGCATGATTTGCACACTTGCAATAAACATGTTTAGGACAAGTGGGGGCCAGAGACTTACAGTATTTTATCTTCTAGTTTGTAAGCAGAGTGACATATTTGAACCATTAAACCAAAAGTGCACTTGGAGGGTGTCTCCTTTCTTTTTTAGTATAGAGACTCTGGGCTGAGTTGAAACACTGCTGAGACTAACACAATAGTGCTGGCAACATGTAGAATTTTTCTGCTGTGACACTGTGTATTGTAAAATGTATATGAAGAAATATAAATAAATATATGGGGATGAATTCTAGAAAGTGTAAAGTGTGTTAAAGAATATGATATAATAAATTATATTGTAGTACTGTGTTATTCTCCAAGAACACAAATGAATGTTTGAGAATTAACTTTAGCTTTGCCACCTTTCACTGATGTCATTCTACAATAATAATATTACAAATAATTGCAATACTATTAGTTTCTTGCTTACCATATGCTCAAAATTATCCAATAAAGTAAACAGGCAGATGAAAAATGAAAGCAGACAACACAAATATGTGTCCATTGTTCCTTATTTCCATAGTCTACATTAAAATGTTAAGTGTAAGTGTGTGGTCTATGCAATATCTAAAAAAGTTCTCACTATACTGTATGCCAGTTATAAGGTTTTACATTGACAAATTGCATTTAGGGGCAGATTTATCAAGGGTCAAATTTTGAGGATTAAAAACCCTTGAATTTAGGTTGAGGTACAATCCAATGGATATTGAATCCAGAGGATTTTACCGCTATTCGATTTTTTGAGAAATCGAACAAACGAATAGATTTCTCGAAAAAATCGTACAAGATCCTCCAATTTATAAAAAAAAAGTACGAATCGTATGATTCGTACGATTTTATCAAGAAATCAAATGATTTCTATTCGATCAAGACTGGCCATCGCTAGGGAAAATCACCAGAAATCCAATCCACATTGACATTGCTAATTCACTAACAGGCGTAAAGGACAATTCGCTAGTGAAAGAATTCATCATTAAAGTTTTGCGACCTTTCACTAAGCAATCATTATTCCACAAATTCACTAAAGTGCAAAATGTTACCACTTTATATCTGGTAAACTGATAAGATGAAGCTACATCTTCAGCAATCTTATGTCAGTGACATCATATCCTGCATGTTGAAAAGTAATAAAAAAAAGTTGGCTGGCTTCTTTTGATATTTTTCTCTTTATATACTTTTCCTGTAAAGAATGGATATAAATGAGCTGGAGAGAGTGCAGACACGTGCAACTGGTTAGAGGGATGGAAGACAAATTATGAGGGAAGACTGTCCAGGTTGGGGTTGTTTTCTCTGGAAAAAAGGCACTTGCGAGGGGACACTTTACAAATACATTAGAAGACATTATAGACAAATAGCAGGGGACCTTTTTACCTATAAAGAGGATCACCACACCAGAGGCCACCCTTAAGACTAGAAGAAAAGAACTTTCATTGAAGCAGCGTAGGTGGTTCTTAACAGTGAGGACAGTGAGGTTATGGAATGCATTGCTGGGTGATGTTGCGATGGCTATTTCTGATAATGCTTTTAAGAGGGGTTTGGATGATTTCTTGGACAGACATAATATCAAAAGCTATTGTGATACTTAACTCTATAGTTAGTATATGCCCATATATAATTTATGTGAAGGTATGGAGGGTGTGTGTGTGTGGATGCTGGGTTCATTTGGAGGGGTTGAACTTGATGGACTTTGTCTTTTTTTCAACCCAATTTAACTATGTAACTATTAGGCAAATGCAATTTTTTACTAACGGAATTATTATATTTTTTTCTTGCAGCTTGCATCTTGGAACCCAGTTACTGGTCTAAATGGATCTTTGACAGACAGAAAGCTAGAAAACAATATGAGAGGCGTTGTGCTTCGTGTGGCAGCTGTGCTGGTAAATCATTTCTTAATATTTAAGTATTGATTACATTATTTATCATATAAAACCATGAATCGTATAGATCTTGAATTATTCTATTATCTGCCTTGATATATCATTTAACATATACTACTGTTGTTTAGTCTGCTGTATTGCATCTGTGGGGGTGTTTAATTTTATGCAAGTTGCTTCAAGGAAAAACAGGTGAATGCTTAGAAGACATAAATAAAGTATCCCAAAAGTATCTTAAACCACTTGTTTGAATGAGTTGGAAGAGCAATACAACATAATTGTTTAATTCATAGTTTCTCATTGTGTTGTTACTGATGTTGGTAAACATAGCCATGGAAAAATGTTTCAGCAGCACTCCGATATAGTGAAGAAAGTTGTAGTTTATTTGTGTTTCAAATTAAGCTTAATTTCTAATTGGCTTGATTTGAAACACAAATAAACTACAACTTTCTTCATTATATTGGAGTGCAGACGGCACCCAACGCTGCAAAGAGCGGTGAGAGTGTTTGTGTAGAACAACAGTGCTTTTTTTTTCATTATAGCCATGTGACAGGTGGTGGCATCAGGTGGAAAAAATTTTGGTCTAATCTTAAAAGGATTTTGGTAAAATAGGGCACCCTGTGTTTGCACCAAGGTGAAAAAATTATGCAAGGCATAACTGAATTCTACTTTAATTAAAAAACAGTAATATTTTAAAATGCCATTCATATATAAAGAGATTGCTATCCTATACTATACCTATTTCCCATCTATGAATTTTAAAATTTACTAATCATTTTTCTAAATTGATATGCTTAAATACCTTGAAATGGTTTAATTTCTCAGCTTTAAAACCTAGAATTTATCAAGTTTTCAAGTGAAAGCCAGGATCAAACACCCAATACATTAAAAATTTATGAATGTTAAAAACATCTTCAAATGGTTAAATGGACATCTGCCTTTGACTTTTACATGAATTTGACAGGTTTTAGATGGAGTATTTTCAGATTTGGACTTTTAGCAGCTTCAGAACTGGTAATTTTTTTAAAGAAAAGAATTTGAGTTCTAAGAAATAACACCCCCCCCCCCACAGTGTTTACATCGCTGAAAATACCAATAATACAAAAACAATAGAAATGAAGTATGCTTTATTTCTTTATTTCTGTAACTGAGTAGATACTACAGCTGTATGAATGCAAATATATGGAGAGAAATTAGTTATTACACAATATAGCAATGGTGCTAGTTTTTGTTAGTAATTGACTAGTATACCTTATTATGTCTCAGTGTGTTACCAGAAAGTGCCATGGCTGTTATGATGAGTGTCATAACTGAAGGTTTTGTTTCATAGATCTTTTATATGCTTGATAAGTTTTAATTTCTCATAAATCAATGATTTATATGATTTTCAAATATAAAATGCCATAGCACATAACCATTCAACTTAAGAAATACTTGTTTAATTGGCATCACAGAATATATTATTTGCAATTTAGGATCATGACAGAAAAATCAGTTATGAAGAGAAATAGTAACATGACAAAATCAGGGCCTATTGTTTTGAGCAATACTTTATCACTCATGCTTCACTTCATCTGTTTACTTTTTGCTTTTTTTTTTTTTTTACACAATTACTTCTCCTTCTTTCTACCCACACACATTAATAGAATATTGACTAAGCTTGAATGAAAAGGATTTTAAAAAGTCAGTGCTTAATGAAGACTGCTGAGATTACTCAATACAGTAGAGTCAACTTCTACTCGCAAATATTAGATCAATATGGCATTTTCTGTTTTATAAAGGTTTTATCAGTATAGTTCCACTTCACAACACAACAAAAAAGTTAATTCATTTATATCATGATACCCACTAATGTCCACATTTATTTGAAAAACTGCCATAGCCATGTATTTTTATAGCTTACATCATCATAAGTATTATTGATAACTGGCCAGGCAGTAAAATAATGTGTCCTGCTTTTAGACAGCTAGAAGAAGTCCTGGGAACTGTAGCTAAGACTGAACACACATATATACATATATATATATATATATATATATATATATGGAAAAAACGGCCATTGACTTTAATGTATTAGGAGAAAAAAGTTGCCATAAGAAATAACGTCTATTGACTATAATGGACTTAAAAACGCCCATTTTTCAGCGAAGCAAAACAAAAAAGATCACAAAAAACAACTAATTGCTGCTTTTTTTTGCTATGTTCCCAATTCCTTTACATTCCACTATATATCATCTCCTGCCATCAACAGTGTTAATGACATAAAGACAAATTTGGATCTTTTTAATAACACCTTGCAAGTTTGTTTTACAGTGGTGTCCCATTTTCTTTCATTTCCTTTTACTATGTTAACTGGGCTATTGATCATAGATGATTGCTGATTAGTGATGGGCGTCTCGTTTCGTCGCGCATCGAGTTCGTTGCGCGTCGAGTTCGTTGCTTCACTTCAAAACAGCACAATCTGTGCAGTGAAAAATATTTTTTAAAATAAATGAATATATATTAAAATATGTATTGTTAATGTTTCACTATTTTAAATAATAATCACAAATGTTTTTAAGAAGCTGGCAAAATGGGAGGCCTTTTTTTCTTTCGAAAAGATAAGAGTCCACTAACAATGCAGGGCATGTGTGTATACTAAGTGAAACACGTGTAAATTGCTCTTCTCATTGACTCCAATGCTATTCAGCACATTCACACACAAAGCAAAAGATGGCATTTTTTACAATTTTTTTTCACATTTCCATACCTCCCAACATTTTGGAAGTGAAAAGAGGGACAGAAATTTTTTTTTCCTTACCTAGCGCTGCAACATTCTGACCACACCCATTTTTGTTGCCACACCCACTAATTAACATGTTCGTTTTACCAAATTTGGCAGGTTATGAAAGTTTGAAAATATTTCTCCTTATCTAAACTGTTACAAATACAATCAATTACTTATTTTTAATATCAAAATTGTTAAAAAGCATCTTTTTTGCACCTGTTAGCTGTTCTTCTAGGCTCTCTGCCAAAAGCCAATTAAGTTAGAAACTTCTTTCTTTTTCTGGCTATTCCGTGCAGAGAAAAGAGGGACTTTCCAATACAAATGAAATGAGGGACTGCAGGTTGCGCTGTCAAAAGAGGGAATGTCTCTCCAAAAAAATGGACCGTTGGGGGTATGCATTTCACCTGGCAGTTTTAATACATTGCACTGTGCGTCAAAACTATTCAACTTGGGCACGTGACAAAACATCAGCGCAACTCGTTTCGAAAATTTTTCGGCGAAGCAAAATGCAACAGATTTGTCCATCACTATTGCTGATTGGTTGCAAGACAGATTTGCATGTGACTTAATTTTGTCAGTGAATAACTCTATAATGTTTTGTTGATTAATAGTAGGAGCAAAAATATTGAGAGATAATAACAACATGAATTGCATCTTACTTAAGCATGCTTTACTTGTGTAGTTGTGACTAGATGATTTCTAATCACAAATAAAGTAATTGGGATGCGTCAAATGATCTTTGGTAGATTGTGTTTTTGTGCCTACAGTTAAAGGTTTCTACTATTAGTAACAATCATCCAACTGGTATTTACTGGCTAAGCTTTCCTTTGTGGCACTATGCAAACAGTGCTAGCAAGCATTAAATATATAAGATTATTTACTGTATGTACATCCATTAAATATATTTTTATTGCTGCAAAAACGCATGTGTTTTATAAGATTTATATAATAAAACTTAAGTAAAATAGCCAGCCATGATAAAGCAAATCTCGCTGGCAACTCATATTGTTTAGCTTTTCAGCATACAGTAATTCAGACAAACTGAAAAACTCTTGTAGTAGTTGCAGAACATGTCAAGTCAATATTCGGCATTTATGTACTTTCTGAACATGTTTGAATCCATGTAATTTGGGTGTAGGAGTGCTGTATAGCCATGGACAGTAGGTCCATACATGTATGTTACAATATATCACTGGTCGATAATCAGTGATAGGAAGGGATCAGTATCACTTTAAACAGAAGAATATTAATCTCTGCAGAAGCTAAATAGCACAAAATAGCCATATATCTAAATCAAATGTGTTTGACTGACAATGATTAAGCAGTTATAGATGTGGTAATGAGTTCAAAAACACATGTTTAGTCTTAAAGCAATTACTCATATTTGGGCAGAGCAACTCATACAATATCACATAAAAATTATTAATATTTAGCTTTGCTTACAAAATCAAAAATAGTTTAGAACTACATTTTAATTATAGTTTTAATTAACTTTGCAGCCCTAAAGTATAGACCAGCTTGATGACAAGAGAGCAGCTGGTAATTAGTGTGATAGAAAATATGAACGTCTTAAATAATTTGTATGCTAAAGGTGTTTCTGATGTCAGCGTGTCTAAAGTGGTCTGTAGCTTTCCCTGGTTTTGCACTTGCATCTATTTCCAATTTTTCCAGTGTGAAAATCAGTATTAGAGCAAAAAAAGGGTAACAAGTAACAGTTTGGGCACATCCCCTAATAGATTTAAAACATATTTCATGTTGGTTAAACCATCCATTTATTTATAAACTAAAAATGTATCCTGATATTTTTCCAAGTTTCTTAAATATGTGAACTGCACTATGCTTGGATATGTATTGATGTCAAAACCTTCTGTGCAATGGCAATAGGTATTAAGATATATTGTGAAAAAACCTTAACTTAAAACAAATGTTTTTATGTAAAAGATAGTTCACATAGTTTTTTAACATAAATTTTTACATAATTTAGCATCTCGTATTACTTCAAATCTACCTCATATTTACAGTATTGGACATGGGTTTCCATTAGAAGTCGGTAATAAAGCATGAAGCTATGGGGAAAAAAGTACATTTAGGGGTTATTTATCAAAGCCCAAATGCTAAAAACTTTAAAAATTCAAGTGTTTTACAAAAAAAATAATTTTCTAGAGATTTATTTAACCTCGAGGCTACAGAAAGTCAGAATCCGAATACTCTTCAGTCTGTCAAGGTCCTGTAGAAGTTAATGGCAGAGGTCCTATTTGCAATTTTAAGATATAATTGCTTTGGGTTTTGTATGATAATCCAAACATTTTGGACTTTTCTGCTGATTTTACAAAACAATCAAACTGTTTGGGCAACAAATCTAAAACATTTGGATTTTTATCGCAACAATTGAAAGAAACGGCGGTTTTCATGTGACAATTCAAAAAAGTAGTTTTTTTATTCACAAAATCAGAAAATTTAGGGTTTTAATAATCAATCCCCTTGCTGTATTGGCTTTTTCAATGAAGGTGAAAAAGGCTATTGGATATATGTATGTATGTATATATATATATATATATATATATATATATAAAAAATATATATATATATATATATATATATAAAAAAAAAATATATATATATATACTCTTTTCTGGATGATTAAACTGGAAGGAGTTTCATCATATATCCAAGTGTTGGCGATATAGGGGAGTAGCAAGGTGGAAAACTGTCATCTCTATGGCCCTAGGGCTGATTTATTAATAGGCAAGATGAAAATGTATTGGTGTATAAATCTGTCTAACTAAATAAAATACAAAAGAATAAATATCCCAGTTTACAAGCAGATGCAAATTCAATTTACATAGATTTGTGACTTGCAAAAGCCTTTGCTTATCTGCAAAAGTGAGTTATTCATATCAGTGGAGTTATTATTTATCTAATGAGGTAGACTATCCAAATTAATTGTCACTGGCAGAAAGGTTGTTTGGCTTCACCAACCAATAACTTTAGAGAAAGGCATCTCTCAGATGTAGGTATATGTGGTGTTTATACAAATAGCCTGCGGTTGTCACTGTGCACATTACTTGTACTATGCAGATACACACTTTGTGTACAGCTTGAGAGTTATAGGGGCAAATTCACTAAGTTCCGAAAATTCGCTAGCGTTGGCTTCGCTAGCGTTTGCCGCACTTTGCCAGGCGAATTTTCGCCAGCGCTATGCAAATTTACTAAAGTGCGAAGTTACGCTCAGGTCGGCGAAC
>CM044432.1:64468921-64483434 GCA_024363595.1 Xenopus borealis | reverse complement strand
ATGATTTCTTGAACAGACATAATATCAAAGGCTATTGTGATACTAAACTCTATAGTCAGTGTAGATATGGGTATATATAATATATATGAAAGTATGGAGGGGTGTATGTATGGATACTAGGTTTTCATTTGGAGGGGTTGAACTTGATGGACTTTGTCTTTTTTCAATCTGATTTAACTATGTTGCTGCGACAACACAAATCTTGCTGTCACCACCATCCCCTTGTTCCCCGTGACCCCTGGGCTGAATGAGGGGTGCTGTCTCTGCCTTCCAGGTAAAGTGTCTGCCCCTTATTTTTTGTACCACCTTATTATACCCTCTGTTGCTCCTCCTTTCTTTACCTTAACCATCAACTACAATCCCCATAATCCAACACCACTTCTACATTACCTTTTGTCCCCCTAGTAATGACCCTGTCATTTAAGCCTTTGGCTTTGTTACTATGATCCCCTATATGCTTTGGTTGGGGGCAAAGTATGGGAAGCAGTCATACAGTAGATACAAAGAGGAGTTTTTAGCAGCTTTCAAATGGGCATAGCTGATCCCTTCTAAAAAGCTCTTTAAGGCTACAAATGTATTGTTATTGCTAATATGTATCATTCATATTTCTATTCAGGCCCACTCCTTTGCATATTCCATTCTCTTTTTCAAATCATACTAAAAGTTATCTCAAAGGCGAACAACTCCTTTAATTGCTTTCTCCTGCTTTACAATAAGGTATATCTGATATCTTTGCAGAAGTTCAACTATGCTGCTTCAGTATTTCTGAAATGACAAAAAAATTTGTCTAAACACCTAGTACCATTCAAATACCATCAAGTGTGCTGAGTATACCAAATGAATTATTCATTATACTGGAAATAGAGATGATTATAATAAATTGTAAATAAGCAAATGTCTGTAATCAACTGGTAATGCGTTATTAGTGTGTGGTAATGTTTATATAATCACTATGTAGAAATGCTATATGCACAAATGCAAAAAGGAGCAATCAAGGACATTTAAAGTGCTTTCAGGGGACATTAATTCATGTTTTCTATTAAAAACTTAAAAAAGTAAACAAATATATCTTGTAATTTTAATCTGACTTTTACACACTACCTTTGCAAAATCAGATAAAATTGCCTTACATGTTATTTTATGTTGTGTTAAGATTTTTTTTAAATTATTTGTTTCCTAAGATACAGTATAACACATGGGGACCAATATCTACTGAACTTCAGTAGCTGCCCCTGTACTTCCAAAGGATTTGTTTGTGCACATGCCACAGGTTTTCACAGGTATTCAACACATATACACAATCTTTGCTCTAGTTTAATTGTATTTTAAAACAGATTAAATCAAACTTTCTTAACGACAAATGAAAACAAAATTATTTTTAATTATTTATTTACTGAAACATATTGAACACTTATTTGTAACCTTAAAAATACTATATTTGTTGCACAAATAGCTATAATACTTCTATTTAAAGTCATTGTTGTATGCTTCTGGCAAGCATAAGTTACGTTTCCCCTTATAAAGCATAAGTAAAGTCTCATTGTCTTTTATTAGAGAGGTCCATCACTTTAAATGGTTGATTATGTTCCTTTTGAATAGACTCTGTGAGTCTACTATTTGGCTATTTATAATAACAGCAGGGGAAAGAACAAGACAGATTTGCATTCAAATAAATCGCTTACAGAAAACATAGTCATTCTTGGGTCATTAAATATCTGTTACCCACTGATCCATCAGAGGAATTATGGGAGATTAACAGCTATACAAATCCCACTGGTTTTCCTGGATAATCATGTCGTGTCATATCCAGACCAATTACCTTCTTGTTGACACTGACTATTGATGAAATTGTAAATAATAATAAAATAGTGTTAAAGACATTGGAATGTGTTTAAATTTGTAGCATATAGCCTAGCATCATGCATTTTTTCTGTGCACAGTTTTCTGAGCTATAGACAAGCACCAGGGTGTGCCTATGACTTGTATACTCACACATACGGTATATCTGTTATGTGGTTCTGTGAAATAGCATTAAATTCATAATGATTTTGATAAAAAGGTTTGTAAGAGTAATGAGCAAAAGAGTGCCCCAATCACATAATAAAAAGAAGAAACAATTGCATGTAAGATTGATAGATGAGGCTACTTACTGTATTTATTGTCACACATACAAAAAAAAGCTTTTTCAAGGTCCAAAGACTCAGAATGTAACTTTGGCGGGACAGATGAAAAAGCTCCAACTACAGAGGTGCTTGGCCTCCAAGAGGCCAGACATGTGCACCCTCTTGCACAACATGTCCACTGTTTCTACAGACAGATAAACACAAAGGGACATATTTATTTTTCTGTGTAAAAACAGCAGCATAATACACCACACAACGCCAGACTTCACCGTGTTTGTGAAGCGTGAAGTCCACTGGAATCAATGTAAAATAATTGTGTCAAATCTGGTGTTCGCATGATGTAAAATTACACACCTAGATAAATTCACCATTTATTTTACACCTTTTCCGGTAAATTTTAGTTTTACACAGCATAGTAAATATGCCCCACAGGCTGAAGCAAAGGCAGCAATAATGATGTGTACTCAAGTACACTCACTAAAACACAAATTTCATTATACACAGTTATACTGATAGCATTTTGAATCTCCGGAAACCATTTGATATGGATCAGCCAATTATTTGATATGGCTAAATGATAGGTGCATTTATAAAATGCACTTTATGTCTAATTTCATCCAACAGTCTGACTCTAGGAATTAAGTGCTTTGACAAATTGTAGCCGCCTTCACATAATTGCTCTATCTCACGTACACAATATAGCTTTACACTTCTTCATGTTTATAATACTTTAGTGAAGGAAAGTAAGGGATCTTTATTACTATCATCTATACTCCACTGTGTGCAGTATAATTATAAAAATGTAATATTATCTTTACAAGAGAACGTTCAATGAGCTACATGTGAAAAAAGTATCTGAAATATATTGGTTTCCAGCTGTTGCTAAACTACAGACAATTAGGTAAAGATACATATTAATGTCAGAATTATACTACTGTATTTTTACTGTTATATTTTAATAAACTGTATATTATTCTTATATATTCATCTTCAGTTTGTAGAAAGACCATAATGAAATGGAATGTCTACAAAATGTGTGAGAAGCTAAAGAATTTTCTCGTTAATTTTAAAAGGTTTAAGTGGAGTGAATATTTTAAGCTTTTGATGTGAAGATCCTATAAAGAACCACTGTCTTTAAAATGCCTAAAGTTCATTTACACAGACTCATTGTATCCTTCTAAGTATTGCTGCACTGGCACTTTTGTCAAAATGATGAATAAGTCAGAATAAAAATGAGTAGTTGGAAGGAGAGTGGTAACAGTCTTATGAGTTCTTAAAAAAATGCATAGACTGCAAGGAAAGAAATTTTAAAAACTGGATATTAAAAAACATTCTTATTGATGTTAATCAACCTCTTGGTACCTTCCTGGCACTGTATAAGTCTATCCTTAAAAAAGTTTATCAAGCTGTTGTTGTTTATGAAAACAAATCAAGGACCAAAGTAAGCTGACATGTAAAATGATAAAACATCTTGGCATTACATTAGAAATCCCATTAAAATCAGGAGAGTAGCTTATAGGAAAGGATTTAACTGTACACACTTCCATTTGAGTGAGAATACACATACAACGCTGCTTTTTTGCAACACAAAAAAGAGTCTTTCTTTTACAATGCACATATCAACTTCATGTATATAATCCATAGCATATTCAATTAGTTTCCTTATTTAGGTAAAAAAAGTCATTAAAAATGTGCCTTTTATGGGTTTCTGATTTAGTACACAAAGCTAATCATTGTCTTATTTCCATTCAGTATCTGCCGCCATTAAAATGATCACAAACAAATTGTTTTGAGAAACACAGGTGACTGCAAGCTATATGTCAAATTGTTCTGTGGAGCAGGTCTCACAAAGTACAATAGACGTATGCCACAGATGTGATACTGTAATTAAAATTGTTAAATAATAGGTTTTGAATTATGACAAAATATCTAATATTTATTTGAACATGTAGATAATAACAGTCACTTGGATGGCCTCATTATTATTATTTATTCATCTCCTTAAGTATGTTAAAACCTGAAGAACATAACCTGATCTATAAATCCCAGACAGCCTAATTTAATTTCGCATGATTTTATTTTTGATTTAGTCTGAAACCAAATTTGTAAGTAAGTTATTTGTAATTCAAGTCACAGAGTTTGCTAGCTTTGCTTAACTGAAAATTTTCAATCCATCTTTTCATAAATAAATGTATAAACGATAAACTGCAAAATAATTGCATTATTTTAGATCTGAAAAGTTGTTAGTAAATGTCACAATATGAAGTGAAGTAATAGATTATCTTGTAGTAGCTATTTTTATTCAACATAGCCCCAAACAAGTTAGAATTCTTTTTTCAGTTGCTTACTTACTGTAAATATGTTTCCAGAAGTTCCTTCTGTATGGTGTACAGAACACACTGCAGTATAGCTGCAGTAATTATGGTTTAACCTTCAAAGAATACAAAGAAATTTTACATGTGTTGCCTATGGACTTTGATTTAAAACAAAGAAAATGTCTTCTCAGTGCATTCTTAGTTTAAATGAACTCATATGTATTCAGACCTTTACATTTTAAATATATTTAATTATAAACTTTTGTTTTCTGAAGCGAGCTGATATGGGGATTTCTGCTCTGACAATTACACCAGACCGAGAAAACGTAGTTGACTTTACAACACGTTATATGGATTATTCCGTTGGAGTACTATTGAGAAAAGCGGAGAAAACTGTGGATATGTTTGCTTGTCTTGCACCGTTTGACCTATCACTGTGGGCGTGTATTGCTGGAACAGTTCTTTTGGTGGGGCTGCTTGTCTTCTTATTGAACTGGCTTAATCCTCCACGTCTACAGATGGGATCTATGACTTCCACAACCCTGTACAATTCCATGTGGTTTGTTTATGGATCATTTGTACAACAAGGTAAATATAAAGTAAAATAATATATGCAAAACATTGTTTTCATTTTCAGTGTCAAATATCAGTTGGTTGATTTTGGACTGGCCATCCGGTTCCTTTTTTGTTTATTGTTAAATATGTTAAACTTCAATATCTCTCATCAGGGCTAAGTCAAGCTGACTGCGATGCATGCACAGTTACATAGTTACATAGTTAAATCAGGTTCAAAAAAGACAAAGCCCATCAAGTTCAACCCTCTAAATTAAAACCCAGCATCCATACACACACACTCCTATCTATACTACTATAGAGTTTAGTATCACAATATAACACAAATATAGTATTTGATATTATTTCTGTCCAAGAAATCATCCAAGCCACTCTTAAAGGCATTAACAGAATCCTCCATCACAACATCAAACACAGACCTGGATTCACAAATGGGATGCCCCTAAGCTATCTCCGAAATTGCCCCTGTATAACTCCCCATCACTGTCTCTCTTCCCCTCCCCGTCTGTGTCACCCTTTCCTTCCCCAACACTGTCTCTCATCCCCTCCTGTCTGTGTCACCCTTCCCTTCCCCTTCCCCTCCCCATCACTGTCTCTCTTCCCCTCTCCTTCCCTTCCCCATTAGTGTCTCTCTTCACCTCCCCGTCCATATCACCCTCCACTTCCGTGTCACCCTCCCTTTCCCTTCCCCATCAGTGTCTCTTTTCCCCTCAACCTCCCTTTGCCGTCCTGCAGGTATATGCGCATGCACACACCACGCATATATGCAACTTACTTGAATGAGGCTGGGCTGCATGCCACCCCTGAATTTCAGCTGCCCTAGGCTCAGGTCTTTGTGGCCTTGCAGTGCATTCCACAACCTCACTGTCCTCAATGTGAAGAACCACCTACGTTGTTTCAAATGAAAGTCCTTTTCATCTAGTCTGAAGGGGTGACCTCTGGTACGGTGACCCTCTTTATGGGTAAAAATGTCCTCTGGTATTTGTTTGTAATGTCCTCTAATGAATTTGTAAAGTGTGATCATGTAACCTCGCAATCGCCTTTTTTCCAGATAAAACAATCCCAACCATGACAGTATATCCTCATAATTTAAGTCTTCCATCCTTCTAACCAGTTTAGTTCCACATCTCTACACTCTCTCCAGCTCATTTATATCCTTCTTAAGGACTGGAGTCCAAAACTGCACAGCATACTCCAGATGAGGCCTTACAAGGGACCTGTAAAGAGGCATAATTATGTTTTCATTAGTGATGGGCAAATCTGGAGCATTTCGTTTGGCAAAATTTTTCGTGAATTTCTAGAGAAATTTATTCACCTGTTGTGAATCGCGGGAACTCGCCGCTGGCGAATAAATTCGCCCATCACTAGTTTTCATCCCTTGAGTTAATGCCCATTTTTATGCAAGACAGAATTTTATTTGCTTTAGTAGCCACATAATGACACTGCAAAGAATTAGACAATTTATTATCTACAAAAATACCTAGATACTTCTCATTTAAGGAAACTCCCAAAACATTGCCATTAGTGTATAACTTGCATTTACTGTATATTATATTTTCATTAAGTGAATTACTATGTATTTATCAACATTGAACCTCATTTTCCAGTTTGCTGCCCAGTTTTCCCACACATTCTGAAAAGTGGCAGCTTCCTGCATGGAACCTATAGTTCTGCATAGTTTAGTATCATCTGAAAAAAATAGAAACATTACTTTCAATGCACATATCCAGGTCATTAAACAGTAGCTGAGAAGAGTACAGGAGAGGGAGGGGAGAGCAGCAGAGGGGAGAGTGATAGAGGGTAGTGAACTCAGGCTAGGTATAGACAGAAGACACTTTAATAGGTACCTGCCCAATGCCCACATATTATTGCGCTTAGTCATGTGCCTTTTCTGTCTACTCCTAAGTCCCATCTGTGTTTCTTATAGAACCACTGAGTTAGTCTGCAGGTGCAGCAACCCAGGAGGACAAAGAGACCACCCTAGGAAAAGTACCCTAGTACTACCCACCATGTAGTCACTTGTCTGTTCTCTTTTTTTTTGCTTGATAAACATTCATGATATCTCCACGTGTGGATTAGCTATTGAGGGACAAGACAAACACTTATAATCATGTTTGATAGCATACAATTATGATGTGTGGCATGTCATTTTCCAAGCCTAGAAGAGTCACTTCCAGGCTCTAAATTGCCTTTTCTTCAAACTGACACATTTTGGGTTTGCCTGTCAAAGCTACAGAAAAATAGTTTAATACAAACTAAACAGCATTGTACTTGTTCCTCTTTGAAGAGAAGCCAAGTATTCCCTCACTATTACTTTAAATACCTAATCTAACTTTAAAAGGAATCTCATAACAGAAGGTTATACAATATCTGATGGAACACAGTATAAAGAAGAATGGCTGTCTTTGTTCTCAGAATTCATTTTTCTTTTCGTGCCACGTGCCTCTGGGCTCCAAACAGATTTTTTGCAAGTAATGCAGAGTTTCATCTTTATCAATTTTTTTTAATTTTTAAATGTTCATTGCTCTTGCCTTCTAGTAATTTAACTGAAAAACCAATATTAATTTATTTTTCTTACCTTCTCTATTTTTCTTCATCACTTAGCAGATATGAAAATAGATTGGTTTTGTGCTGTAATCTGAAAAATGACAGTTTGGCACAGTAAAAAAAAACAACAATCCGAAATGAAAAAGGACAGCTATTGGAAGATAGTGGTGTACATAGTAGAGAATGTAATCATAAAGTCCCATTAGGATACCAAATATCAGTGAAGTATTGAAATCCTTTCATTAGTATTATCATTTAATATTTCACATTCAGTTTAACTAAATTCAAACTTTATTTGCTGAGGCTTTACTGTTTACTGGCTTAGATAATGTGGCTAGAAACACTATCATTGGAGATGACACACTGGCTGAGTAATTGCATTTTTTCAACAGTATTAAATCAACAGAGTTTATTACTCCAAAAAACTTTTATTTATATGTGTTAAAAATAACACTAGTCTTTGTAGAGCTCAGACTGCCTGAATAGCACTTATCAAAATATTGTTCGTTATTATCTACATTTTGTTTAATCTAGTCTGCCATTCATTTCTTTAAAGGTCATCTAAAGCTGCAATAGATTTTTTTTAATAAAAATATCTCTTTCATCTATCTTTGTATCTACTGTATATTTTCAGGAAATCGGGATTATCAGAAATAAGAATATCATTTATTATTATTACATGAAAAAAAAATATGTAACATTTCTTATTTAACAACTAGTTCCAGCACAGAAAAGAGCTGTCTTCATAAAGAGGCAGTGGGCCACTTTGTGTAATACAAGACTGCCTTCCAATGAGAGTCCTGTTCTGTATATACTCAGTTCCTTGTTTGTTGCTGCTTTTATTGCTGTATTAAAGTATTAAACATATTTTTCTAAGCTCCTCTACATTAATAATGAAAAACTGCATAGCATTTATGTATATTGTAACATGGTACTTGTAGGGATGATTTTCATTGCAGAATTCTCCTGTAAATAAATTATATTCATGCAACAGCAGAAGTTAACTAGGATGAATGTAGTAGTACTTAGGGACTATATATGCTGGTACTCTATTAGAAATTCTACGAAAAAGTTGCATGTAAAAAGATTGGTATAAAGTAAAAACTGTATTTGGTATTACCACAGAGATAGTGTAACTTTCTCAGAACAAATTCAGAGAGTGTTTCCTAACCATTTATAATCATAATTATTCATGTAGAGAAGGTATTCACTGTTGGTTAATGGGCTACTCATTATCAGGAGTGAATTCATAAAATTCCCAAATATTTAATAGATACAATGGTGATAGCTGAATGCTGGTAGAACACTGCTCCAATAAAATGGAGGAGGCCTATCTGAGAGTTTCAAGCTGTGCAGGCTTTTTTCCCAATTAACACTAGCAATATGGGAAGGCCATTGAATTTTGACATGTGGTGCTGAATGTTGTTTTAGTAATGCTATTATGAGTTCCTGGTTAACACAATTTAGAGGATACTGCATGCACATGCCTGTAAAATATGTTTGAATATGACTGAATTTACTAAAATACAAAGGGTCAAAATTGTCCAATACTGCCAGTATTAGGAACAGCAGAGATGAAACCCAAAGAAAAATGGAAAGTATGATGAAGTTTTAAGTAATGATGGGCGAATTTATTCGCCAGGGGTGAATTCGCTGCGAATTCCCGCGATTCGCCGCTGGCAAATAAATTAGCGAAACGCCAGTGAAATTTTGCCTGGTGAAAATTGGACCGAAAAAACAAGACGCGCGTTGTTTTTGACGCAATGAAAACTATGCGATGCACGACAAAAACGACGCGACGCACGGCGAAAACGGTCGAAAATGACGCGACGCGCGTTCAAAAGCATGCCGCAACTCGTTTCGTGAATTTTTCGCCTATTCGGGAATTTCTATGGAAATTCGCTAATTTTTCGGCGAAGCGAAACTGGGGAGATTCGCCCATCACTAGTTTTAAGGTATTATTCCTTTTGAGCATGAACATGTGAGTGCAGAAAGTCAGAAATTGTGTTATCATGGAGTGCTCTGAATGGCTTTAATCTCTGGAACATCTATGCCCTTTCTTCCAGTCAGTGCTGCCTCTTTGATTATATTTTTGAGCACTCATTGACCCAAATACTATTGTTAGTTGTCAGGTTTTGTGTGCACACTGGTGGTGTGTAGGATGACCCATTGGCCGCAGGTTCAGATTGACACTTGCACAAAATATTCTGCTCTTCCTGTTGCCCTTGCCACCCTAAATTAGATGAAAAGCCAAGATGCTGGGTCAGATTGTGAAGGGGTGGGTTAGTGCTGGTTGAAAAATTGTCAACCCACACATCACTTGTGCATATCATAGATGAGATAAGCAATGACAGAACACAATAAATATGATTCTGTGAAACAAGTCTTAACATTTCCAGCAAAGCTTTGGCATCAGGTCATTGATAGATAATTTGATGAAGTTCTGCTGTAGCGATGGTAAGAATTATGTTTTTGCTTTTTGCTAAGTTAGAGTTCCAATCATGCTATAAAATCCATTATGATTTGTTGGCGAATGTAGCAACCATTGAATGAAACTGGAATGTGGTAAGAATTATACTTCACAGATATTCATATTTCCTTTGTGCCAAGCATTAAAAGATAGCAGTTAGTTTTCCTTTAAGAAAAGAGAAACAAGGCTCTTAAAATGTAAAGCTGCTTGCCGGCATCCTTAAGTGCATCATTCTAGCACTCCCAGGCTATTCATTTACCTAATTTGCTACCACCACAGGGTACCTCCTATTCTCCTTATAAATTAGGAATGAAGCCATTACTAAAGTACAGTTGTATTTGTCATTGCTAACCTTGTATACCCTATCATGCCAACTAAATTAACAACTACTCCAATTAGAGGTATCTCTAGGACAATACATTTTCCTGAAATCTAATTTAAACAGTAAATCTATAAGCTTTCAATTTTATATATACATGTTTTGTGAATAAATAATATGCTTTTAGTTTTATTTTCCAGAATAACATATAACCCCGGGCTTGTTTCTCAAGTACAAAAAAGTGTAGTACGATAACATTAAGCTGTTTATCAATACACTGCTAATGAGTGCATAGTGCTATAGAATAATAAGTATCTCTGAGCTATAGACTACACCACACTGTATAATTATGCCGAGCAGCACCAATACTGAACACAGAGCACAGCTGAAGAAAGAAGGAGAGAGAGGGAAAGTTGGATAGAAGCTGAATCAAAATCCCAAAAGAGGGAAAACGAGAAACTGGTATGAAAAGGGCAAAAAATTAAAAATAGGAAAAAGCTATTAATTGCAACACGAGACTAAGTTTAGGCTCAACATATGTGCAATTAGAACACAAATTAAAAGAGAGAGAGAGTAGCAAAAGAAAGGAAATTGATAGAAAGAGGAGAGCAGAATGAGAAAGAATGGGATAAGAAAATGTGGGAAGATCAAAGAGGAGAAAGGAAATGCATGGCCCAAAATTTGAAACAGACCAGGAGCCAGCAGTGCTTAGTCTGCAATCACCCTTTATTGGTGTATATTCACTCACAACATGTTTCGGGAGCTAGTCCCTTTTTCAAGTGAAGACAACAAACCAATTAACACACTTAAAGTGGACCCGTCACCCAGACACAAAAAATTGTATAATAAAAGTCCTTTTCAAATTAAACATGAAATCCAATTTCAATTTTTTATTAAAGCATTCATAGCTTTTTTAAGCTCATTTAAAAATCTCAGCTGTCAATCAAATATTGTCTGCCCTGCCTCTATGCCTTAGGCATAGAGGTGGGGCAGATAATTACTTTCACTTTCCATTCAGCACTTCCTAGATGTCACTGCTCCCCACACATTCCCCCAGTTCTCTTAACCATTTAATTGTGTAGCCAGGACATGGGGATAGACATTGGGTCCCCCATTCTGGTGCACAAACAAGATTCTGAGATGATACTAGGCTTGCCTTAATAACAGTGTCCACAAAATAGCTCCTGCATGCTTGCTATAATTATGAATTCCCAGACTGAAGAAAACAAGATTTAAAATAATTTATATAGTGTAATTAATGTTCATTTTGCTCGACTAATTTGATAAAATAGGATTTTGAGGGGTTTTTTTGGGGTGACGGGTCCACTTTAAATAAAATCATAATTCCACCCCTTAGGTACACCAAATCCTTAAGATAACTTGGGTTAATCCATCCCCTTGTTACATGTTCCATGTTCCATGTGATACAATCTTCCAATTGGCCCCGAAACCCATAATAGCAAAAAGTGAAAAAAGTCTGAATAAATGCAAGAAACTGCACAAAGCCTTTCAAAAGTAAAAGAATAAGGGCACTGCAAATCAATGCCTGCCCAAAGGGAGGGGTCACCCTCACATGTCACTCACTGCTATTTTATATATATAGAGTAAGTGTAGAGAAATTACAGTATTTATTGCTATTGTCAGTTCAAATCCCATGGCGGACAAACATCCCTAATAGTAGGTTTCAATCTACTTGTTGCTTTAATGAACTGTTTGACAAGAAGATTCTCACCCAACAGAATGCACTTCATCACCCCCAAGGCTGCCACTTGAACCCTAAGGGTAGCTGCTTTCAATCCCATGTGCAACCCATCCAGAAGGAATTGTAAAATCTGAGGAATAGAAGCCATATGCAGATAGAGTGATCTCCACACCAGAAGGATTTTTTTTCCCCAAATTCTACAATAGATCTTATTGTACCTGCTTTCATATTGCTAGCCTGCTGGGATTCGGATGGTGCACTGGCCCCGGGTGCAGCAATGTTCTGCTGGAGCCTAACAAAAGAGGATCTTCCTCGCCATCTGCAGCTGAAGAGAAAACCAGGCCCTCCTGGGCCAGTACGGAACTCTGGCTCTGTCCAGTCTGATCTTCTTCAGTACCCTGGTTATCATCAGAAGTGGAGGAAATATATATCCCAGACTGCCTCTCCAGCACTGAAGCATGGCATCTATTGCCGTTGGCCTGTCCTGAGGAAATAGGGAATAGAAGCTGTCTATCTTGGCATTTTCACTTGTAGCCATGAGATTGATGACTCAGCATCTGAAACACTGATGGACTGAGAGACCATTCCCCTGGAACCATCAGTCTGCGGCTCTGGTGTTGTCTGCACCTCTTATATATATATAGCCTGCAGCATCTGCAGATGTATCTCAGCCCAAAACAAAATTGTGTGTCAGCTCCAGCAGATTTTGACTGTGAGTCCCCCCTTGTCTGTTCAGATAAGCCACAACTGTTGTTTTGCCTGTCATGACTTTTGTTGCCTGACCTATGGTCAAGTGTGCCATTGCTTTGAGAGCCCTCCAAACAGCCAGGAGCTCCCGGTGGTTGGAGGAGAGAGACGCTTCCTGAAGCGACCATGTGCCCTGCCAGACACTCTGCTCCAAAGACACTCCCCATCCCTGCCTGCTGGCATCGGTAGTGAGAATGATCTACCGCTCTATGACCCAAGGAACTCCTCTGGATAAGTTTGGGTCTTTCCACCAACTTAGCGAATGTCTCACATGAGAAGGTAGCATCATGGGATTGCACAGAGAGGTCCAAACTCTCAAAATTGCTCTCTGCAAAAGCCTCATGTGCGATCTGGCCCAAGGCACCGCCTTTAACATTGCTGTCATTGCTCCCAAGCCTGACATGACCTGCCTGATCGAGAATTCCCTCTGCTGAGAGAGACTCATGAAGGATCTGCACAGGTTCATCTTCCTCAAGTACGGCTCTTTTCACAGTCCAGCAGGACCCCATGAATTGCTTCTTCTGAGATGGAATGAGATCCGATTTCTGATAATTGATCTTCCGATCTAATGTCTCTAGATAGGAAAATCGTCCTCTGTAAATAGCTGAGCAAAAGACTGTGGGAAGATGCCTTCAATAGCCAGTCATCCAGATAAGGAACAATTGGAATACTCTGGGTTCTCAAAAAAGCTACCACTACAAACAAAACATTGGTGAAAATTTGAGGGTAAGATGACAGCCCGAATGGCAGAGCTGCAAACTGGTAACGACTGGTCCTGTGCTGATCTCTGACAGCAATTCTCAGGAACTGTTGATATCCCTTCCCAATTGAAATATGGAGGTAGTTGTCCTGAACATTGATTGTTGCCATGAAATCTTCTTCTCGTAAGATTGAAATTGATGATCTCACCCCCTCCATTCTGAAATTAATCTTCTTCATGAAAGTATTTAGATAAACTTGAACATTTCTGAGGAAAAAAATGTCTGCCTTGAGGCAAAAACTTTTTAGTTTCTCCTAACTTAGAAACCAAAGCTTCCAACTCTTTACCAAAAAGAAAAGGACCCTCAAAGGGCATAGGACAAAGTCTGTTCTTCGACACCAAATCCGCTGCCCAATGTGAGCCACACCGCATGCCTGACTGCTACTGCTAAAGCAGATGATCTAGCTGCCAATCTAATGCTCTGCACCGACCAAAGTCTAATAGAATGAATGACACAAGCTTTGTCTATACCTGGCCTAAATCCTGCTACAGAAGATTCAAAGAGCTTTTTGAAAGCGGCATCTATTTTACGATCCACAGGATCTCTAAAACTGGCTCCATCTTCGACTGGAATTGTTGTCTTCTTTACCAGTCTGGCCACCTCCACATCCACTTTAGGAGGAATATCCCAAGCAGCTGCCATTTTCTCATCAAATGCAAACAAAGCCTTCAACATCTTAGGTGATGTTAACTTCTTTTCAGGCTTCAACCATTCCTTAGAAATTACCTCTGAACTTACCCCATGGACTGGAAATACTCTGGGTGATTTCTTACAACCCAAAAACATCATATCTTGTTTGGAACCAGGCTTGTCTTCATCCTTTAAATCCATTGAAGAGCTAATGGCTTTAACCAGATGATCTATATTCTCTACCTAAAATACATAAGCATCTTTAATAATATCATCAGACGAGTCCATCATGTATTTCTAGAACCTCCACATGGTTTGCCGCAGCA
>CM044432.1:64423849-64457478 GCA_024363595.1 Xenopus borealis | reverse complement strand
TGAAAAAGGAGAAAAGGTGCAGGATACACAGCAGATAATACATAAGCTCTGTAGTATACAATGGGATACTGCAGTGCGTATCTGCTATCTACTATGTGTGCTGTGCTTAAATGGCTGTCCCCCATTGCTACACAGTAGCTTGTTTACATAAACTATAGTTGTGTTTCTGAAGCAAAATCCCAGTGCAGGGCAACACCACATTTTTATTCATTACTTAAAAACAGTTTTATTTTTAATGTTATTGTTCCTTTAAGCTACCTCAAAAATTATTTACTCTGTGATTAAGAAGAATATTTAAATAAGCTGGAGAGAGTGCAGAGATGTGCAACTAAACTGGTGAAAGGAATGAATTAATCTGTGAGGAAAGACTGTGAAGGTTGAGGTTGTTTTCGCTGAAGAAAAGGTGCTTGCAAAGGGACATGTTTACATTTTACTAGTAAATTAGATGGCATTTATAGACAGATAGCAGGGGATTGTTTACCATTGAAAATATCAGCGCACCACAGGCCACCCGTTTAGATTAAAAGAACAGATCTTTCCGCTGAAGCAGCGTAGGTGGTTTTGTGAGTCTGGGAAATGCCCTGCCAGATGATGCTGTGATGGCTGATTCTATTAATACCTTTGAAAGGGGCTTGGAAGATTTCTTGGACAAGCATAAAACCCAAACTAACTGTGCAACTATGGTGTTATGTCAGGTTCATAAAATGCATTTAAAATAAGCTATGACATGATGACATGATCTCTGTTAAGCTAATGCCATGATGTTAGACACAGATATATTTTTCTCCTCAGTTTCTGATCTGAAAGCATATCCTTACAGTAATCCAGCTAGCTTTCAAGAGCCCTATAGTATCTTAGTATATAATAACATGCTGAGCAAATACTACCAGTAGCACTAGCGTCTTATTCATCCTTATGCAGAATAAACACTTCACATGAAGAGAACTTCTTTTTGCCTCTCAGCAGTGCCAGTAATTGCCGGAGGTAAAGCTAGATGGAACTGGGAGCAGCCACTTCTGCAGATATTAAAGCACTGCAAATCATCTGTAATGGTGTGGTTTTAAAAAAAATTGTCCAATGCTGACATGCCTTTGCAGGCTGCAGCATTATAACTAGAGGAAGTGTATTGCATGGAACACTTTATGGTGATCCCAGTCAGGAGCAATCATAATAAAATGAATGAACAGAAAAGTTATTTCTTCAATTACTTAGAGACTAATTGCTTTCTAGCTTGCAGCCTTCTGTGACAGCTAATTTTAATAACATCATTATATTTGTACATAAATGTTTTGTGCCACTGTGTGAAGAAATATTTTTTTTTCCTTTGCTTCTTTAAGTACCCATTTATTTAATTACTTTATAGGTTTTGAATTTCGATGATTATTTCTGCATCAATCATAGGTTTCCACAGGATAAGGTCCAGCTACTGTTCTTGGATTTGTTATATTTCTACTTGTTGTTAAGATCAATTAATTATAATGAAATTGCTGATCTTGTTGTTGTTAGTAAAGAGAACAGCATGAAAATGTGTGTTATAAAGTGCTTGAGTGATGGAATAGAAAAATAGATGCAACTGAATAAAAGCAATGGGCAAACCAGAATATTACTGTAAACAATAATGGTATTAGCACATTCCGTTTATTTATGTCATCGGTGACAGACTTAAAACCCATATATTATACTTGTCAATGGACCTAACTCTATTCATTTTATTATTCTATCTGCCAACTTGATAAATGCCAGCTGCCAAGAAGTGATTCAGATGAGTTAGAATCATTAAGTTTACAATACAACCTTATTATCATTAATGGCTGTTTTTTAGTTACCAGTAGTGTTGGGCGAATTTATTCGCCAGGGGCAAATTTACGGCGAATTCCCGCGATTTGCCGCTGGCGAATAAATTCGCGAATCACCAGCGAAATTTTGCTTAGCGAAAATTCGCTTAAAAAATGAGTTGCGTGTCGTTCTTTGACGCGACGCGCCGAAAACGACACGACACGCGGCGGAAAAACGTGACGCGGCAAAGTTGACGCAGCGCGCGTCAAAAGCGTCCCGCGACTCGTTTCGCTAATTTTTTGCCAATTCGCGAATTTCTCTGGAAATTCGCAAATTTTTCGGCGAAGCGAATCTCGGGAGATTTGCCCATCACTAGTTACCAGTGTATGTCTTGAAGACTTTTTTTTGTTCTAATAACACAACAAATCTTACATTAAAGGGGTTATTTATCATATCCAAATTGTTTTGATGCTTTATAAAAAAGTCTGACTAAATCAAATCCACAATTTACTCTTATTTATCATAAAAAAAACTATGAAAAATCAAATCGGGAAAAACCATGACAATGAGGATTGTCACACAAAAACCGTGCCTTTTTTCAGATTGTCGCACAAAAAAAAATCTGAATTTTTTTTTTATTTGCGCCTGAAAAGTCAGAATTATTTGTGAAATTGTCAGAAAATCCCAAAATTTTTGGACTATTGTACGAAACCCCAGACCATAATATCTTCAAATTGCAAATAGGACCTATGCCATTGTCTTCTACAGGAACTTGACAGGTATAAGATGGAAAATTTGTATTTTATATTAAAAAAAAACTCGAGTTTTCAGCATTCATACTTAAATAAATAACCCCTTAAGTAAGATTATGCAAGATTTGTGTGCGCACATACATATTTGTGCAGGTACCTTCTACATTCAGTGCACCCTACAGCAGGTTAAACCCAAGATGCTCTTTCCCAAAATTGTCTTTTGTTTTCTGATACTATGCATGTTGTACCTGAGAGGTACCTTTATATCAGCTATGTGTGTAAAATACACACACATACACACACAAATAGCTATATAACGATACATCAGATGTTATAAAAAAAATATGAATCCATACTTTTGGCACAGAAAGGACTTTGGGTCCTGTAAAACAAATACATCTTGCTCATTCTTTATGCTTTATAAAATCTGTTTTAGCATAAATCTATATTTTTATTATAATTTATTTTTCTGGCCAAAATGTACCTGAAATAGTAGTTGGAAACTTGGAACCGCTTGTTGAGATTCAAATTACTTGCTGTGTGATGCAAATATAGAAGTCAAATATTTAATTACACCTTCCTGACAAAGCACTTATTACTGTTCACTGGAGTGAAAAGTTTTAAATGACTTCTTAGCTCTTAAATGCAAGTGTGCAGAACCTCGATACAGACAAGAAGCTTCCTTTTGCTATAGTATAAGAAAACAAACCATCTAGTAGAGGGAAGTGTGAGTGCACATGATTTCCTCTGATTATATTCACTGAATAAAAGAAGACAGAATTAAGAAATATATGATCTATAAGTAATATGCACATTGATGCATACTAATATTTATTTTGATGTTATAAATTTGAATCTTACAGCAGGGTTTTATCTATCCAGCTTTAGAATAATTGTTCACCCCCACCCAATCATATAATACATATGAACTGATAAAACAAATGTGGACAACAGGTAAAGAATGACTATGGGGGTATTGCAAACAACCTTCTAATTGTAAAATATGGGGACTTTTTATAAAGACATTACATGAAAAATATGTACAGGTAAGGGATCCTCATACAGAAACCAGTTATCCAGAAAGATCCAAATTATGGAAAGGCCGTCTCTCATAGACTCCATTATTTCTAAATAATCCACATTTTTTTAAAATTATTTCCTTTTTCTCTGTAATAATAAAACAGTACCTTGCACTTTATCCAAACTAACAAATAATGAATCCTTATCGAAAGCAAAACCAGCCAATTTGGTTTATTTAATATTAACATGACTTTATAGTAGATTTAAGGTATAGCAACTCAAATAACAAAAAGGTCTATTAAAGGGGTGGTTCACCTTCAAGTTACATTTTAGTATATTGTAGAAGGGCCAATTCTAAGAAACTTTTCAATTGGTCTTCATTATTTATTTTTCATAGTGTTTTTAATGATTTGCAATGTTTTTCTGTTTCTTTGAAGCTTTCAAATGGGGGTCACTGACACCATCTCAAAACAAATGCTCTGTAAGGCTACAAATGTATTGTTATTGCCACTTTTTATTACTTATCATTCTATTCAGTCCCTCTCCTATTCATATTCCAGTCTCTTATTCAAATCAATGAAGGGTTGCTTGGGTAATTTGTATCCTAGAAACCAAATTTGACACTGCAAACTAGAGAGCTGCTGAATAAAAAGCTAAATAACTATAAAACCACAAACAATAAAAAGTGAAAACCAATTGCAAATTGTCTCAGAATATAATTCTCTACATTATACTAAAAGTTAACTCAAATGTGAACAACCCCTTTAACCTGGAAAGCCCCAGGTCTGGACAACAGGTCCCATACCTGTACAACACCAACGTTTCCTTTGTGTGAGCAGTTTTCTTTACTTGAATGCATTTTAACTTTCACACCCCTTGCAAATATTTAAACTGGGTGGTTCACATTTAAATTAAGTTTTAGTAAGTAATAGAATGTTGTCAAAACAACATCATTATTTATTTTTTGTAGTCCTTGCCTCTTACTCTTTCCAGCTTTCAAATGGGGTCACTGATCCCACCTAATAAAAAAAGGTTCTGTAAGTCTACAGCAATTATTACTGCTACATTTTTAACTCATCTTGCTATTCCGGCCTCTCCTAATCATATTCCAATGTCTTATTCAAATTGATGCATGGTTGTTAGGGTAATTTGGACCTTAGCAACCAGATTTCTAAAATGACAAACTGGAGAGCTGCTGAATAAAATGCTCAATAAGTCAAAACCCACAAATAATAAAAAATTAAAACTAATTGTAAATTGTCTCAGAATATCGCTTTCTACATCATACTAAAAGTTAAATCAAATGTGAACAACCCATTTAACATCATTTCTGGATTTGGAGAAGAGATTGTGCACTTTATAATTTGCACAATAATAACACCACATTTAAGTAGCTCTCAAACACATACATTATGAGCAATTAAAATTTACAAATACTTGTGGTTATCTAATGAAGAAAAGACATTGCAATTTCTGTTTTTATGCAAATGTTCATTTACAGCTTTTATGCAGTTCCCAACAAGATGCCAACATAACTGTATTGTTTGCAGCATCATGTCATTGTCTACAATAAAGCATGACCTTTTTAGGCCATATTGTTACTTGTTCCATCTTAAGGGATCCCTCTAAGTCAAAAGTTACATTTCAGAATATCAAGTTCACACTGGGGCTGCAATATGTGACAGGACAATAACGGGTTAATGGTCTGATGTTCTTGTACTTCTGGGTGTGAACCACAATGGCAAATAAATAAAATCCAAAAAAGAGAAGCAATGGAGTGTGTAGCAAGCAGCTAAATATACATATCTTTCCATAAGCCTTGTGGGAGCTCAGTTTGTTTTGGTCCAAAAAAACTTAGACAGGATAAATATCCAAGTTTGTAAGAACATCCTAGATCTCTAGCATTCCAATACGGCTCCTCAAAATCATCTATGATAGATGGGCATCATAATAAGTGATTATATTGGCATACTGCAAAAATCTGCTAATTTTTTTTGTTTTAGACAGTTACAGAGATTTTAGTTAAAATACTAGCAAGCACCAAAAATACAAATATGTGCACCAAAATATGGTACAAATAAATTAACATATTTATGGAAATAATAAGGGCAAAGTGAACACAATTGACTAAATGCTATGCAATTAATATAAATTTAAGACCACATATGCAAAAGGGCTAGCAAACTTAAAAATCTATTTATCCCCTCTCTCGAATATAAGTTGGTCTAAGTTGCCACCTCTGGGATAACTAAGAACCAGATCAGTCCCTTGGTAAGAGATGCTTTTTTTGCCACCAATATGAATTCCTACAGCTTAGTTACCATCAAGTACAAGGTACTGTTTTGTTATTACTGAGTAAAAGAATATAATATTGACATTTTTTCTTAAAAAGACTCTACAGGGAGATGGACTTCCCGTAATTCAGATCTTTCTAGATAATGGGTTTGTGAATAAGAGCTGGATATCCGCTAGATTTTCATTTACTAATTTTTATTTAAAGTCTCTTGGCCTTGCCTTCATATTTCAGTCTACATGGACATAGAAAATTTAAATAGATACACCAGATGTGTGCTCCTACAATTGACAAGGATTTTTTGTCACAGAAATTGTTTTATTCAATAAGACCACACTGTGTACAGTGACCACAATGGCAGGCACATTTATCAGTCATCTTGTAAATTTGTTAAACATCTTTGCAAGTCCCTTACCCTGCACATGCTCAGTTTGGCCTCGGCTGCTTAGGGATCATCATAAATTATCAAAACAGATCAAGTCAAATAATATCTGCCAGAAGCCAATACAGCAAGATTGATTCATAATTAGAATAGGCAGTCTGCCCTGGGTCATGTTTTGTCATGTAATCGACTGTGGATTATATAGTTTTTGTATTGTTTAAAGGACATGTAAACACCCCATAAAAATGTGAACAGTGAATAGTTTCTTTGAAACTGCCACTCGTGGTTAAAAGGTTAATAGTAAGGCTGTATGATCCCACTCATACATGCATAATCCCACTCACTAATGCATAATCCCACTCACTCATGCATAATCACACTCACTCATGCATAATCCCACTCACTCATATGCATAATCCCATTTACTCATAATATCACTAATACATATAATCACACTCATTTATATGCATAATCACACTTATACTCATGATCCCACTCACTAATATGCATAATCCCACTCATAGATGTAATTCCACCCATACATGCATGAGTGAGTGGGATTTCATGTATGAGTGAATAGGATTACACGTATGAGTGGGATTATGAGTATGAGTGAATGGGATTATGCATGAGTGAAAGGGATTATGCAAATGAGTGAGTTGGATTACATGCATAAATGAGTGGAATTGCAAGTATGAATGGGATTATGCATATGAGTGAGCAGGATTATGTATGAGTGAGTGGTATTATGCATATGAGTGAGTTGGATTACATGCATAAATGAGTGGAATTGCAAGTATGAATGGGATTATGCATATGAGTGAGCAGGATTATGTATGAGTGAGTTGGATTATGCATATGAGTGAGTGGGATAATATGAAGGAGTTAATTTAGAAAAAAAACTTCTGAGCAAGGTCATCAAGTGTGGCTGGATATGCAAATATAAATGATGATGTAGCCAACAGAAAATTGCCTCCTGGTTGAAGCACATATTGCATTCAGGAAAACACTGTGATGCATTTTGTGAGGGGACTATATGCCCAATTTAAAGAAATGGTAAGGGTTTAAAGGGTTTACATGTCCTTTAAGAGTGAGTTCAATATTTAACAAATCCACGATAAACTGATAATAAGGGGACAAAAAAAGATAATACATTCTTAGGAATTGTGTAATTGTTGTCATTGTTGTTCCCCTGTTCATGTGGAATAAGTACTAAAACAGCCAGTAGACCATTGTTCTTTTTTTGCCGCGTGTCTGGTTTTTTTTTTTTTAACACCAGCGAATTTTTGGCAGTCGAATTTTCGCTGCCGTTTCGTGAATCGCAGGAATTTGCAGCAAATTCTGGCAAATAAATTAACCCATCACTAATTATGAGCAGCAATCAGCATGTCTTTTTGATGAATAGGTCATGTCAGAAAAATTAGTTTTTTATGATGAGCAAAGTTGCTGGAAAGTGTTTGATACCATGCCCCACAAACGACGGCTTTCTAAACTAGGTTCTGTTTGGGCTTAATGAAATCGTTTGCACATGGAAAGAAAATTGTCTACAGGATCAAGTACAGAGGGTGATTGTTAATGGTACATTTTCTACTTGGAGTAGGGTTCTTAGTGGGGTCCCTCAGGGCTTGGTATTTGGTCCACTTTTAATTTGTTCATTAATGACTTAGGGGAAGGTATTGTAAGTAATGTATCAGTGTTTGCAGATTACACAAAACTATGCAGCCCAATTAATTCCATCCAGGATGCAGCATCCTTGCAACAGGATCTTGGCAAACTGACAGTCCAGGCAGCAACAGAAAGTGACAAATGAGATTAAATGTTGATAAATGTAAAGTCGTTCACCTGGGATGTAATCATATCCAAACTACTTATACCCTTAATAGGGCTGCACTGAGTAAATCCATAATGGAAAATCACCTTGGAGTTTTTGTGGATAATAAACTTGGCTGTAGCAAGCAATTCCAGTCAGCAGTATCAAGGGCAAATAAGGTATTGAGCTGTATTAAAGGGCATAGATTTGCAGGAGGAGGGGGTCATTCTTCCATTGTACAGAGCACTGGTAAGGCTCCATCTAGGCTATGCTGTACAGTTTTCAGCTCACAAATGGGACATTATTGAATTAAAGAGGGTGCAGAGAAGGGCAACTAAGCTGGTAGAATGTATGGAAAATCTTAGCTATGAAGAAAGACTGGCCAAGTTGAGGTTGTTCACACTGGAGAAGAGGAGCTTAAGGGGCAATATAATAACTATGAATAAATATAAGGAATGATATAATATTCTCTCTAATGCTTTATTCAGCAGTAGGTCTTTCCTGATGACACATGGGCACCCATTCTGAGTAGAAGAAAGGAGGTTCCATCTAAATATTTGGAAGGGGTTTTTACAGTGAGAGCTGGGAAGATGTGGAATTCTCTCCCTGAATTAGTTGTACAGACTGGTACATTAGATAGCTTTATGAAGATTTTCTATGTTATTATGTTACATATTTGTCAGTGGGCAAAATAGATCTATGAGAGACCCTTTCCCAAAACAACAGGCCTCCCAGTGAGATCAACAAAGGATTTCTTTTTATGTAAAAAAAAAAAATAGGCATATCTGAAAATGAGACTACATGACTCACTTGGATTAGCTAGCATATTGACAGTGTTTTATGATGGAAAGCGTTCTTTACTTAGCCTTTTTTAACACAATGATTTGGTAAACAAAAGCCTGCAGATCTTTGTGATTTTATGTGTGATGCTTTCCCTTTAGGTTTTGCTATAGGCTAATGCTCTGTACTCTCTGTATTAAAATGTAGTGTGTAAGAAGTGAATAATATTTGAAGTGTAACAATATTTGATCTAGAATGTTTATGCAATGATATAATAAAAAATTAGTGCTTATTACAATTATATCACAATAATACTTTGATTACTTCCAGCAGCATCTTGGTTTACATCTTCTTACTACCAAATTGTATTATTATTAACATGTATTTCTATAGCGCCAACATATTTCGTAGTGCTGTAAAGTGAATGTGATTATACAACTAAATCACATGAATTACATACATACATACATAGAACATATGGAGTTACATACATCACAATAAATATGGAGTTACATACATCACAATAAATACTGGTACAGAAGGTGAGGAAGGCACTGTGCAGAAAGAGCTTACAATCTAAAGGGAAGGTGTGGGAGTGGGTAAGATCAGAGTTAAGTGGGTGAGAGATGTGGTACTGTAAGTGGTATTGCATTGGGTAGTTAAGAGTGAGGGTAGGCTTCTCTAAATAAGTCTGTTTTAAGAAATTTTTTAAAAGCAGAAAGGTTGGGAGAAAGTCGGACAGACCGTGGGAGAGAATTCCCGAGGAGGGGTGCAGCCCTTGCAAAGTCTTGAATGCGAGCATGTGAGAAGTTAATGAGAGAAGAGTTGAGTAGCAGGTGCATAGTAAGTGATTGGGTGAGTAAATAGAGATGAGTTCAGAGATGTAGGGAGGGGCAGAGTTATGAAGTGCTTTGAATGTCAGGGTCATTAATTTGAATTTAATTCTGAAGGGCAGTGGAAGCCAGTGCAGAGATTGGCAGAATGGCATGGCAGAGGAGGAGCGGTTGCTGAGGTGTATAGCGGCAGTGTTCATTATGGACTAGAGAGGTGACAGTCTTTGGTGGGGAAGGCCAATTAAAAGAGAGTTACAATAGTCTAGTTTGAATGCCAAACATATTATCAAGATCTTCTCCAAAACAAAATACTGTACTGCATTGGTAATTAACCAAGGCTTCATCAGTTGACTGCTGATGTTTGGCTTGGTTTATATCTTAACCAAGACTTCATCAATTGACCACTGATGTTTGGTTTGGTTTACATCTAGCAAATTTTCCATTTGAATGCCAAACATTAGGCTCTTCTCCAAAATGGCATACTTCATTGGTAATTAACCAAGACTTCATCAATTGACCACTGATGTTTGGTTTGGTTTATGTCTTTTTACTAGCAAATTTTCCATTTGAATGCCAAACATATGATTAGGCTTTTCTCCAAAACTACATACTTCATTGATAATTAGCCAAGCCTTCATCAATTGACCACTGATGTCCTTAATGCAGCTGGCAATTACATGCATTCCCTTTCTCCATTCTCCTCAAAATTGCCTACTTTATAGAATTCTTAGATTTTTTTTAGAAGTTCTTATGTTGTACTAGTAAAAATAAGGGGTGATTGAAATTGGTGTTTTTTTTGGTGTAGCAGACATGTTCAAAACATATTGCTAATTAGTTGCTATAGGCAACTAAACTCATGCACCTTTAGCAGCTTCTGTATGTTTGTTAATGAGCTCTATAGAGCAGAAAGTATAAATTAATTGCTATAATTTATTCAAACCATGCATAGTGAGTGTAATTCTTTCTGTTCCCTAGATAATACAATCTATGGCATTGATACAAAAGCAGCAATTTGTTACAGTAGCTTCAAAACACATTCTACTGTACCTTATAGGAAAAATACAATGGCATACACCTTAAAGTTTAACAAAGTGTCAAATAAAATTTGAGCAGGAACTATAATCATCATAAAATGTCCTTATTAGTAGATGGTAAATGTTCTTAATCTCAGCATTTATCAATATAATACGGGTAAGGGAATACTCGGGCCTGGGGTTTTACAAATAATGGATATTTCTGTAATTTTTATCTTCATTCCTTACATCTACTAGAAGATCATGGGAACATTATTAAGCCCTATAGGCATCAATAATAATTAATTATATCTTAATTTGGATCAAGCACTATATACTTTTTTATTATTACAGAGAAAAAGGAAATCGTTTTTTAAAAATGTTGCTTATTTGGATAAAATGGAGTCTATGGGAAACAGCCTTTCTGTAATTCAGAGCTTTCCGGAAAAGAGATCCCATACCTGTGTTGTCATCATAGCATGCATATCTAAACATCAAAACACAATGTCAATTATGTCAAAGAATAAGGACAGATTTATATTTCCCTCTAAATCATTTTTATTTATATCTAAAGTAAGCACATTTAAGTGTTGTGAAATATTTTCCAATTACCAAATAATATCTCTGCGTATTCAGTTAATTAACAGCTCTATGAATCAGTTCATTTGGCAAAGTGGGCAATTGATAATTGATTCAGTACATTTGGCTAATCATTTTAAAGCACTGACAAATGTCATACCGCCTAGGTACACACTGTGCTGCACATGATCACTCCAAGGCGTTCATTAAATGTTATCATTGAATAAATTGCAAACGCCAGAAATATACTACAGAAAGACAAGTTCCTCAACATGTCAAGGTATTCATGTTTGATTTTCATAATGAAATTCATTATGGAACATGAACTTTGCCTGGGAATAAAATCTCTACTACAAGTTGTATACTTCTAAGAGGTATATTTATATTAATTAATAAATACCCAACCATGTTCTATTAATTCCTATGGGATTTTTAGAATTGTATTTATCAATAGGTGAAAGGTAGAACTCACCATTTGATTAATAAGGGTCTAAAAATCCCATAACAATTAATAGAATGTGGTGAGTTTTTATTTATTAAGCTCTAAACTCACATTTTGATAAGTCTGCTTCTAAGTGTGAAGTTTCGCCATTTTGAGTGAAATTCCGCCACTCTCCATTCATTTCATTTAAAGGTATATTTATCAAAGGGTGAACTTTCACCCATTGATAAATATGTCTATCGAAATCCCATAGAAATTAATGGAGAGTGGCGGAATTTCACTCAAAGTTGCGAAACTTCACTCTTTAATAAATTTACCCTGTAGTTTTCAAGAATTTTTAATGCTATATTATATTGGGTTGTATATATTAAATTGGCAGTTTTGAGTAACAATTGAGGGAAAATGGGTTACAGTACAGCAAATGATATGGCACCATACAGTAGTTTCATTTAAATTCAGTGTAACTTTTTTAACTGGCATTTATATTTTCATTATGGGGTAATACAATAAAATTCAGTAATGGAAAAAATATTCGCAATATGAAAAAATAGCTTTTATGTGAACAAATTTTCCTTTGTCTAAATTTTATTATAGCTTTTTTCAACCTGGAAGAATGTTTGCAAATGTTATTGTTTGTGCCATTGCGCAGTGAATGTTCTTTGATTTTTTTATGTTTGCTTCAAGTACTTTTTAGAGTGGGCAATAAGCAATTCAAATTTGCAATACACAATTAAAATTTGCAGTGCAATAACAGTTTAAGGAAGAATATTACATTGTGAAATGTACATTTTTATTCTTAGTTGTGCAAATTATTTTGCCCTTATTTTTTATGCTTTTGTTTTGCAACTTATTACATTCCCCTATTAATGTTTGTGTAAATTCCCAAAAAGTGTTGCAAAAAAAAAGTGAAAGTCACAGTTTCCAGAATCACATAAGCTTTCCAACACAACACAAAAAAGGCAGATTGGCAATGATTAATTTAAAATGTTTAGATTTAAAATTAACAATTATATTTTTAAACGTATGCATTTTTTATGGCTCAAACAAAGGGATTTATTGCCTGGAATCTAATATTTCTCATGTTCTTCGTTGTTCAGATCACTTCAGGATCTTTCCAGGCAAACTGACATTCCTTATGGCACAGTGTTTGACTCTGCAGTTTATGAACATGTTCGGGTGAAGGGGATGAATCCGTTTGAGAGAGACAGCATGTATTCTCAGATGTGGCGGATGATAAACAAGAGTAATGGATCTGAGAACAATGTTCAAGAGTCCCTAGAAGGCATTCAAAAGGTAAAAAGCATATATTTTCCTTGCATACGATTGTATGGACAAAACACTGCTACTGTTATACTTTATATATTTTTATTTTTGGTGTATTTATAAGAAGACTTGCAATAAATTATACCTACAGAGCTTTCAGCTTTCTACTTGAAGTACAATGGCAGTATTAAATCTTAAACACATTTGCATAACTGAAATTACTATACATTGTAGTCTAATGCACTGTAACAATCTGCATTAGCACAAAGCAATAAGTATTCACATCCATTTCCACTGACATAGAATATAATGTTCTGAATTTTCTTATTCCTATTGCACATTATAATTCTATTATCATCAGAATAAAACAATTCATTTCAAAGCCGCTAAGACAAAACACTGAATCCTGTACCTCTCATCAGATGCACAACCAAAAATCCTATACAGGTTGAAAAATAATATGTAGTCTATGTATTATGTAACCTTTTGGGAAAACTTTGAAGGCTTCCAATACACCTAGTACATAGACATGGATAAGAATTTCCAACATTTTTTTATGCTTGTAAGGCATGTGCAATTTTGCACTTTGAAAATGAAAGCACTCATATAAGAAATTCTTTAAAGCAACCACACAGTGATTGTTTACAGCAGTGCCCATGTGCGATCTATTTTTAGTGATGTTCCATTATGATCTACACAAGGAAAGACCATACTTTACCAGGCCATCAGGTCCTAACACACCACCCCTGGGAGCACACAAGCACATGTGCCAGGTTCACTGGGGAGCTGCGGTTTCCTTGTGTTGCAAAGGATGCAGCTGAAATTTTGATGCCCTAAGCCGGGGACTTTATGGCCTTGCTACAAATCAGAGCCTGCTCAGCAGAATACTAAGATGAATTTTTAGCTGTGCTTTTACAGATATAAAAAAAATAAAAAATAAAATAAAGCTCCATTCAATGCTTAACAATACAATCATAACATTATTCTGAAGATTCACTATGCATATAAAACTGTGCATAAACAAGCAGACCATCACATATTCAAATATTTTACTTGAGTATACATTTACACATATATAGTGCAGAACTACTAGCTCATAAGTAAGTGGAAGAAATGGTGTTAGAGGATATCAAGCTAAACCTAAATCAAAGCAAATGCCAACTATCCCTGTACACACACAGTCAGAATCACCAGGTCCGAGTAAAATGTAAATGTGTTCCAAGTAATATGTAGAACATTTGATGGTTTACTGTGCTTATGCACGCTCCTATATGAACACTGAGGGGGTTATTAATTGAGAAAAATTTATCAAATCTTTTTTTAGGGAAAAAAACTCAAATTTTATAAACCCCAAGGGTATTAAAACTCCAGAAAAAAAGTACTCTGACTCAGACCTGTCGAGTTCATGTAGAAGTCAATGAGAGAAGTCCCAAAGATACTCTGATCTGCATTGGGTTTCATGTAGTAATCCAAAGATTTTGTGGTTTTCAGGCAAAAATCTGAAAACATTGGAGTTTTTGAGTTTTGTCCCACTCAGGAAATTTTCGGGAACATGTATTGATTAATAGGGGCATACGTCGAAGTAACTTTTAGAAAATAATGAGATATTTTCAGATATTGATAAATAACCCCATGAATCTTCCATCTCATAGGATTTTGAAATTAGGTTATGATTTTAACGTTTAAGGAATGATGCATGGAATTAAACCTTGTGTTATAGGGCTCCCCCTTTTTAAAGGGAAACTGTCATGGGAAAACATGTTTTTTTTTTTTAAATGCATCAGTTAATTGTCCTGCTCCAGTAGATTTCTACACTGAAATCCATTTCTCAAAAGAGCAAACAGATTTTTTTATATTCAGTTTTGAAATCTGACATGGGGCTAGCCATTTTTGTAAAGTTTCCAGCTGCCCCTGGTCATGTGACTTGTGCCAGCACTTTAGGAGGGAACTGCTTTCTGGCAGGCTGTTGTTTTTCCTTCTAAATCTAACTGAATTGTACGCAGTGGGACATGGGTTATCTTGTGTTAGGGAGGTTTTATCTGGTTACCTTCCCATTGTTCTTTTGTTAGGCTGCTGGGTGGGGGAAAGGGAGGGGGTGATATCACTCCAACTTGCAGTACAGCAGTAAAGAGTGATTGAAGTTTATCAGAGCACAAGTCACATGACTTGGGGCAGCTGGGAAATTGACAAAATGTCTAGCCCCATGTCAGATTTCAAAATGAAATATAAAAAGAATGTTTGCTCTTTTGAGAAATGGATTTCAGTGCAGAATTCTTCTGAAACAGCACTATTAACTGATGCATTTTGAACAAAAAAATTCTCCCATGACAGGATCCCTCAAAAAGACCAGTGAGTGATTTTGTTTGAGGGCAAAATCTTTGCCTGTAAGAACAATACACTATTAATAACACTATTAAATTCACTTAAGCAGTTATAAATTATGTTGTAAGTCATGCATTTATGTGTCAGGCCTATAACATAATAGTAATGTACCATATGGGAGCATCGGGTGATGTAATAGCAACATCCTGGCTTATTGGTTATAAAGAAAAGTTGATAAAGGTTGTGTAAAGATCAAGCCTGGGACTCAAACTCATTTGTGCTGTTCTGGACACTCTGTGCACTTACCATGTGAGCCACTGGAGGCTCTTGGGGCTGCTTCTGATTTCTTCATTGATATTTTGCATATCTGCCTGTTCCCAGTGTGTCTCTTCACTGTTCTCCTCCCACCATGTTTCCCTCATGTGTTTGCTATCCCCCATTACCTTCCTTTACAAACCCCAGTCATTGAGTAAATTTGTGTGTTTTCTGTATTATCTGAATTCCTTGTTCCAAGTATTCCTAGTTCCAGTGTTTTTGTTCCAGTGTTTTTGTTCCAGTGTTTTTGTTCCAGTGTTTTGTTCCAGATTTCTTGTTCCAGCATTCCTTGCCCTCCTGGATTTTCTGGTAACAACCTTGGCTTGACCTTGTTCTTGATTTTTGCCTGTTCCTGTGTTTTTCCACCATTCCCACATCCCAGTGTGTGGCTAACCCCAGTTACAGAGGCTTCCCACTGTGAATGTTACATAATAATTCAGCCTAACTGTAAGAAGCCTATGGGAAAGCCCTCCGTGCCTTCTGCCCTTGGTTCCGTTGTTGAATTGAAACTCCCTTGGGATGTGGAGGATGAGGCCAAAGGTAAAGTTACCGATGTTCCTCTGACCTCTGAGATGCTCCTCTCGACCCTCGACATTGGTGTCAGTAGAATTGAACTTGTGGCTTCAGGACTTCAATTATAGCTGTTTTTGTGACTTTGGGTATTTTCGCCACTTCAGGACTTCAGTGTTGGCTCCTTTCGTGACTTCGGGTCTTTCCGACTCTTCAGGACTACTGTATGTGGTAGTGGTTCTACGCTATATACAATGTAAATGTGTTCCAAGTAATATGTAGAACATTTGATAGATTACTGTGCTTATGCACGCTCCTATATGAACACTGAGGGGGTTATTAATTAAGAAAAATGTATCATAAAATCTTTTTTTTTAGAAAAAAAACTCAAATTTTATAAACCCCAAGGGTATAAAAACTCCAGAAAAAAAGTACTCTATGTACTCTAGTTCTCTACTTCACTATGTCAGCTTCCATTGTTTATGGCTATCCTCCTGGGCTTCCACCATTCCCACATGCCAGTGTGTGGCTAACCCCAGTTACAGCGGCTTCCCACTGTGAATGTTAAAGATTGTGAGACAACATTTGCTTCACAGTGCTACATGAGAATAGATCTAATACATAGTCAGTGGCATGGAAACCGCCTAATAGAAAACAATTTTAAAAGTGTCAAGAATGATTCACCTAGACCAAAGCCTTGAAGGCCTATATTAAGCATATTCTCTATTTGGTATGTTAGTCTCTTTGATATTATAGTTGGTCAAAATTTGAAAGTCATTTTTGTTTTTAATTGCACAATAAAAGGAAGGGAAAGTGCCTATATGTAAACATATGCATCTGCTGGATGGTAAAATACTTTTCAGTACTATGTGCTTAAAACAAGAATACTGAATACTGAACTGATATAACAGAAATCATGTATTAGCAAAGATTATCAAACACTATGGTTAAGATGATGAACAATAATAATCAAGCTGCTCAGTCAGGCTTGAATAATTCTCTGTAGATATGTCAGAAAATGTATTACAAAATGAAATTCATATCAGCAGTATTAATCCTGACTCTCATTGTAAGGAAATTTATTTCAAAAAGAAAAATAAGTAAAAAAAAAAATAATTATCTTTTCTCTGTTTGGATAAAGACAACAGGACTAATTTTTACACTTTATTTTCCTCTTTTTTCTTACCATGTTTTTTTTTCATTATTTCACTAAGCTGACTCTAAGGCAATCAGTGGTATATTCTATATACCTGCTGACCCATTTAATTGCCATGGTTATGGCCTTCACAGAAATGCCAAAGCTGTTTACTATTTGTTCCACCCAAAACTCCCAAAAAACGTTTTGCTGAAATTTCTCATTAACTTTTTAAAAACGTCCTCTTACTATTAAAGCACTTTCAATACCTTTTTTGAGTTGCATCACATAACTTTATTTTGTATTGTTATTTTATATTTGCTAGTATTTGTAGTATTTGTAGTATTCTGAAAGACACAAAAGGTCTCCACAAGTTGTCTGAAGACTTCTAGCAAATAGAAAGAAATTGCTAATTTACGTCAATGTATGCTAGGGTGAGTTACTATATTCATATGGAGCTGCATTATTACGTACATCCCAAAGAGCTGCCATACCAGTGCAAGGCATCAACCTTTCTCACATCCTTCATGAGTTCTTTGGACCCCTTCTTTCAGTAAAAGCATAAAAACATTGTCCATATTCCTGGAGGAATCATGTATGCAAGCAAGCAGTTATTACACACCAAAAAATTAAAATGAGTGCTGCATTTTTATATGGCATTAGTTTTAGATGTAGATATTAGCAGGCTCAAAATTTGTGACAATGAGAACGTAACATATTCCAGTATACTGTCTGAAAGTATGTCTTACTTGTATAGTATTATTAGACCAGTGCAGACTTTAAGCCTGCCATTATATTGCCACCTAAAATGTCTTATAGATATATACTGTAGCTTCCATGTTAAAAATATGCACAGTGCTTCTAGTGCAGTACAGTGTCTGATCATGGTGCACTGGGCCTGAGGTCTGGACAGGCAAGTGGCTTGGGTTACTGGAATATGGAAGAGGGTCTTGTTCATTCATTGTGTAGCTGCAGTTAATGAAAAATATGTTTAATAAATGGACAAATGTTTCACATTATTTATGTTTTTTATTCGGGCTTTGATTATTTGAGACAAGTGACCAATTGCATAGCTGTATCTGCTGAGAAAGAAACATATGGAAAAATGAGGGGGGAAAAGCATGTGTGGGTGTGTTTCCTCTGCATTGGTAGTTGTCTATAGATAATATAGAGAATTATATACCACATATTGTAAAATGGATATTGTGAAAAGGATATTTTAAGTCACTGTAGTGTTCTTTCTTTATACAGGTCAAGAAACTCAGAACAATGAACGAATGAAACAATGTTAGTGATTATGTTCATTGATAATGACAAGGTATTACTGACTTGAAACTAATGTAGAAGTACCATGACAATGTTCTGAGGTTGGCACTTAGTTTTTTTTTTTATAAATTGCTATATTTTGCAGCTAAAGATGCTCAGATCTGATGGTACTTCTGGATTACTTAGAAAATCAATACTTCCCTGTCAGTATAATTTTCATTTTTCAATAGAAAACTGTGAAATGTCCAAATAAGAAAAGTATGGTTCGTCCCTGTAAGTCTGGGTAATGCAGCAAATATTACATCAAACAAAATGCTAAGGGGGTTATTTATCAAAATCCAAAAAATCCTCACTATTTTCTGAAAACTACTCTGACCAAACTCACGCAGAGTTTTACCTCAATTTATCAATACATTTTTTTGTGCAGGAAAAAAACTCAATAAAATCATGAAAAAATCTGAATCGTACGAATATTTCGGATTTGACCTCAAAAACATTTTTGGATTTGTCACCAAAAATGTTTTCAGAACAGATGCCCGAAAATCAAAAAACCTTCAGATTAATGAAAGAAACCCAGCACAGATCAGGATATCTATGGAACATCTGCCATTGGCTTATTTGTGAACTTAGAAGGTCTGAGTTGGAGACTAGTGACGGGCGAATCTAGGCAGATTCGCTTTGCCGAAAAATTAGTGAATTTCTAGTGAAATTTGCGAATTTGTGAAAAATTTGCGAAACAATACGCTTCTCGTTTTCGACGCACATCTCGACTGGGGTTTTTTTTTTTGGCGAATTTTTTCCAGGCGCATTTTTACCGGTGTTTTCACGAATTTATTCGCCGACGGCAAATTGCGGGAATTCGCCGCGAATTCGCTGCTGGCGAATAAATTCACCCATCCCTATTGGAGACTTAAATAAATCCCAAAAGTTTTTTCTATGAAAAAATAGTGACTCTGACTTTGATCTATAACCCTGTCGCTTCTCCCCTGGTTTAACACTAGACCATGACACCTCTAGGCATATTTATAATGCTGTGCCTTGCACCTTATAAATATATTAACTTGTAAAACAGCTCTGCGCACTAATTAAAAGTGCTCATGTAAACATTAAAACTGCTATAACAAAGATTGATTTTAAGTATTTAATTTGAAAATGAAATATATATCCATATAATGAAACAGAAACGATGTAGTCTTTATTTTACCTTAATCCCTGTAAGATTAAACAAATGTGAGAAGAGAGAGAGAACAGTATTGGTACAAAAATACCTATGGCTAGCTACAGAGGAAAAATAAAGTGCAAACTTTTGAGGACAGAAGACGAATACATACAGTATGTATCATTATATGTGTATAATTGTTTTTACATTATAAAGAAAACAGCATATAAATGAAATGTCAATATGCAATCAAAGGATATAGCTCTTTACATATGGGGGTGTAAAAAGACTATTGATGTTATTACTTGGAATTTTTAGCAGCCCCGCAGGGTGGTCTGTAAACCAATTTCAATAAGTTTCATAATATAATTTCCAGGGCCTAAGCTAAGTTCTTTTCACAATGAGACAGATGTTTTCATATATTTTAATTCCCTTTCTTTTTCTCTCTCCAATATATAATTTCCCTGGGGCAGCAGAACATTCAAGTCTCAAAGACAATGATAAGGGCTGCAAAATTGAGTTGCAACTGGTGTTTCTATTTTCTCATGCTTACTTGTGTGTGTGTGTGTGCTGTCTCAAAGACTACTTGACCAGAAATATAAAGACAGAACTTTGCCAGTTAATTGTCTCGTGTGACCAACATGTATGTGTGCTCCCAGGAGACAGCCCTTATTTATTAAAATTTCAGTTTCTCTTTAGGATTACCCAATGGAAATACTACTAAAAAGTATATTATAGGTATGGTGTAGCGACTCACCCTTTTGGTCTAGTGGGCCGGTGGGGACACCCCCCGTGTTGATCTTGATCCCTTCGCTGCCAGTTTCTTTATGGCACTTCCGGGTTTTATAGGCCCAACAACGCTGGCGTTATGAGTCATTGTTTAATTCTGCCAAATTCAAAGATATTTACAGGAACTCATTGCTCTTTGTTTGGTTCTACTAGTTAGTTTCCTGTGTGCTTTATTCTGTATCTGACTCCTGTTTTTTACTTCTGCCTGCCTGACTATTCTATACTCTGTGATCCTGACCCTTGCCTGCTGTCCCACCATTCCAAACTCAGTTAACCCCACCTGTGCCTGCCTAATCATTCTGATTGATTTCCCAGTTTTGACCCTTGCCTGTCTGACTCCGCTTGAACTCTGCCTGCACCAACTCAGCCTGTCTGACCACACTCTGTATATTCCAAGAACTGTGCTTGTCATCCTTAACCTTGCTAACGATCGTGCCCCATTGCTCATCCAGAAACTTAGTTTTGCTACTCTCTTAATAAGTCCTGGTGGAATCCAATTAGCCGAGAGCTCCTCCCAACTTGAAAGGCGGCTGTTATAGGCAGAAGCAAGAGCCCAGACCAGGGACCCTAGCATTGGTTCTGGATTTTGGGTGCCGTTCATAACATTTTTTATAATCCACACGAAAAAACACCAAGGGCACTTCTGATACTGTGTAGTCAGTTGTGAATTATTTATTAGCTCATAAACATTTTTTATAATGGCTCCCCATGCCTTATGTCTACTAGAAAACAATGTAAACAGTAAATAAAACCAGTAGGCTGGTTTTGTTTCCAATAATGATTAATTATACCTTACTTTGGATCAAGTACAAGGTGCTGTTTTATTATTAAAGATAAAAAGGAAATCATTTTAAAAAAGTTAGCTTATTTGCATAAAATGGAGTTTATGGGTGATGGCCTTTCCAGAATTTGAAACTTTCTGGATAATAGGTTTATGGATAACGGATCCCATACCTGTATTATGAAAAGGGTATATTTACACAAAGCAGGGTGTTGCTATTTCATGCAATATATGTTTATAGAGACCTACATTATTCAGGGGGTATAGTTTGTTTTGAAAACATTATATTTATGTCATTTAATTAGAAATAACAGTTTATACAGGGGAAGACTAGGTAGGGAGGTAGATTAAAATCGCTGTCCAGTCAAAATTTCATCTGTGGGCAATTCATTTTCACTCAATTAATTCTCATTATGCTATGACTTTCACGGCTCACTGCCAAAACTGAGGGAGCTCTATTATAAATCAATAGGCAATTCCCTTTCACTTTTTCACTTAGCGTTAATCAGTGTATGAAAAAGGGCCTTACTATTATGGTTTGCATTGCCAGTACCACCCTTGTATAGACCATGTATTTATTTCTTTTCCCCCTATTCCATGTTGCTAGCATACAGTTTTCTGTCCCTGGCCAGGGTAGGCTGACACAGTGCTGTCTACCCTCGATTTTTCTCCTGTTTACTGGCCTGTCCCCCCACCTCAATTTCACACACAAATTGTTTTTTTTATATTTTTGACAAGCTTTTTTTCAATGATCTTCACTACACAATCTTGCGCTTCAGCATCAGCACATTTGACGTGGGTTTATCACAAGCACTTGAATTCCTCAGGCGATATCATCTACAATTACACAAAACAATACAATTTGCCTATTTTGTTGTAGTCAAATTTCCACAATGAAATCAATGGAATGCCATTCCTCATTGTACGTAAGCATATGCAAATTACAAAGAAAACGCCAAAAACTGACCCTTCAAATCATTTACAGTAATCTCTACCAAAACAGTCATACAGTGGTTATTGATCTAAGTTCAAAATCTGTAATAAATGTGTTAATTAAATATGCTCCCACTGAAACAATGCAGTATCTTTGTAGTCATGTTTGACATTTAAACACTGAAAAGATTTTTGACAATAATCACCTACTTTATATAGTTTGTTTTATCTGTGAATAAAAAATGTTAGACTTCTTTATCTTAACTTTTATTCATCATGGAGACTGAATATCCAAGATATGCTGAATTTAAAACCTGATGAGTTATTGTAATATGATTTGTTATATCTTAACAGCAGGCATGTATGTGTGAACATTCATTAACAATGCCAGGAAGGTAATTTAGGTTGGAAAGGCATATTTTGTCACATGCTTTTATACTATCTAATGCTTCTCCCAATATAATGGGTTTTTCTTCCTCAAGGACACACTGACATGAGTCACTGTGCAAAAGTGAAATGCATGACACCCACATTAAAGTTGGCATTTTTAAGCATTTTGAGAAGAATTTATGAAGAAATACATTAAATGCCTCTGCTTTGAAGCAGAACCTTAAGAATATTTTTACACTTTTAAAAAATAGGTGCATATAAACATAAAAGAGCAATTTGACTGATTTTATTTGCTTTTACCTTTTTCCTGCAATAAAGTTATCAACCATGTTACACAGTTAAGTTGAAAAAAAAGAACAGGCTGAAAAAAGACCAAAGTCCATCAAGTTCAACCCCTCCAAATAAACCCTAGTGCACATATATACCCATACATATACAGGCCTAGCTATACACTAAGGGCCATATTTATAATGCTTTGTACAATGAAATTTGCTGAAAAAAAGTTGTGTACAATAAATGGCAAATTGTGGGTAATGCCATGCAAACCCCAGATTTGACACCGTTATTTTACATTGCTTTCAGCAAACGCCACATAAGAAAAAACACTTAAATATTTTATGTTGTTTTTTCATGGTGAAGAGTTAAAGGCATTAATAGAATCATATATAAAGCGTGTGGCTAGATAGGTGTTCACCAAGTAAATAGAGCAATATGATCCCTCACTGCACCAAAAACCCCCACGGGGTTAAAAAGTATAGAAAGTGAAATTAAGTAATGGTGTAATTTGGATCAGATCACAAATAAATTTATTAATCATACACAATGTTTCACAATGCTTTAAAACCCAATCAGCCAGCCCATCATCATCGGCAGGGCATTCCACAATCTCGCTGTTCTCAGCATGACGTGCCACTAACGCTGCTTTAAATGAAAGTTCTGTTCCTCTAGGGTTATCTACTACTGTACAAATTTTTCTGGTTGGAATTTTAAAGGGGAAAAAACTCTTTTTTCTTATTACACCCCAATTCTGCTAAAAGTACTAATCAAAAAATACTCCATCTCAAACCTACCGAGGTCATGTAGAAGCCAATGGCAAATGTCAAAAGGGTGGCTTCTTCTACATTGATCTTTTATAAGGGGAAAAAGATCTCCCAGCTATCTGTCTATAATGTCTGCTAATGTATTTGTAAAGACTAATCATCTAACTCATAGTTAACATTCTATATCCCTTTTACCAGTTTAGCTGCATGTCTCTGCATAGTCTCTAGCTCATTAATATTATTCTAAAGGATCACAGCACAAAACTACCTTGCATATGCAAGGTCTTGTAGAAGTCAATGGCAAATGCCCTATAGTCTACAGGGGTGGCTTCTTCGGCACTGATCTTTTATATGGAGAAAAAGAGATCTCCCAGCTATCTGTCTATGATGTCTGCTAATTTATTTGCAAAGACTAATCATCTAAGTCATAGTTAACATTCTCTATCCCTTTTACCAGTTTGCATGTCTCTGCATAGTCTCTAGCTCATTAATATTATTCTTAAGGATCACAGCACAAAACTGCCTTGCATATGCAAGGCCTTTTAAAGAGGGACCTATAAATAGTCAAATTCATGTTTTCAATTAATTCCTCTAATGTATTTCCTTTTTTGCAAGACAATACTTAGGGACAGATTTACTATTGGGATTAGTTAGGGAATTAAAATCCTTCTAATTCGAATCCGAAGGATTTTACCGCAATACGATTGGTCGAACGATCAAATAATAAAAATTTATCGAATTGTTTGAATCAATCGATTCAAACGATTTTGACCACTCGATCGAATTTTTAGAATTTGATCAAAATTCGGCAAAGACACTTTGGTAGGTTGAAACTGGTGAACTGGGCAGTCGAGTAAAATTTTTAAGTAATTCGATAATCGAATATTCAAATAGATTTTTATTATTTGATTCGATCGAATTTACTGAATTCCCTGGTCGAAGTCACCTAAACTGCATATTCAAAATTCTAATCTTTTTGTAAATTCGATCGAACTTCGATTCATTCACGTGAATACATGTGAATTTAATAAATCTGTCCCTTAAAGTAGACCTGCAAGACACAAAAATCTGTATAATAAAAGTCCTTTTCAAATTAAACATGAAATGCAATTTCTATTTATTATAAAAGCATTTATAGCTGTTGAAAGCTCAGTTAAAAAAATCAGCTGTCAATCAAATATTGTCTGCCCCTCCGCTATGCCCATGGCATAGAGGCGGGGCAGACAATTACTTTCACTTTCCATTCAGCACTTCCTAGATGACACTGCTCTCCACACTTTCTCCCATTCTCTTCACTGTTTAATTGTTTAGGCAGGTCATGGGGATGGACATTGTTTCCCCCATTCTGGTGCACAAACAAGAGTTTGATATGATGCAAGTCTTGCCTTAATAACAAAATGGCTCCTGCCTGCTTGTTATATGTAATTTTGAATTCCCAGACTGAAGGAAACAAGAATCAAATAATTTATATAGTGTACATAAAAGTTCATTCTGCTTGACTTATGTGATAAAATAGGATTTTGAATATTTATTATGGGTGATGGGTCCCTTTAATGTACTTTAGTAGCCACAGAGTGACACAGCTTGTTATCCACAGAAAACCCCAGACTTTTCTCAATTACAGATGCACCCAATACATTTTACAACTGCCATTTAGATTATTATTTACATTTATTTCTACCAAAGTGTATAAATGTGCACTTATCTACAATGAACCTCATATCTCCCAATAGATTCTTAAAAAATCTGGGAAAATTATGTATGGCTATTTCAAGTTTGTGGTACTGTATATGTATCCATTAACTTTTTTTAGATAATAGAATGCCAGTAAATCACAGCCCTTATAGTTACAGTATATTCAGGAGAGGTCCAACTTTGCCATTGCATTATAGTAGTATGCAATAAGCTAATACTGGGCAAAACTGTATGGAATATAACATTTTCATTAACAGTAGTTGAAATCAATAGCCAGGAAAATGTACAAGAGCAGTAGGGATGCAAAAATGCTGCCTTGAGTGCTCACTGAATAAACCAGGGGTACTCCAGCCATGGGGCAAGTTGAGAAACTTGCCAAAGACAGGCACTGCAGGGTACAGTTGGTGACAAAAAGCGGTTCCTTGTAACTTTAAATTAACCATTTTCTAACTGTAATTTTGGAATTACTAATGCAGAGAGAGAACTTGCACAGAAATAGCAATGCAGTCCCCCTTGTTCCACTCTGACACTGAAAAGTTAAACACAGTGGGTGAGGGCGAACAGCATCACTGAGGACATCTCTCACAGGTCACTGAAATGCCCCTACTTCTGTCCATGGGAATGTATGCTCCAAAATGCATAACAGAGAACTGAGATCAGGAGTCCATTAACACAGTGTTACAAAGTTTTTGTACTTTGCATACAGCCTTCCCAAAGTAAAGGACGCCTTATATATGCCTTGGCTGTTTATATTATCTGCACTTTAGATTTGCAGAAACCAGATTAACAGATTTTAAGCAGAACTAACCTGCTATACTGTTTCATCAGCCAGAACTAGAACTAACAAAAAAGGCACAATGAATCTATGTTGGAGCATTGCTTAGTTACATATTCATATAATGCAAAAATGTTTTTTTTGGTGGAGAACCGCCTGCCAAATACAAAGCTATACAGCGAGGTGACGGAATCCATGTTTAGCCATATTATATAGTAGGATGCTTACTGAAATCCAACATGTGCTTGCCTTTTATTGCACATACTCCTGGACAGCAATCCAGGAGTATCCAAGATGAGGTTTTGAAATGCCAAATGTGATGACTGCAAGCATTTTAAAGTGGACCTGTCGCCCAGACACAAATATCTGTATAACAAAAGTCCTTTTCAAATTAAACATGAAATCCAATTTCAAATTTTTATAAAAGCATGCATAGCTGTTTTAAGCTCATTTAAAAATCTCAACTGTCAATCAAATATTGTCTGCCACTCCTCTATGCCTTAGGCAAAGAGGTGGGGCAGATAATTACTTTCACTTTCCATTCAGCACTTCCTAGATGCCACTGCTCCCCACACATTCCCCAAGTTCTCCTAACCATTTAATTGTGTAGCCAGGACATGGGGATAGACATCGGGTCCCCCCATTCTGGTGCACAAACAAGATTCTGAGATGATGCAAGGTTTGCCTTAATAACAGTGTCCACAAAATGGCTCCTGCCTGCTTGTTATAATTATGAATTCCCAGACTGAAGAAAACAAGATTAAAATAATTTATATAGAGTAATTAATGTTCATTTTGCTTGACTAATGTGATAAAATTGTATTTTGAATATTTTTTTGGGGTGACGGGTGCACTTTAACCTCACCTAGCAACTCTACATTGGCCCACAGCTATAAGGGAGCATGCATGACACTGCTTAACATTAAATTTTTTAAGTACCTCAATAAACACATCTTGATATACTTTAACTTTAATGCATATTGAATTGTACAGTGTTATCTTGTATAATCTTAGCTATTCATGTGTTTTGTTAAAACAATGTATTTTCTTATCTAAATTAAATCTGAAGAAAAGTTTATTTTTCTGATACTGGAGTGTACCGTCTACATTGTGATTTTCAAGTATATTTTATTTGGTCATTTGGGGTACTTTCCTTTTTTCTACTTCAGCTCTAAAACTAATATAGTTTTTAACATTTTTATATCTATTTTGATCATTGGTTTGTTATATTGCTTAACTGGGAACATTACCTCTCCTTGGAAGCAAAAGCTAAATTACTTAAGAAAGATAAATATTTTTTAGATAAACCGATACTCTGTTGTTATGCCCAGGCTACAAAATTAGCTGACTGTAGTACTTCAATGTTTATAATTGTGTTCTGTTGAACAAGAAAATGTACTATGCATACTCACTTCATTTTCAGCATCAGACTGGGGGCCCCACACAAATAGCTGCAAAGACTCCTCTACCACACACACCATTCCCCCATCCCCCCACCCTGCGTGTACCTTTCTACAGCGCATCAGCGGTGACTAGGGTCTGGGAAGAAGGTAACAAGAGTGGGTGCAGGGAGCAAGTCTGGGCCAGCAGCCCAAAAGAACCAAGGCCCTATTGGGTTTTTCACTGTGTCCTGCTGGCCCAGCCTGATCCTGTTTATTCCCCTTTGTATAATAAAACTCTTTTAGGCATTTCAGTCTGTATTGGCTAGTTCTCCCACTAATGATCACCTTCTTGACTGTCTAATCTCATCTAATCATTGCATTCATTCTCGTGAATTTGCATTGCTGGACTGTTTCCACTGTGAAGGCAAAATCGTATCATAAAAGAAGCTCACCATTCAATACCTTTCTTAAGGGACAGGCGGGACAGGCCGGCCAGGCACCCCAGGCAACCTGACCGGTTGCGTGTCACCTCACACACCAGCCTTGCAGAATTCTTCAGGCCAGACTGGGGTAGGCAGCAGTTAAAGGTACATGCCGGGTGCCCCCCAAAGCACCCTAGGCATTTGCCTACTCTGCCTTCCCCTAGTTCCAGCCCTGGCTTTCTTTCTATCAATTGTTTCACCTAGAAATATTCCCATCTTAACATGAATTAAATTAGCTATTCTTGCCAATTTCATTATTGTTTTAACTCTATAGCCTGGTGTTTAAAAAAAAATGGTTAATAGACTGAAATGATTAAATTATTAACAAACATATTTTTTATGTTGGTGCTTCAAATAACGACCAAGATTTCAAACAGCTAAACACACACATATTTTTAATGAAGTGAAAAAGAGAATTAATTGTTCACTGCAAAAACATTGAGATGTGTCATCTATTTGTGGAAAGTGTTATGGCAATAAAAATAAAGAAATAATTGTCATAGGCCATTTAAAAAAAATGTTGTCATGGCAAACATATATCTAATGTCCTTGAAATGTTATTCTAACAGCAGCCATTATAAGTTGACGTGTGATGGGGAAGGAAAAGGCAGAAACACAAAGCTTCCTAACTCATGAGTGTGTTGGTTTAAAGGGTTTCATTCAATTTTATTGCAGTTGAGCATAGTTAACAATAAAGAATTTTAGAACTTTTGGGAAGGGAATAAAATGAAAGACAGATAACACAGTGTCTGTTGGTCATTCACATTATATGGCAGAGCTATTAAAATATTTGTGAAGCAATAAAGACATCCTTTATTTTATATTTTATAGTTAGGCTTATTTATCTTTCACAAATCTAACCTTTGGCAATAGAGAAACACTGGAGTCTCTTCTGAGAGGGGAAATAACATGTCACGTGGGCTCCCAGTGTATGTTTAACAACAACCCTCAGCATCTCCATTGCAGCATGATGAGAGTTGCAGTCTAACAACAGTTAATCAACATATGTGTCTTTTGAACTTTCATCTACAATTTTCTGCCCCCCACCAAATGGCTAGAATAACCTAACACCATTCATATCGAACCATTCTGCATTCTGTTCTGGCTAATGCAATCCATGGCCCATTAACCTGTCTGTATGTGTTTGGAATGTCAAAGGTTATTGGTACTCAAAAGAAATATGTGGGAAAATACAAAACTGGGCACAAGTTCTTAGATTGAATGGAACTCAGGACCTAGTGCTGTAAGGCAATAATGCTGACCAAAGTGCCACTGTGCCTGTCCATAATGTGATGTAGCTGTGCACTACAGATTTGGCAAAAACAAAACAACTACCCTGCACATCCACTCTGGTAAAGTCGCTGCTTATTTATATTACGAGGATATGTTTGCATTTGATATCAGGAACACAGTGGGAATGGTTGTGCTGTGCGTGTGCTGGCCTAACTGCTTTGCCTTCATGACAAGAATGTGAACAATTTGTCAATGATTGCATTTGCACTATACATTCCCTCCATTGTTCATAGCATTCACTTTTGCTTCACAAGTGGCAGGGTAGTTCTTTTGTATTGTGCTGTGATTTTCATACCATCCTACTGGTTTTCCCTACATACTCTTTCCCAAAAGGTAATAGATCACATTTTTGGACAAACACATGGTACCCCCAAATTTTTTTTTGTCCCCTGTGTTGAGTGCAGAACTAGATCTTCCTTTATATATACTATTGCAGTTTTGACATGAAAGGCAAGGGAAAGTGTCTGTTACAGGTTCACCCAAAAACCTTTGTCTTGGTTCCTTTTGGGGTTGTAAATCCTCATGTACCAAGTAGTTTCCCCCCTCTTGTAAGCAAATAAAGGACACTTATTAAACACCGTAGCTGTGTTCGAATCGTTCATAAGGATTGTCCAATATTTTGTGATAATTCTCCCCACCTTTTGTGAGTGCACATCATCTTCTATAGCAAAGGGTTTTCTCTCACTTTTTATCCTTCTGGGCTTTCAATAGCGATTCTCAAGGTAATCTCTGTCTGCCTTTTGTAAAAAGCCTCTATGTACCCTTTCCTCCTAAACATATCTAGCACCTTGTCTTTACTATCCACATACTCCTCTCTGTTTGAAGTAATATGTTTACATCTCATATACTGACTCTTAGGGAGATCTGTCATAGTTTTAGGTGGATGGAAGCTGACATAACTCAACATAATATTCTTATCTACTGATTTCTTAATGATTATCTGTTCTCTTTTGAATTTCCTCTTGTGTGAACCATGCATCAAGGTACTATTAAGAAAATTACCTTCATTAGTCAGTTCCTCATTTGGCCACAGTTAATCTGTGGGAAACAACGTGGACTACCTCTTATGCAAACTGAGGAATTGTTTGACCAAATGGCTCAGTAGTAGTGATGGGCGAATGTCCCCCGTTTCGCCAAAAAATTTGCGAATTTCCAGCGAAATTCGCGAATTGCCGAAAAATTCTCGAAACGAAACAAGTCGAATTTTTTGACACGTGTCGCGTCGTTTTCGCCGCGTCGTTTTCGTCGCGTTGAGTCACTTGCGACGCGCGAACTCGTTTTTTTTGGGGGAATTTTTTTTGGCGAATTTTCGCTGGCGTTTCGCGAATTTATTCGCCAGCGGCGAATCGCGGGAGTTCGCCGCGAATTCGCCTCTGGCGAATAAATTCGCCCATCACTACTCAGTAGGATGGGTCTGAGTCTTCTGGCTAGTTACAATGATATTCAAGATAATGCTTATTTCCTCTCCTATATCTAAATATAGGCAAAAGCATAATTTCAACAAGATTAGTTGTGAAGACCTACTTGTTATAATAGACATGACTAGAGCATATTATAAAGTGGAATCCTTAACATATAGTAATAGGTTCCCAGAAGGACCAAAAATGAGTGCCTACTCCTTATCAAATTACAGACTTAGAGCAAGTATTCACTAAAGGTTGAAGTGAGTAACGCTAGTGAAAATTCGCCAGTGTGATGTCATTTTGTTACTTCACAGATTTACTAATGAGTGCAGGTGCCCCTTTGCTAGCAAAGGAGAGGTTATATTAGCTTTGCTTCACACTCTGACAGGCACATTTTTGCTCTGGCGAAAGAGCGTTACTATGCCAATTCACTAAGATGATGATTTTACTGATTGTTACCTCTTGCGCCAGACTTGCCTTCGCCCCCTCAGACCAGGCAAAGTGCAATAGAGTAGATAGGAGTTCATTGAAAAATAGTGGAAAATTCCCAAAAAAAAACCACTAGCGTCTTTTCATATTTTCAGGGTGATAGGCTGCAAAAGATCGTAAACATTTTTTGTGGTACCCAGCTTCCCACCTACATTTCCTAACATATGAAAAATAAACTATACAGTGGGCACATGTAGGGCAATATAACAACTCTATTTTCTTTTATGAAGGTTTTCCGGGCTTATGTAATGTAATGTATTTGCTCCAACAAATACGTCCATTGAATTCTAACTTCCAACCGTATGCAAGTTAGGCAACGCTAAAGCAACTTTGCTTTGCTTGATGAAGTAACTCTAGCGCAACTTCGCCATTGTTCTGTGCACTGGACAAAACCTCACACTTAAGTGAATTAGCGTTGTCTGAGCGAATTTTCGCTTGGTTAATTGTTGTTATAGCTGAAGCAGATGCTGGTGAAGCTGCACTCTTTAGTGAATTTGCCCTATAGAAAGATAGTTCATAGAAAGCACAACAATTTCCCTGCTCTGGGGGCATGATAACATGGCACCAAAAGCTGTTGTTTAGATCACTGGGAAGGTTCACTCTATAGCAGACAGTCATCTGTTTTGTTTTTAGTAGCTGTATTTATAATATTGTGATATCATATACAGGTAACAGTTGAACAGTTAGGTATTTTAATATCAATCCATTTTGGGTACACATTATTAACTTGTGCTCAAATTCTTTACCACTGAGATCTTTTGTTTCATGCTGCAAATAGCTTGTTATGGGTTGTGTGAAGGCTTGTTGCTCTGGCAACAGAATTTATATTTCATAACATGTAACTGCATTTCACTTTTCTCTCAGTGAATACGTTGTTAATATCTTTTGTCAGTTTGCAACTGCCAATTTATTATAATGTAGGAAATCATTGATAAGATTCAAAATAATGAATTTATATGCATGAAAAAATTGCTTATATTTTGTTATACCGTTTATATTTTCACCCCATGTGCACATTTATCCAATTGAAATAAAATGTTTTTATTTGTATTTAAAGAAGAACAATGTTTTTTTTAGAAATTCAATTTTACTTGTGCTTAATTGTTAGCCCATTCATTTCATTTCATGTATAAACCAGGTTGTAATTTAATCTTGTTAATGCATACCATGTACATGTGTAGTATTTGATGCAGTAATGTAATACCATAACGTATTTTACACATAAATACATATACTATAGTAATAACAGAGGCATTACTATGTAAACTACATTTGACAAATGAATTTGTGGAAAATTGAACTTTTCTGTATTTGCATATAGATTAGCAGAATTATAGACCAGAACAACCCTTGATATACTTTCATATCTAGCAAAATATCTGCAATGCATCATTTTTAATCTAGCCATCTAGAAAGGGAATACATTGCTATTTTGTGTTCTTATAAATGTATTTCATCTGCATTACATTACTTTCAATATAGTTGTCTAATGGCACTATAACTAATTGCAGAAAATTGATTTCTTTTGGGACAGTAATTCAACATGTTCATAGGGAACTCTTTCATATCTTTGTACCTTTACTTGTAGGAAATTTTCCACATGCATGGCTACCTTAACAAAAAATAATACATGCTACTTTGGTATGGTGTACTTGTCCTATACATGGAATCTATAATCCCAATACAATAGTTTTTGCATTAATCCATTATTTACATATGTGTGGCTAACTCTGATGTAATAAACCTTAAAAATCCACCTCTCAATAGGGAACCTACCAAGAAATGCCTAATCAGATTCAAAGCAGCAACAGATCAGCTTCTTCTGTTGAACATCTGGGCTGGTACTTAGTCCTAATGCATGTCTATTATCCGGTACAGATAACCTACTGCATGGTTGTAGCCATTTGTAAATATATTTTCAAGGGCTGATGGCTTTTTATTCTTATGGTTTTGGTTTTTTTCTGTTATGTAAAGCCATTTTGTAGTGAAAATAAAATATGCAGGCATGATAGAGTAACTTCTATGTTAAAACTTAACTTCGGAATGTAGAAATATGGTATGCAATAGAAGCATACCCACTGAATATGGAATGGCAATGGCATATGGGGTGTTTCTTTTATATATAACTTGAACAATATCTACCTACCAGTACTGATTGCAATTTTTTTAATCAAGCATGGAAGAAGTGGAAAAAAAGAAAATATGAGTTCATGAGGCAGATTTCATAAAGCTTGAATGGTAAATTTTAACTCAAATTTTCAATTTTTTTTTCCGGGTTATTCGTATTCAATCAAATATTAGACGTTCAGATTTTTCATGAATAACCTCCCAATCGAGTTGAGAAATTACAATGGGTAATGAATGAATTGTAAAAATATGTATTTACAGTTGTCAGTGCAGCAAAAACACTAGACTGTGTATGGAAGCATACACCAGATTAAAGTAGAAAGGTGATTTTATTAGCTTAACATAACCCAACATACAGATGAAGCCACTTTGGTTTGTGTGTTTGACACAGAATAACTAA
>CM044432.1:64387826-64416378 GCA_024363595.1 Xenopus borealis | reverse complement strand
GGTCCATTTAATTAAAAGGACTAGAGCTTACTATTATTAAATTATACATATTTTCAGTAATAAATATATCTTATCTTATAATTATACAATTGTTAGAGGCAAACAACCCTATTGGATTTATTAAAGTTAAAATGATTTTTAGAAGACTTAAGGTATGGTAATTCAAATTACCCATTATCTGGAGCACCCAGGTCTTGGGCATTCTGGATATATATACCTGAATACTGGACATTCTTTTGAAGATAAAACACCATAAATAAATATGCTAACTAATACGAGTCCCCTATTTTGCTTCTCCTGTGTATTTCTTTGTAGTTCTTTTCTGTGTATTTTGGTGCCTTTGTGGTAGGAGAACAATAGTTGCTTTTATCCAGATGGCAGATCTGCTAGAAGATCTTTTTGAAGGAAGCCATGTACTTTGTAGAGGCTAAACCTTTATATGCAGAATATATATATATATATATATATATATATATTACTAATAGTGATCTCAGTTACTGTGACTTGCATGTGTGATTTGAGAGGACCTGTCCTGAGTAAACTGCACCTTCTAGACAAGACACCCAGTCAGAATCTTCTTCAGTTCTGACAATTTTGTTTATTTACTAGATTCTTGGTATTGTACAGCATATTGTCATGGAAATTATACTTTTCACCTTTTTAAAAACTAGAAACATTACAATTCAGTTAATTATTTATTTAAAATATTATCTTTCCTAAGGTACAACATGGAAATTACGCATTTGTTTGGGATGCAGCAGTATTGGAATATGTTGCAATAAATGACCCGGATTGTTCGTTTTACACAGTAGGCAACACGATTGCAGACAGAGGATATGGAATTGCTCTTCAACATGGCAGCCCTTACAGAGATATATTTTCACAAAGGTTAGTATTTTTTTGGGCGTTTTTTTTATATGAAAAAAGAAATAGTAACATGTCTGTGGATTTTAACTATGGTATTTGCTATGAAGTTTGCAATGTGAAAAAAAATCTTGTTTTTGCACTTAAATAATACTGGTAAATCACCCCTAATTACTATGTACATTTTATACAATTTGGCAGGTTATGAAAGTTTGAACACAAATTTGGCAGGTTATGAAAGTTTGAACAGATTTCTGTGTTTTTTTTAGTTATTACAGTTTTGCTAATGAAGATGAATTACCCTTTAAGTTGTGAGTCTAAGTTCTCCCAAGAGACCTGTTTATCTTAATTGTTTCAATTACATATTGGCTTATCTCAAAAGTGCACCTGGCTGTTTTGGGCTCTCTGCCAAAAGTTAGTTACGTTAGAACCCGTTGTATCTTTTTCTGGCTGTTCAGTGCAGAAGATGAAAGAGAAAGTCGGGACACTTAAGTAACAACCTGGGGCTGTGGGTTGACCTGTCAAAAGCAGGAATGTCCCTCTCAAAACGGGACAGTTGGGAGGTATGCATTTTTGTGATAATCTTACTGGTGCAGTTTGTGCTCCTGATGCTGCCATTTAAAACATGGAAAAGGGTGTGTTTTTGTAAAATAGTCATGGTATTTGTGGACATGACCACAAAGTCAGTGTCAGACTCTACGGGGCCCATCACCTATGCCTTCCTTTTCTGCTATTTCTTTTTATGTGCCATTCTCTTCTATCTACTTTTATTTCCATCTTTCTCCTGTATTGAGCATTATTCTTTATACTTCTCCCCCTCCCCACTGTCTTAAAAGATCACTCAGTTGTGTCTAGATGATAGTATTTCTTCCACTGTGCCCAATTCTCCACACTTGACAAGCTTGTATTTTGCAGTAGCAGTAGGATAACAGACCTAAAGCATGCTTTTGTGTTGCCCTGTACAAATCATCATGTCACAGTCTGGCCCCAGTGGGACAGTGTCAGAGTCACGGAGCTAAGCAGTTTAGTAGCTATGAACTGAACTCTGACCCGATGCTGATAAGTTACTGTACGGGGTCGGACTTCAAGATGAAGCTACAGATCTGCTCCGTAAGGATTTTAACAGGGTTACATTATAGCACCATGCTCCCTGCCCACCCTTTTCCAAACTCCTACTCCTGTGAAAATACCTGCCGTCTGCCTACACCTCCCCTCCACCTTCACATACTAGTCCTCTTACTTGCAGTTTGGAATGGGGAATGAGGAGGAACACTTAAAGTTACTGGAGCATGAGCCTGGGTTGGCAGGGCCCACAAGGGCTGGGGCCCACCGGGTTTTCTCCCGGTGTCCCTCCGGCCCAGTCCATGAATGTAGCCAAAAAAGATTACTTTTTTTTTCATTTTTTTTGTGTAGCGAGATATGTATCTGCCAGCCAGCATGTGTTTCATTAGTCCTCTGAGGGGGAGGGCCTCTCCATGTTTGTTTAACTATAGTTATGCCACTGGTTCATTGATACTGCTGTTTTGTTGCTTTTTCCTGTCAGCCTTTCAGGAGAAAGTATGCAGTCCTAAAGAATTTGCGGCGAAACACCCCCCCCCCCACTAAATCTTTTTACATGGGGTCCTGAGTACTTTCTGTTTTTACATTGTATACTCTCCTGTGCTTGTGTGGGCTTCATCAGTCCAGGGCTGATGTGAATTTTTTCAATAATAGGCCTCTGGTCCCTTAAATTTCTAGAGTGTCGTACTTATTAAGAGTGATGTGTGACAATGTGCCACATGGTTCTATATTTTATTGCTTCACAATTTTACAGTATTCGCTGATTAATAAGTTATTTCCCCCTCTTGAAACCTGGGAGGTTCTTTGACACTTCAAGTAAAAGCGCTAATTTGATATAATCTTTGTTGAAATAGAGGTAACTCTTAAATACAACTTTCTGACAAGTATATAAAAGTGATTTAATATTCATGCATTATGAATAAAAGAAAATAGAAAAATAAACACCTTGGATTCCTCTGGAGATTTGTTTCACTTAACCCATTACTAAACATCAGTTCAAAATAGAATTTTACATGCAAATACACATTTTGGTCTTTCTCTTTGCCAAAGGCAAAGATCCACGGCATCCTGCTTAGGGAGCACTTGCAATGGACGTATACCACTGGCAGGGCCGATCCGGCCATGTGGCAAGGTGAGAATCTTGCCTCAGGTGGCACGGAGCAGCAAAAAGCCAATTAACTTTAAGAGCAAAATTTCCATTTTTAAAAAAAAGGAAATTCAGCTCTTCTAGTGCAGCGAGCCCCAACTCGATCCGCTCCAACGCTAAAAGTTAGAAGCACGGAGTGGGGGGGCGGCATCAGGGCTGCTTACCACCTTCAGCTCTACATCTAAAGCACCAAATATATCCAAAATTTTGTCTATAAATTTTATTAAAGTAACCTGAACTCCCAAAGCTTTTAAGAAGCTTACTAGCAGTTTTGGCACATGTAAAATTATAAATAGATAATCCATTGCCAGGTGTATCTGTTACCCCTAGTGCAAAGAAGCAGTTCCAGATTAAGATTACCCTAAATGTTCATCTGGGGACTCTGAAAATAAATACTGATTGAATTTCCTTAGCTTCATTCATTAAACATAATTCTGTGAATGCAAAACTATGTACAGCTTTTGTTGACAATGTATTCTGGGTAGGAGAATGAAATAAACACCAACCTAGATTCTAATATTTATACAAATATCTGTTCCTATCTTCCTCAGTCAGTGGAATGCCAGTATTTTATCTGTTTGTCAACAACAGATGGTGAGAGAGAGAGGACCACACAGAATATTAAAAATGGCAATAATATGACCATGACTCACAGACTGTTGGCAAAGCATTTGTTTGTGCTGAATTCATTTATATGATTAATTGCAATAGTCAGTTATTTTACAATACATTAATAATGTATAGCTTTTTGTAGTGTTTCTGAATGCAGATTCCATTTTGTAATGACTTGACCTATCCCCGGGTAAGTATGATAGGTGGTCATATTTTGCCATTTTTTCCACTTTTTAGCATACATTTCAGTTACATAAACAATTGAATATAATGTATATTTCAATAATATCAGTCCAGGATTTACATTACATGCAGTCCTAGGCCATCCTTTGTGAGCCAAGCAATACTTGTCCCTAAATGCACGTGTTCCTATAGAATTCTCCCCATCCTCCCTTAAAATTTAGTAAATATGCAACAAATATCTTTAAAAACTGTTGTTGAGACTACATTGAGGCAAAATAAAAATGTTGTTTGCATATCCATCCCAAAACTTGTCACCTTTACTTATGCAGTCCTCCTGTTGTAGAAAAGCTCTTTTCTGCTTATGATTGCAAATCATTTAAAAGGATAAATATATATACAGTATCATTTTGGACACAGACGTCCATTTTTGGATACAGGCATCTGTTTTTGGCATTTAGCAAATCGCGGGAATTTGCAGCAAATTCGCCGCAGTTGAATAAATTCGCCCATCACTAATTTTCAGTCCCCTATTTTCAATATAATTCCAATGAAAGGGGTTGTTCACTTTTGAGTTAACTTTTAGTATGTTGTAGAGAGTGATATTCTGCAACAATTTGCAGTTGGTTTTTATTTTTTATTATTGTGGTTTTTGAGCTAATGAGCTTTTTATTCATTAGCTCTCCAGTTTGCAATTTCAGCATTGTGTCCAAATTACCCTAGCAGCCATGCACTGATTTGAATCAGACACTGGAATATGAAAAGAGGGCCTGAATGGAAAGAAGATTAATAAAAAGTAGTGATAACATGTAGCCTTACAGAGCATTTGTTTTTAGATGGAGTTAGTGACCCCCATTTGTAAGCTAAAAAGAGTAAAAAGAAAAAGGAAACCAATTTAAAAACAATTATAACGTAAAACCAATTAAAATTGTGTTTAGAATTTGACATTATGTAACATGCTAAAAGTTAACTTAAAGGTGAACCACTCCTTTAAAAATTGTGTTCCATTTTTATGAAAACTGCAGTTCTTTCCGGTGCATTCTCCCCTTCTTTGATCTCCCTTTGATTACAGTGCATAGAAATCCTAAGGTGGCTCTGGTTGCTACTTGTAAAGGTTTGGCGCTGTCCAGAGTTCTGAATTGCAAGAAAGGAGCAGATTCATCAAAGTGTTTGCTTAATGGAAATTCCTACCATTATACAGTGTACATGCATTTAAATTGTTTGAAATCAGTGCTTTTCTTGGTATTTTATTCCAATCTTTTCTTGTTTTGCATGATTTTTACAACAGGGACTCGCCACCTGTTGGCCAGCTGTTTGCCATGCACACTCTTGACAGCCTTCATAGTTTATTCACAGCTGGAGACCCACAGGTTGCAAATCCCAACTCGTCATGAATCCTAGAAATGGTAGCATGAGTTTTCAGTAAAGTCTTTTTGCATATTTACCAGAAGATTGCACAGATTTTATAGCTTCCTTGGAAATGCAGTTTTCTATAAATATATCAAAGTTATTTAATGCTGCATAATGGGAAATCCACAGGCCTCACATTTCTTCTCTCTGCCTTACTGAAACATTTACAATAAGAAATCAAGTATAAAGGAAAACAGAGCAATGGATTTCTTTTTATATACTGCTGTTTTTGCTCAAAAATTCAAGGTGATACATGGCAGCTAATGATATTTTGGTATCCTGCTGACTTGTTGTGTTGTAAGGGATTTCACTGGAAAGTTTATTTCCATTGTTTCTACTACTAATGTAACATTCACAAAATAGTTGACAGCAACTGGTATATCGTTTATCTGTAATGGTCTGATGTAGAGGAGAATTATTTGATTATGACAAAAAATGGTCAAAGTAAAGTGGCATCAAGTAGTAAATAATATAAACACTTTCATGTTTTCTAAAGAGATATTTATTAATACAAGGCTGATTAGTAATCAATATAGATAATTACTGCATGGCAGCACAATTTAATTGTAAACAAGAATGTACATGTTATGCTTAAAGGACAAGAGAAGTTAAACTAAAGTAGTAGCTAGAAATGTTGTATATTATGTTTGGGGCTTCTGTACTAGCCCAAGGCAACAACGTCCCTTTAGCAGGAAAGATATGTACCTCGAAAGAAGCTGATTCACTGATTCACATGCTCTGTGCTGCTGTCACTTACTGAGCTTAGGGACCCACTCACAATATACAGTACACATAGAATAGAAATGTCACAGTATAAGGCTGATTAGTAATTAATATGGATCATAATTTAATAATCACCCCTGTAGCATCAGCTTATGTTAAAGGCCAAATTCTGCTTGATATTTTGCAATGAAACCTAAGTTTAGCTTCTCAACAGCTGCTCAGATCCCACTGAGTATGTGAGTGTCGCAGACACTTTCCAAGATGGTGGCCTCCTGTGACAAGTTTGAAATCCTGGATCATTGTTACTTTTGAGAAGCTGAAATTTTAGGCTGATGCAATAAGTTCATTATACTGTATAATATATTGTCTTTTTAGCCATATTTGTAGGGTTTAGTTCTCCTTTAAGGAACAGCAGCCTCCCATGGATTCCATTGTTTCCAAATAATCCAAATTTTTTAAAATGTACTTTTTTATTGTAATAATAAAACAGAACCTTGTATTTGATCCAAACTTAGATATAATGAATCCTTATTGGAAGAAAAAAAACAGCCTATTGGGTTTGTTTAATGTTTACATGATTTTCTAGTAGACTTGTACCATCAGAATCATAAGAAAAGTTCCCAATCATAGGATAGCATTGTGGAGACCTTGACTTCTGTGGAAGCATCAGGGTTGACTGGGGGGCCCCGCGGCCCACCGGGACTGCCATCTAGGGCCCCCTGCCGATGACCCCCCTCACCTATTACAGCGCCGCTGATTGGGAGAGGTCTGGACCAGCGGGGGCCCATGAGGGTTGGGGCCCACCGGGTTTTTTCCCGATGTCTGGGAAGAATGTATACAGTACATAACACAAGTATGGCTACATTTTTCGTGTACTATCTATTCTAAGATAAGATGAATACATTCTGCATACCATTTTACCACTACAGTTGTATTTATTATAATTATATACTATTTATTATTATTATATTTATTATAATTATATTTATAAGGAAATATGATGTGGAATACATTTTATCTAAGCAAGTACTGTTTTAATAATGCTTTGAATTAATATGGCTAGAAGTAAAGAAATGAGGAGTATGTCTTGGTAGATGAATGCTGGGCTACATCAATTATATTTTAAGATCTTTTGAATACACTATGTATGCCTAAAGTGAGACCGAAGTATTTTGTTGATATTTAAAAATTAAAAAGTACCTTATTATTTTCAATTAACTGGAGAAAAAATGGTAACATTAAGGAAATTCTGCTCCTTTGTTCAGTGCCAGGCTATACTTTCAAGGTTTTTCCTTCAAAAATTAGGATGGCTTTATTCAGACTCGTTTCTACGTTAGAGAGCAAGTACTTCACTTGATTTTATTGTAGTGCTTTGCCTCTGTAGTGAAAAATAAGTCTATTAAGTCTAAAGCAGTTATTCAGGCTGTTTAAGATAAAATCTCCCATAAAAAAAGCCACTTCGATTAATTTGAAATGTGGTACTTTACTTGTGAGGGTAGCAGCCCTGTAAAGAAAGGTTTCTGCACTTCATTCAGTCTTGACATTGCTTGCCAAACACTTTTATTGATTTATATTCATTCTGTGCCCCTAACATCATGTCATTTGTGACTTCTGCTCAGAGAGAACTTACAGAATTTCTTAAAAAAGAGTAACCAAACAGTCCATATGGACAAAGTTGTACAAAATATGAAACTAAATTATATATAAGTGAGTGTGTGGGAGGGGCTTCCAGGTGTTAATGGGTAAGATAACCCGACGATGGTATATTTCACATTAAAAATCATGGAAAATAGAAATTTATTCTCCAAAAATGACAACTTTATTTCAAGACATACCAGAGGCTGCTTACTTAAATACAGTTCTGCACTTCAGTCTCCATTAAAACATACAATGGTACATGTTTGTAAGGGAATCAGTATTCAGACCTTGGATCCCAGTGGTGCAGTATATGCTCCACCTGTATCCCCCCACTCTCCAATAGTGTCCCGATACCTTTGGGTGATACCCCTCCACTCTTCAAAGTTAGCACCTTTTCCATCCAAGTTCTGGCCTGAAGCCTCTGTGTCTTTCCTACCTAGCCCTAAGCTGTTACTGATTCCCTTACGGAGTGCCTGGAGGATTCTAAATCCACTTTCCTCCTTATTGGGCCACAGCTGCCCTTACTAATTATCCTCACTATCTCATGGACCTAGTGCTCACTCACTTGGATCTTTCCTATTCTAGCTGTTCCTGTTTAACAATGATGTCTTCACTCACCAACAAGACTGCTCACTTTGGATGGGGCACCTCCTTTTATAGCCCTTCTGTGTCCTAGAGCTGGTGGCCTGGGTGAAAATTACACTTAAAAATTAACTTGAAGAACTCCACTGCAATCTGGTGGCCATTCATACACATTACAACACATAGATTTTACATACTGCACATTTCTGTCACACAAAAAAAAAGATTACAACATTCCCACATACAACACTTTCCACCCCCTTACACTCGTGCCCGCTTAAATGTGGCACGTCCTTGTGCATTCCAACAACCACGGCATGTATACAGATGAAAGAGAAATAGGACAACATGGGGGCCCTGGATGGCAGTCCTGGTGGGCCCCGGGCCCCCCAGTCTGACCCTGAAACAGAGTATTAAAGGACAAGTAGCAAAAAGTGAAACTATTTACATTAAGAGGCCTATTAACTAAGGGGCAGATTTATCAAGGGTCAAATTGAAAATGCGAAGTAAAAAAATTATTATTTCAAGCTATTTTTGTGTACTTTGACTAGGGGATAGTCTAAATTTGATTCTATGAGGGACCTCCTAGAACCAATATGGAGTCAATTTGTGGACTTAGAAATTTTTTTAAAAAACTATGAAACAGATTTGATTGAATACAATGTTACTTCAATTAGAAAAAAAACAGATTTTTTTAAAGAAATGTCAATTGGTATTTATTATTTAAATTTTCAAAGTACTGGGAGTATTATTGCACAAATAAATAATTTTGTTTTTGCACAAATAAATAATTTATATCAACATCGGAGTGGATCATAAAGTAGATACGTATTTCTTTTGTCAACAGTAGTGTAATTATCTTATTCCACATACAGTATGCCCAGGAAAGGTGGTCTTCTGACACATTTATAAAATAGGTCAAATAATTCTGCTGTATATATGTTAAATGTATATAGTGAAGCCACACCTTGTAGATTCAGATCTGCCAGCAGTTAGTTATAGAGGTGCACTGACTTTTCATGTTTAGAGGAAGAATTAGGTGGTTATTTAACAGAGGTCCAATTTTAGAGTAATGTGATTTTTTTTTAAACTCTAATACATTTTATTCACAATTCAAATTTTATGTTATTTATGAAAAGATGCAAACGTCTAATTTGATCGAATAATCCCGGCCTAAAAACTTAAACTGACTTTTCCTCCACAAAAAGACTTTCTTTCAGAGTGAAACTTGACAAATATTTGGCTCATCACTACTATATAAATCATCAAATAATTCAAAGGAACTCTGCCATTGATTTCTTCATGAACTTGGCAGGTTTTAGGTTGAGATTAGAGATTAGAATTGTTTCCAGGGTCTGAATTCAACATCTGAATTAAAAATCGAGTTGGTGGTTTTAAATTCAAATTTGTGAGTTTTGACCAAAAAAATAATAAGCTAATAAACATATTTTGACAGTACTTAACAGCTAAAGCGATAGCCAACATTAATTTAAAGTGAAAGCCTGTAGTGTGTTGGCAACAAAACAATGGTTGCATTGGGAAGAAATATGGTAAATAAAATAAAAATGACATAACTTGGTCATATAAAGATATACAGCTAAAGGCAAGACCTTTTTAAGGAAATGTACATGATTATATATATATATATATATATATATATACTGCATATATGTAAAGACTGGTGAATCATACATTTAGACCGTGAGTCTATGGTGCAAATATGTATATATCCTGACGACGGCCCCATATGAGCTAAAACACGTTGATATACCATGCACTAATAAATTACTTATTGATACACGCTGGATGGCGACAGCTGTCAGTGCTTTATATATATATACAATATTGAAAATGGCACAGCACTCTAATTAGTGCAACAATAAAAGGCCCAGTGCACACTCCTATAGGTGGCTCCATCTCGTCTCCACTTAATCTAAACAAAATAAAGAACTGAAGTGGCACTCGAATAATGCAAAAAAAAAATGTTATTAAAAATTAACACATCAACATAGCGACATTTCTGGCAGTCTATGTGCCCTTTCTCAAGCCAAATACAAAACAGTAATACACAGATTGGATTTAAAGCAATATACAGGAAATGACCTCACAATTGGCCTGTGGTGAGTTAATTAGTAAACCAACATAATATAACTACACGGTACTATACACAATGAAATAAACAAAAATAAATCATAATCTTTATTAAGTCCTAGAGGATGTAATGACTGAAGTTTATTAATCCACCACACCTCTCTTTTCTTTAACTTAAGCTCTCTCTCTTTAAATTAAGTATAAATTTTGAAACTATAAATTGGAATTTATCTATGGCCCTCTTCTAAAAAATGCTTTGATACCAATGTAGTAATGCAGTATTGCCTAGATCTATTGTTAAGCGATGTTGGAAAATCCATGACTTCACCATCTGTGTGCTCTCACCTATATACTGTAGATGATGCCACAAGGACAGGTCAGCACTTATACAGCAAATTTAGAAACACAGGTATAATATCTACATTGCTGTAATGAATGAATACATTCAAAAACATATGGTGAAATGTAATATTGGGCGCTAACGCAAAAGTCATTTGCAATTTGTTTGCAATGAGAATAAGGGGCAGATTTACTAAGGGTCGAATTTCGAATGCAAAAAAATATTCGACAAGGGAATAGTGGGTTATTAAAAAAATTCGAATTTCGAGTTTGAATTTTTTTAGCGCAATTCGATCGATCAAACGATCGAATAGGGGGGAATAGTGGGGAATTAAAATTCGAATTCAATTTTTTTTTAGTGCAATTCAATCGAACGAACGATCGAATAGGGGAAATTCGATTGAATCGAATATTCAAACGATTTTAAGCGATCGATTTTTCTTATTTGATCTTAGGGAATGATCCCCATTTCGGTAGGTTTAATCTGGCGAAGTAGGTGATCGAATTTAATTATTCGTATTATTAAAATTTGAATATTCGAATCATTCGAATTCAAATATTCGATGGTCGAATTTGGTCGAATTTTCCTAATTTGCATATTCAAAATTCGAATTCAAATCTTTTTGAAAATTCGATCGAATATTTGAATCCCTCATGTGATCTAATGTGAATTTAGTAAATCTGCCCCTTAATGTTCACAAAGTGAAAAATGTTGCCTTTGCAAACACTTTGCCCCTCACGCAACAGTAGGATAGCGATCGTGAATTGTATCGTTTGTGATAGCATGCAGTGTATTTAACAAATCTTCTTAATGACAAAATTGTTATGTTTGCTCCAAAAGTGTATGCATCCTTCAAGCAGGTGTTAAAGGTTCACAATGTGCAATTAAGATTCACAGTGTGATAAAAAGCCTAAATAAGAATATTACATTGTGACATGCAAAATTTTATATGTGCCTGGATCTGCATGCATCCAAGGACATGGGAATGGGAGGAGGTTAGAAGGGGGGGCCCTGTGGCTAGTGTAGCCTAGGGGTCTTCTGCCCTGGCATTTATACAGAGGACCAGCTGGGGATTCATGTCTATTAATTGTTTGAGCTCAAAAGTGGTACTGAGAAAGTGGGGTAGTCTTGTTCCCCCACCTAATACTACTGACAAATCTCTGTATAAGAAGGGGAATTTTACTTAGGAATATTTTGTTGGATGTGGAGTCCAGTAGGTTTTACTGTTGTGCAATGTAATTGTGGGATGTATACTTTCTAATACAAATACTACAAGTGGTTGGTTGATGATATGGGTGCACAAAAACAAAATTGGCTCTGAGTACAGTGACCCAGATGATAAAGACAAAAGACATTAAGGGGCAGATTTATTAATGGTCGAATTTCGAAGTGAAAAAAATTTGAAATTCGACCATCAAATTTTTTTTTAAAGGGCTTTTTTGATTAAATAAGTCAATTTTCGGTCAATTAAAATCAATTCGAATAGAATGATTTGAAGGATTTTGCGCAAAATCCTTCGAATTCCTAGGACTTAGAAAAAATATCAGGATAGGTTCTAGGAGGTCCCCCATAGGCTACAATGACAATTTGGCAGCTTTGACGTGGTGAAGTGGCGAATTCGTAGAATTTAAAGGGCCAGTACTTCGAAAATTCGACTTGTCGAATTTTCAAATTTTTTCTATTTGACTTAAATTTTGGCCTATTCGATAGCTGAAGTAGCCCAAAATTACTATGAAATTCTAATTTTTTAAATTCAAATTTTATTCGAATATTGACTTCGACCCTTAGTAAATGTGCCCCCTAAGCCTCAATCTCTAAACATGAGAGAACAACACTTAAAGCTACTTGTTTAAAGGGAGAGCTGTTATGCTACCCACCATATTACTAAGCAAGATAGAGAATTTTAAAAATAGTTTTTAACTTAATAGACGTATTTTTTTCTATATATATATATATAGATATATCTTTAACAGCACCCAGTAGACACCTTTTCTTTTTAATGTTCTCTCTGTTTTTTACGTTTCAGTGGTGAAAAAGAAGTTCTCAGACTCCGGTATATATACAAAAAAGCTTTAGTTAAATCCAGCACATCAGTATAGGCTTCATACTGCTAGCATGTGCTGCTTTTCTGTTCTTCTGGATGTGGCTGGAACTAATTAGTTACACACAATGCTTTCCTTTTCCATGTGATTCTGTGACAATCTATCACCAAGCTTCCCTTAACATAGGGGTAACACAAAAATTTGTAGAAATAGCTTTTCAATTATCCTGGTTTCACTATCTGGCCTTAGATCATCTGCTCAAATGACTTGAAAACACAGCATACCACAGTATTAAATATATCATTGTACATTGGGCAGGATTTTTTTTTCATGTTGCATGCACAGCACATTTAAAAAAAGATATCTAATATTATTTTGTAGTTCTGTATTTTTAACTCCTCCAGCTTGCTGCTGTCAAAAATGTAATAATAAATGATTATTTTTCTCATGGTAGAAATTCTGGAACCATAGCAACAGCACTAACATGTCCATTTTTAGGGAAACAGTTCAAAAGAAGGACACCATTCCAAAATATTAAATGAATCATATGCAGATATCTACAATATATCTGTAACCCTATTTTAACCCTTCATGTATTATATGATGTACATCATCAATATCTTACCATACACAGGTTCTGAATCCCCTTTGCTATATGAAAGGGTACCAGGAATTTCTCTCAGTGGCAGTGCTTCCATCTAATGGGATCAGGGAATCCACCTACAGGTGGCCCCACAAGGAAACAATAATTACACACACGTGCAGTAATCAATATTCCAACTCTTGGCACAGTCTCTACCCAAGACACAGTCCTCACTCCACTCCTGGTAAGACACACAGTCACAGTCCCAAGAGCTCTTTAGCCCAGATAGCACTACCTGTGTGGTGTTTATACAAATGGCCTGCAGGTGGCACTGTGCATACACAGAACTTTCTGTACAGCTTGAAAGTGAAAGTAAGACTTACTGCTGTTATGTAATGGCTGCATGAACCTGCTAGTAAAGCACTGTTATACTGTCATCCTCGGCTACCAAACACAACAACCTGTCCCCTTTATCTCTGCTTTGGTTAGAGGCACTAGCTCCCATGTAGGGCCACATGCTGGGACCTTTCCTCACACAGGGCCACATGCTGGGACCTTTCAGTACCCTTTCTTCAGGCCGAAACTCACTTTGGTCTCACACAGAACTGGTAAAGGTACCCACAGGCCAACTCCAACACCCATCCAGAGTGTGAGATCTCCCAAACCTCTTTCACTGGAATCCATCTCCAGGCATCTCTTTGATATATCTCTTTCACAATTGTGGGGTTCTGTTATCCTTGAGCCCACCAAGGGTATCACCACCCATGTGGTTTATCTTCATAGCATGGGGCCTGTTGTTGCAAGAAGTGAAAGGGAAAGTAGGCTGAACCTGAGCACATGGCAGCTCAACTATATGAAGAAATTACACAACAGTTACCTTCTGGCCAAATCCAGAATCTGACATGGTACACTGCATTAGTGACAAAGGACTCATCCCCCTCCCTTATCCAATTGAGTTCAAACACTTTGCTGGCCACATCAGGCGATTTCCAACCATGTGGAGATTTCAAGACCATAGAGGAATGTAATCCTATGGGTCCCTACATATCAATGTATATTTAATTCTGTTTTAGATAAGATTCATAGCAGAGGATTGTTCTTGTGTGAATGTATGAACCTCAGAATAGGGTACTAGAATGCTAAACCATGATTGCTGAACTATGTAAATTAGATTTGAAGATCATACTTAGACTGAGAGTTATTAATGTTAGTCAATCAGTTTTAGCATTAGGCAAGAGTTACTGGTTAACTAAATATTGAAAATTGCACAAATAATTTAGCCACTCATGAAATAGCAAAAATAAAATCTTTTTCCTTCAAATTTGAACATATATCTATGGTAAATCACAAATGGGTTATCGCAATCACAAAAGGTATAATATTCTGAGGAAAGTTGTTAATTGCATGTTTGTCATACATTTTCAAGCATCTAGCCAAATTGCTACTGGCAAAAAATGTTTGTAGAAAAAAATGCTGAAGATACACCTAAACAGAAGACGTGAAAATAATCAAACCTTTCTGTGATTTTTTTTTTCAACTTATTTTGGTGCAGTTTTAAAGGGTATAACACAGTTCATATGTAAAGCCTTGCTTCATGTAAATAAACCATTTTCACAATAATATACTTTCTTAACAATAAGGGTCTATGATTCATGATGCACACAAACAAACTAAACAAGCAATACATACAGATGCAGTCACTTGGATTTGTAAGCTTAATGTGTCGTGACTCAGGGCTAATTTAAGAAACTGTGTTATCTAAAGTTATCTTAACTCATTTAATGCATTTAACCTTTTCATTAGCATACCAAAGCACCATTGTTTTCAATGGTGAACTCTTTAATTGGATGGGATGCTGTGACACAATATTCTGTGATAAGTGGGATAAATGGGATAAATGAGTTAAGTCACGATGCATTAAACACACAATCCAAAGTGACTGCATCTGTACTAGGTCACAAAAGCCAATGAACGTGCAAAGTTCTGTTGCTTGCTTGCTCACTTCTTTATTTTACAGTTAGAGTTGTAATATTTCTGGTCAGATTATCTCTGAGGTAGTACAGAGACCATGACAAAATGGTGGTTCAAGGCAAGAGATGTAAAAGGCCAATATTTTCTTAAATGTATATTTCAGTTTGGTAATATTCTTTAATATGTCACTTAATATGATGTAAACTTTCTGTTGCTTAAGTATTCATTTTGGGGGCACAATTTTTCTTTTAAAGGGGAATTCAATCCCTGCCTGCCTCCTCCCCCCCAGCTTACCTCTCCCCGAGTGAGTGGCTACTTACCCTTCCATGCAGGTCCCCTCCGTGCAGCTTCCCAGGCGACATCTTCTTCAGCAACGTCTTCTTCCTGTATCCGTCAGAGCTTGGTGGCGCATGCAAAGTAGGATGCATTTGCCGGTTTGTACTACTGGGCATGCTCCCCCGCTCCGTGATTCAAATTTTTATCATCAGAGCTGGTGGAGGAGAGGCTGCATCGCTAGTGCAGTGAGCGCTATTGTGCTCGCTGCACTAGAAGAGCAGAATTTATGTTTTAAAAAACAGAAATTCGGCTCTTAAACATACCAGAGACGGCTTTTTTGCCACCCCTGGTAACTGGCCGCTCCATGCTGCCTGTGGCAAGATGCTCACCTTGCCTCATGGCCGGAGCAGCCCTGTTTCTGATCTTTTGGCAAGTGTATCCGTTTCCTATGGTGGTTTCATTTTTTGCCTTGAAATATTTTGCTGGGTGGTATGTATATCTATGCTTCTACTGCTGTACATGTATTATACTGAATGGTAATTTTTAAATTGCATTTTACTATTTGAAATATAAAGACATCGTTTTCATACCTCCTGCTGTCGGCATACCCAATATATTTTCTATTGAGTCTTTGGATATGTACTGTGGGTATACCCTTAGGCTAGTTGCACCTCATTTGCTTTATATATAAGAGAAGTGGTACTGCAATACACCCCCTTATAGTCAAATTAGGAGTGCCCTCCATTAATCTGTAGTGACATATACATAGGGGGTATTTACTTAAGTCCAATCAGGCTTTTTGGTGCAAAACTCAAATTTTTATTTTTTTGAAAAAAATTTTTGGGGATTTATTAAAGTCCAATGCTAAAAAAAGTCTGAATCCGAAAATCCCCATCTTAGACCTGCCGAGGTTGTATATAAGTCATTGGGAGAAGTCACTATCCTATTTGGAAGTTTCTGTGGTCTGTGCTGGAATTAGCCGAAAATCTGACAACTTTTCTACAATAAGGCTGAAAAAATTGATCATTTCTGGAAAAACCTCCAAAAAATGCATGACTTGGATTTTTTCTTGAGTCTTCCCCAATCCGATTAAATTGTGCTTTTTTTCATAATAAAAAAGGTCAAATCGTATATTCTAGTTTGGTCAGACGTTTTTTCATTTAAATAATCAGAAAAATTCAGATTTTAGTAAATAACCCTCTTAGTGTGTGTAAATATGATAGGGATCATAGACTGTAAGCTCCACTGGGAAATAAAATCTTTGTAAAGAAAAAAGTCAGTTCTATTTAAATAACAGGAAATTTAAAACAAAATAAGTAAGAGTTGATGGTTCATTTTAATATTATAATTTTAAAATAGAGCCTCTCCATTTATCTCTTTTCCTGTAGTTTTCTTTTAAATACAAATGTAGCATATTCTGAAATTCATATTTTCAGTTTAGAGTTGTCAGAATGTCATATAGCTAATACCTCTCTGCAGAGTATATAAATAAATTGCCATTATTTGTTTGTTTCAAAATTCTGAGCTTCTCTTTCAAACCCTAGTAAATTCTGTTAATGTTTTCTGCTGAACATGCAAAATACTCTTACTTATTCTGCTTTTGAAGTGCAGATTATAAATTGAAGGGACACAGATGAATTTAAACTAGCATTTTGCTTTTTACTCTAGCAGAAGTAATTTTGAGCCTTTTATTTTAGTCTCTTCTTTCTGCATAAGCAGTTTACATGCAATGCTTTAAAGAATGGAGAAAAGTATAAAATCAGTTGACTTCACGGAATGTGTGTTTTCTAAATTACTTTCTAGGTCATTTCTAGGCCACATCGGATATCAGAGTAGCGGGAAAATATCACATTATCAAATAAATGATCACTTCTCCTTATTTTGTATCCAGGTAGACAGTCAACATCATCTTATTTTTACAAGTTCTGCATACTTTATAGTCAGGGCCATATTTATACAGGGCCTATTCATAGGGTGGCAGCTTTTAGATGGTAGCCCTCGAGTGCCTAAATATTGAATTAAAGAAAGAGGTGAAAAAGAGGCGATTCATGTTAAGGTGGAGAAACCATCCCTGAACAGAGGCGGGGGCCTTCGACACCACCTGTCTGCTACATACAATGCTGTTCTCGCATCTGTTCCCCGGCGGTTTCAGAACTCTTGACACATCCATTCATGCAACTCTCACAAGTAACACCTGTGTCTAGGAGTTGCATGACACATTGGTTATTCTATTACTGTAACTACACAGAATCAAGACCACTGTGAATTTCAGATGTCACCTCTCTGAAGAGTTGCAGTGTATCATTGTGATTGGATTGTTGGAAGAGTTTATTTGCCGAGAACTCCCCTACACCAGTCAGTTGAACTGAAGAAGCTGCTTGGATGAGCAGTGAAACGTCTTCATTAAAATATCTCAGCAAGTCCAGTTGCTTTGAGTTACTTTTTCTATATATACAGTATACCATGACCTGGATGAATGAGAATCTTCATAGTTATTGAATTAAAGGTTTTTTTATCAAAAACAGCCAACAGACAGACAACAGCATGTGTGCCCTTAGCTTTATGTGCATATTATTGAGCAGCTACAACATTGTTGCTGAAAGACATTGAAAAAACTATGATACAAATAAGAAATTAACAGCAGCTGCACCACACACACCAGACACACACTCACATACACACACAGCAGACACACACACACACACACACACAATTTGAACAAAGCTAGAAGCAATGGTTGTTCAACAGCTTAAGCTCTAGAAATGACCTATGTTTGATACAAATAATGTTTGAGTCGCAGAACACCTAGATCAACCCTGCAGCTAAATGCATATTAATTTTGAGTCTCTTGTAAATGACAACCCATGTATTCCTCACACTTTCTAGAACATAAATCTCCATTAAGCTAAAGAATGCATGCATGTAGAACAAAAATAGATCAGAGTAAATAAACTAAACAGTGTATGACTTTATTTGTAATATCTTCAAAGAAAATGATGAATCATAATGCCGGTTTATGTACATAAGTTTAGAGCTTGAATTACAGTAAAGGTAAAGGTTTTGTTTTTATTTAAAATCTCAAATTTCTTTCAGTATGTTAATTCAAACTGAGCTCATGATTCATCAAGAGATCCATGCACCTTGTTTGTAAGACAAAGAAATGTGTATGTTAAACGGAGTGTGGGATGAAATTACCCAGAGGAAACCCCCGCAGACATGGGGAGGATATGCAAACACTTTAAAATCAAATGCTTTGCCACAAGACAGAAATACTAACTACTGGGACATTTTCTGCTATGTACAATTAAAATATAGGATTCAGCCTGAATAGCAGATACTTTTTTTCTGCTTTATTTGTTTCTTTTTTATATCTACAATTTTCAACCTTGAATGTGTTGAGCATTCCAAAGGTTTTGCTTTTGCAGCTGCCTAGGTAACCATTGAAGTGTGCTTATAATTGGAATTGCAAATTGTGTTGGGTGTATGCTTAAATGTAAGACTTTTCACAGCTTTGTGATTTAGTACATTTGACATACATTAAACATCGGACTTTTAACATTCTGTCTTTTCCCTTGGTGTGCAGATTATCATTTTCCTAGTTATTTTATCAGTGCTGAAGCAAAAACATCTCTGCAGAATGCCATATTTCAGGATTACTGGCAATAAAATGATTGAAAAGCATATCATTTAATTTCAGGACTAAGGATTTATGTTATGTATTAGTTGAATGAAACCCTAGTGGTGGCCATGCTGCATGTATTTATAATAGGTACCAAGAATAAAATAATCCATTTCCTTTGGATAGTTTTTTGTATCTTGAATTGAAATACTAAGGGAGAGATGTTGCAGGGTGTTCCCTTGCTACTAAAGATGTGTTTAGCTATGCATGCAGATGTTGCTTTGCAGGTAGTCAGTTGGATGAGGAAATGGGGCCTAATTTGTTATTACCCTAGATACAAATGCTTGCAAAATTCACCATTCATTCAGAAAGCACTTGTGTTCTGAGCATACCTGCTCTTTGTAGCTTTCTGCAATGAGATTTGAAACAAAGTGCAAAACATAGCTCTGCCAGGTGCAAGGTAGCCCTTTGCTTACTTTAAGGACATAGCTCATGTTTACTGTGTCAAGGCTTGCCATCATTAATTTTGTTGGGTCATCTTTTTGAGTGGCACACACATGATCTATGATTTCTGGTCAGCTGTCAAGACGTTGAGCAAGTTAGTAGATGGATAGGGTGCAAGAGAAATTCAGCATCTGCTGAATGCTGTGAACTTTTTGTTTATGTAAAAAGCATAGTGCAAAAATATGGCAGATTGTGTCCTTATTTTGCACTTCACACCATGCACTACATATGGTCTGTGACCCATGTTGTCTTGAGAAAAAAATAAAAATGGAACATTATTTTTGTATAAGCATTCAATACCAAATCAATATTTATAAACAAAGCTTTTGCCGAAACAGCTTTAACAGGGATCCTCAGGGTTGCCTTAATGAATAGAGGGGGTGCAAACACCCACGTGACCGCACCTGCTCTTTTTTTCTGGATGCCCTAAACAAGTGGTTCTCAACCTTCCTAATGCTGCGACCCTTTAATACAGTTCCTCATGTTGTGGTGACCCCCAACCATAGAATATTAAAATATTTTCGTTGCCAGCCCAGAGCAGATTGTTAGGAAAATACAGGAGACAACGCGGCTGAATAAAGGCTTGTTTTCTGTGCGTAGTGTGGCAAAAAATTTTTGCCACACCCATTTTGTGGTCACACCCCAATAACCATGTTAATTTTACAAATTTTAAATGGGCAGGGAGAGCTTTATGGCAGTCCTTACTAAGGGGATATAGAAAGTTGTAGTGCAACTGGCTTCCCTACACAGTTTACTGAACTACAACTCCCAGCACCAACACCCGGAGAGCTACAACCTTGCCCCAGCGCTCGTGGGGAGAGAAATGAACCTGCTCCTGGAACCCCTTAAGTGACCCCTGTGAAAGAGTTGTTCAACCCCCAAAGGGGTCCTGACCCCCAGGTTGAGAACCACTGCCCTAAACCTTCTTTTACTCAAGATTCCTAGAGTAATTTTGCTTGCTTAGAATTGTGTTGTGGCTTCAGATTCTACAAATGTTTTCCTAGGCCATAATTCCAAATATTGTACCCAACAGTTGTTACAATTCCCAGCATCCCTTGAAATAAGCTTGTGTCATGCCTGAGGGCTTATTTATGACCGCAGACGCAGTGGGCAACTTGTGCTTTCCTTTGCAGTGAGTTGCATGTAAAACATTCCCCAGGCCACAAATGCATACTTTCACTAAATCCAGAGGCAGAGCTGAGGGATGGTGGGGGACAGTGGGTTGCTTTATGCATGCCTTGATTGCAGGATTAGGGGTAGGGCTATGGTGCCGGTGCATAAATCAGTGCTGGAGCTTAATTCAGCCCTGCAAGCTGTTTAGTGCTTGGCTGCAACCAGTATATTACATAAAAAAACTTATATGCCTTAGTTACTCATATGAGATTCAGGATAAAGACCATAGCATTTAATAAAGTGTCGTTTAAAGGATGTAATGGCAGCTTATTAATACAGATTTGTTTTTGTGTTAACAATATTAAAAAATCATGCACGGCATTAAATGTGCGCTTGCAGATTCACTAAATTCTGATCATTCATTTACAACGGTGTGTTAAATAATTCTTTATACATTAAACACCACATTTAGCGTCTGTTGAAAAGAAACACTCAAATATATTTTTTATGTAGGCTATCAAGCAGAAATGTTTTTCAGACACTTTGATGGCTTGGATTTATTGAAGAGAGGATTTTGAGTGCATTTTCTAACTTCGCCATTTCCGTCACGGCAGCAAATGAATCTAAGCTTCTGCTGTTGGTTGCTGTGCTGGCTTCCTGACATAGCATGCCTTCACATTTTTATGATTAGAGAATAAACTAAACCATTATGTATTAATCATTTGGTTATGCTTATTAAGTGACCACTTGCTGTCACTTTATTACATCTATGGTCAGTGTCCTCTCAATGGAACAATACAGAAGTACAAGGATGAAAATCTATTAAATCTGTTATTGAAATAGCTGCTTATCAAAATATTTCTCTTTATAAGAGGCTTTAGAATGATAACCATGACTCTGGCCCTGAGCTTCTATCAAATTAATACTGTGCATACACTGTACTGTCTAAACTGCTAAAGGTGCTAGAGTTTATGTTACTGTTGTGTAATGGCTGCATGAGCCTGCTAATAAAGCACTGTTATACTCCACTCATCCTCAGCTATCACAACACATGTATGAATGTCTGAAAAATTTAAATCATTCATTTGTTTGATAGGCTAGGTTCTTGATTAATCTTTGCAACTCTACATATTCCAGAATTTGTGTGGGTTTAAGGATAATTTTTTATAGTTTGAGTAATAAGTTTCTGTTCATAATGGTAGTGTCCATAGTAAATGTATAAATTGCCCCTTATAGTTTTAAGTGGAACTCTAGTTGTCCTCCTTGCTCCTGCACCATATGAATTATTAGTCAATGGTATGTACTGCAAATAAAACAAAATCTATTACATGCTGTCAGTGATGTTGTCACATTAAACAGAAGAAGAATTAGGGAGTACACAGGATCCAGTGTCCCCAACCTGTTGTAATACTACAGCTTCTAGCATAACAGGGTGTTAGAATATACTAATAATTGTAACCCAAAGTTTACAGGAGAGCTTATATCCCCTTTTAAGGTCTTCCAAAGATTTCCTGTAGGGAATGTTGTCACATGAGTAACAAAAGAAAAAATGCTTAAGCTTGTCACAAAATAGTGTGAAAGTTGTAGTTACACATTCTAGGAATTTTGCCTTGGCATCTCAGCCTTGATAAACTGTTAAGCTGCCTTGCTTTAGTAGATCTTGTGTTAGCTCCTTCCTCTAATTCAGCAGTTTGGAATTTAAAGCTGCATCAAATTTATCCTTCTATTGCCATAAATGTCAAGGAAGAGATTGTTCATTTTATATATTATGGTTTGTAAAAAAGGTTCTGTTCTGGTACTAGATTTGACATGCAGTCTTTTTCTGACTGTTCAACTTGTTTAACACAGTGACATAACTGGTCATAACACAGAAAACGCAATATGTAAAAAGAGTTGATTTTGCAGATCATGACAGGTTCCAGGTGTTTAATTGTGTCAAATAAAAGGACAGTACTGGATAATATCTACTCATTTATGACTATGAAGATGTTTTATTCAATGGGACTGACAATGGGTCTCAGTAGGTGGCAATACATACAGGATGAACCTTTAGGAAAAGACCCAACCAGTTGTTACAAGAAAAAGGTATTAGGTTGCTTAAAACAACTTGAAAAGGAGAAAGCCATTGATTTTGAGTTTTAAACCGCCGTTTGTACCCCAGAGAAGCCACACCATGCTTATACGGACATCTCCAAGATACACAAAGAAGGAGCCCAGTGTCGGACTGGCCCACCAGGACACCAGGAAAACTCCCGGTGGGCCAAGGTGTCAGTGGGCCCTCATACTGCTAAACTTATTTCATGGCCATTCCCTATTTCTATGAGAACAAAGAAGCTAAATAGATTGAATAATTGATTACAGTATGTAAAGAAAACAAACTAGTAGAATAGAGATTGATTGATTGATTGAGGGGATGAAGAATATTAGTACTGAGAGTGGGCCCCTGGTCTAAGGTTTTTGGGTGGGCCCCTGGTGTCCCAGTCCGATACTGAAGGAGCCCCATTAAGGCCCATTGTCAGCAGCACAAATTCAGTGACACACAGCATTGTAAAATTCTTGGCTAACATCTTAGCCCAATTGGTAGGCAATACAGTACATCATATCAAGAATGCCAAAGACTTTATAACCAAGATTCATGGTGGTACACTAGAGGCAGAAGAAACAATGGTAAAATATGATATCACTTCATTGTTCACATGTATACCTAGGAAAAAGGCAATTGAGACTGTAAGAATTTTACTGTAGCAAGATACACATAGTAGGCTAACTATAGTCATCCCATATGTAGCTGAAGTGTTGGAGAAACTCAGGAGGATTTTCAACAAACACCACGTCCCTATGTTTTTCAAACCTAGCACCACACTGAGACAAACCTGGTACACCCTAAGGATCCAATTCCTAAAGAAAAACAAAGCAATGTGGTATACGCAGTCCAATGTAGCAAGGAGTGCACTGATATATACATTGGGAAGACAAAACAACTGCTCACCAAGCGAATAGCTCAGCATAAGAGGGGGAACTCTATAGGGCAAGACTTGGCTGTCTTTCTACACCTAAAAGACAAGGGACACTCTTTTGAAGATAACAATGTCCAAATCTTGGATAAAGAAGACAGATGGTTTGAAAGAGGAGTGAAAGATTCATGTCAAAGTGGATAAAATATCCCTGAACAGAGGCGGGGGGCTTCAACTCCACCTGTCTGTTACATACTGTACAATGCTGTTCTCACATCTGTACCCCTAAGGTTTCAGAACACTTCACACATCCATTCATGCAAAACTACACAGAATCAACACCTCTGTGAATTTCAGATGTCACCTCTCTGAAGAGTTATCATGTGTGGTTGTGACTGGATTGTTGGAAGAGTGTTTTGTCGAGAACTCCCCACATCAGTTAGTTGAACTGAAGAAGCTGCTTTATAGTTTACTGTTGAAATTAAATTTCTACCTATGTACAGTATGTGAGAGAACATTCTGTACACATACTGACACCTGAGAGGGGATATTACAGCATTTCTACAGGCCTTATGTATTTGCAAGCATAGTTCTTTCCATTAGTGGGCCTAAAATAAAAAAATTGTTGTCATACTTACCATAATTTTCTGTTCCTTATTATCACCCATAGAAGCATCTTAAACACTTGGGTAACTTCCCCACAGTGATTAACACAGAAAGAAAATTCTTTGACATCATAAAAGGACCAATCCTCCTACCATGAGTGGTGTTAGGATCAAATGTCTAATATATAAGTAATATTTAAAGTTTCTGCAATAAGAATCTGGAATAATTAATTGGTGGGAGATGCTGCTATTGGTGATGATTTATTTCCTGGCCATCCCCTCATAAAATCTAAAACACTTGGGTTAGTCTCAAATTAGTGGCCTGCAGAACTTTACAAAAAAAGGCTGGCACTTGCAAAGACAGGCTTGTCAAAGCATCAAAGTAGTTTATTACAGTACACCGGGATACAGCCTTACGCGTTTCATATCAATCAGATACTTAATCATAGGAACTTTGACTAAAACTGCAGAACTTTGACTAAAACTATCCCTGTGATATGAATCAATGTCCAACTTACATTGTTTAAAAAACATGTTTGTGGATGTCAATGTTGCAGCAAATGGTTCTAGAGTAGTGATGGGCGAAACGGGCGCGTTTCGCTTCGCCGAAAAATTTGCGAATTTCCAGAGAAATTCGCGAATTTTTCGCCGATTCGCGAAACGAGTCGCGCGTCGTTTTTGACGCGGCGAATTTTTGCTGGCGAATTTTTTTGGCTGTTTCGCGAATTTATTCGCCAGCGGCGAATCGCGGGAATTCGCCGCGAATTCGCCCCTGGCGAATAAATTCACCCATCACTATTCTAGAGCTGCTTGTGCCTCAACTGCCCAGGATGTCACTATGCCTATAGTAGAATGAGCCTTCACCATCTTAGGTAACGGTTACTGTTGCTTCCTTAGAGAAACGTGTAAAAATAAAAACTGGTTAAATAGATAGGCTGTGTAAAATAAAAATAAAATCTAATATAGTTAGTTAGCCAAAAATGTAATCTATACAGGATGAAATGAATGGGTGTCTAAAAGAATAGAACCCTACTTCTTGCTTTTCAGCGCTCTAACTCTGAGGTAGTCAGCAACTTGAAGGGGCCACATGGGACATAACTATTCAGTGAGTTTGCAACTGATCCTTAGCATGCAGCTTAAATTCAAAAGCAACAATTATGACCTGGCAAAGCAGGAAGTAGTGTTCTGGCTATTATTTTAGCCATCCAGCCTTTACAGATATCTACACAAATGGATTGTGTAGATAGATTATGTAGATTTTTGGTCCTCAAGGAGTAAGGAGCCTACTTCAAAGGGGAATGGGTAAATAGATAGACTCCTTAACAGACAGACAAAAAAAGGTATATAATTTACACTAAACAGCAAAATCTTACATAACTACAATATTTTATACCAGGACAGTATATTATGTAGAAACAATAGATTAGTAATTAAAGGTTTAGTTAACCTTAAATTTTATTTTGACTGTGATGTAGACAGTGGTATTCTAAACAAATTTTCAGTTATCTTTTTTTTCTCTTTAATTATTTACATTTCTTGTTCTGCAACTCTCAGGCTCCGAATCTAAACTGTTATCTGATTGCTAGGACCTGGTTAGACCAGCATCTCAGCAGCAGTGTTGAATTTTAACAAATGGCATAGGGGCTGAATAAAAAAATGTACGTAAATAACAATAAAAACAGCAATAAAACTAAAGCCTTATGGCGAGGGCACATAAGCCTGAAATTTATCAAATCTGATATGTGTGTCAGTTTGTCAGAACGGGTTTGCCTGCATTTGGATGTTGAATATATTTCCAGTATTTTATATGGAGTATTTGAGCACAGTTGAGATCAGCAGCAGTGATGTGCATTAATACCCATCCAAATCCTTATTTCCCAAGTTGATATTTGCATTTTATACTGCTAATAACTGGCTTTCTGCAAACCCAGGGTTAACTGTATACATGAAATTCACAGCTCTGCAGTGGTAAACAAACTGGAGTGATATCGAAGATTCTAGTGAAGTTGTGCAGAGTAAACTTGTCTAGATTTCTAGAAAATCAAAAATTTGATACTGTCCTTGCATTATTTAGAACTTTTGGTATGTACATGTAAAGCCTTCAGCCTTATCACTGAACTCCTATTGTATGAAAAGCTTTTAACAGTCTCAATAACAATATACCTCATATAATGATATTTCCTTCATTAAAGCAGAATTTAGTTGTAAAAATGTCAAGGATTAGGGATCATAGTAGGATTTTTATTTGGGGGGAGGGGGGCTTTAACATAGACAAATCTATAGCAGGACATTTTAAAAAGCCTTGGCAGAAATGGGTCTCTAAGAGGCCAACTTTCTCTGAGGCTAATATACTAAATAAATGGAGATTTTCTCTAACATTATTAAAGAAATGCAAATATCTGTTGGTTTCCCTGGGGAACAGAGAAAACTGAAACAAAACTCTCTGCATATAAATGGAAAGGTTAGCTATAGAATGTATTTTTAGAAGCGCTTGCATTTAAGAGATACAATGCAGATGTGACATCAGTACGATTTGATGATTATAAATAAAGCCATTTGAATATGTAACCAGGCAAGCAATAAAGGAAAATGAAAAAGCATTTTTCTAAGGTGAATGAAGTGTATTATAAATACATATATTTAAATATAGGAATAATGCAAAAACTAAGCAGGCGGGTGTGGAAGGTTGCTTATTTGAATGAGAAGGCAGATATTTTCAAACACTTCTTGATATCAATTTTTACTTCTTGACTATTTATTGTGTTTTTAGTTTTTATTCAAGTTCTTACAGTGAGCTTTATTGGTTTTTCCTATGATAGCTGGCAAATCAACTAGCATTGCTGCAAAGCTTCCGTTAACAATAAAGCATCACAGTTATAAAACTCCATAGAAATCAAAGCATAATTTACAAGACAGAAAAAACATTCATGCTAACTAACATCCACATCTTTTCAGCAAGATGGTTGACCTAGAATCCACTGTGACAGAGAATCTATATGATGTGGTAAAATAAGTTACAAACCACATAAAAGATTCAGTAAGAAAGGTAAAATATTAATTTGAATAGATAATGCAAAACAATTTGGTATAGTTATAGATTTGGTGATCTTTAACAACTTGATTAAGGGAATTTTTCATAAGCTAAGAATGATGGTTTGGGGATGTTTCTGTCAAATTGAAATAATGTCAATTTAAATGTCTAGGGGCAACCTTTAAAGAATATTACTAGAAAAAGACTTAGACCTCCAGCAAAATAACTAATTGGCAAGAAAACCATTCATGGGATCATTTCTGTCAGTGAAATATGTAAAGAAGAAGAGTCTATATTATAGGTCAGACGCAAGACATTTTCATTTTCTGAGATGTAAAGAGTTCTTCATTGTAACAGCAGGAGGGCTATTGAATATTCTTTCAGAGCCTATGATGGTACATTTAATTATTGCTTTCAAAAAAGCATGCTAGATTTGTATATAGAGTTGCAGTAGCCAGTCCTTAAAGCACAATACATTGATCTTCATTGTATAATTGTAAAGAGTAAAGCATCTTGAAAAAAAAGATATATTTGATTGACTATTGTCACTTCTGAACCCAAGCAAATAGCTTTTAACTGAATCACTGAATTTGTTCATCTTAAATATATGGGGTCTGTTATCCAGAAACCCATTATACAAAAAAGCTCAGAATTATAATAAAATAATCCAAACTTTTAAAAATAAATTTCCATTTTCTCTGTAATAATAAAACAGTACTTTGTACATTACTTGATCCAATGTAAGATAGAATTGGATGCAGAACCAGCCTATTGGGTTGATTTAATGTTTACAGGATTTTCTCGTAGACTTAAGGTGTGAAGATCCAAATTACGGAAAGATCCATTATCCAGAAAACCCCAGGTCCCAAGCATTTTGGATAACAGGTCCCATATTTGTAGTACAGAAGACAAACACAGGGCTAACAAGGCAGGTATTTGTTCAACTCCAAATAGTGTAACCTTAACACTGCAATCTAATTTTGTTTTTGCAGACTAGCACATAGTATTGCCATCTTACAAGCATAATTTTTTAGATGGAATCAGAAATCACAGATATGGATCCCATTGGCTGTTATGGATTACTAGGCTGGTGGAGGCTTTATACCTATATGACTGTATCAGTGTAGTGGTCACATTTATGCACACAACTCCTATTATTTAACAGACATTACTGGAGTGTCTATTTTCAGGTTTATAAATTTGCGTAG
>CM044432.1:64355821-64374767 GCA_024363595.1 Xenopus borealis | reverse complement strand
TTTTTCCCATGACAGGATCCCTTTAAATAATAAAACAGTTCAAATATATTATGCAATCATTACTACTCATTAAGTGACGGCATCAACAGCTTCCGTAGGGCTTTCTTGGAAAACCAGAAATATTATTCAATAAGCAATACATTTCATTTTACATTGCAGCCAATGCTCATCATTCACATTCACAAGACTCAGGGTTTATACTTTATAGAATTTATAGAATTATTAACATGTATTTCTATAGCGCCAACATATTTTGTAGCGCTGAAGAATAAACACCACCACCCAGGATTAAATATTTAAAAGCAGAAAGGGATATGATCTCAGCCAGTCGAGACACTTCAGGTCACTGCTTGCTAGCTTGCAGATTGGTCAATGTCTGGGATTCACACCACTACTGACATAAGTTCAGGTTTTGTCCAAATTGGAAGAACTGCCAATGGTGAATTAAAACATCAACAAGTTATCTGAAGCCATAAACTTTTCTGCAAATTTGTATTTTTTTTTTTCAACCTGGGGCTATTACTTCTAGAAGTTTTATTTGCCAGATGGACAGTAAATTGCAGGTGCATCTAGTTAAGAAATAGATGGGTTAATGCAGAATTGTTTGGTGTTTTATACTTAACATAACACCAAGCTTTATTGGTTGATTATATATACTAAAAACTCTATATTTGTTAAAGGTACAGATGGAGGGTCCGGTATTGCAATGATACAGCATGATAATTCTGATGTTTTTCACAGGAGGGCCTTCCACTGAGACCAATGGAACACAAGGAAGAAATGTGTGAACTTCTTGCATGAAATGTTGTAATACTGAGTGCTCCATCTGTACGAATCAATGCACTGTATGCATTCTGAATGTAAATGTCCTGAGAAAGAGGCAATGTTAATTCACTGGGCATGATGAATAGAATGTCACAGAGGAGACAAATAACATTGGTTTACTGCTAAATCTGCCATCTCCAGTGCAAATTAGAATTGCAACAAAAAAGCAAAAATGTTCTGCCATTCTGGCATTTAATGCACATTTATTTTGTTTGTATTATTTGGGCCTGGTTTCTATACCCACACAATCAGGCAATGATTCAAACATAACATTCATTTATCATCATACTGGATAGTATTCTGTGCCAAAATGCAATCTAGAATTGGTGCATTTTTACCGTCCTTACATTTTAATTCATTTTGCCCATATTTTTCGTTGTGTATCTATTGATTATGTCTATATTTCTTTTGATCTGTGTAGCATTGACAATTGACTATTTTCATTTGTGTCACTAGAATTTATATTTAATAAAAAAAAATCTGTCAAAATTCTGCATCATTCATTCTCCACCCCATGTTTATACCATTGCAGCACATACATGCCATAAATTGCTCTATTTTAGATCCTTTAGTAAAGGTACCCTAGAAAAGCAATGCTACTTGCACACAGTCTACTGATTCCAACAACACAATCTGTAGCCACTCACAGCCAAGACATTACACAACAAGACTTTTATATCAAGCAATTTGAAAGTATAGACTGGTATCCCCACCTCTACATAATAGGATTTATTATTTACAGGCAGACATCTGTGGCCAGGATTCTCTTCTGATAAGCTCAAGGCCTAATGGAGCCCTCATCAGTACAGCTGGAGTTCAATGCCGATAGCACAACAGCTAAAGAGGCTCAAGCTGAGGAAATGTTCTGTTAAAATGAACATTCAACTGCTTTTTATTCTTTATTGTTTTGTGTTTTTTTTTTTGTTTTCATTATAACAAACCAAAAATGTTCTAGGCATTCACCACCTGCCTCTACTGTAAGTAACAAATATATAGAGGAAGGCTTATAGTAACTGTGCAGAGTTACCACATGATTACTGTTATTAAATAGTCAAATATGTTTGGTATTACCAATGATGGAATAACAGATCTACAGCTTAAATGACTTTACTTGATCTTGTCATTATTTTATTGTGCACATACAGTGGCTGTGTTGACACCCATTTATTTGTCTCCCATAAGAAACTGAAATCTATCATTTGGTATAAGGTCTCAATGACTATACTGTAGTCTGAAGATCTCCAAAGCTGAAATCTGCTCAAAAGCTAAATAAAACCTCAAACAGAAAAAAACATTTTTTTCAGATGTATTATTTCCAAAACAACTAACAATATTGGTTGTGACTTATTCAGACTGAACATTTCCATTAACTGTAGGCCCAACCAATTGGATCTTTGCTTTCACTCACTGCATATATTTTTTTTCATTTAGCCCTTATGTGAACAAAAGATTAACTGAGGAGCTCTGTTCTGTCTGTATATCCATACCGGAAATAATTGTATAATTATTTTTCTTTAAAAAAAGAATAAATTAACATTGTTTTTCTTTTAAAAGAACTACAAATAGACGGGAATAATTGCACTCCAATTTTCTTTACCAAACCCATTCTTTTTTTACCACCATATTTTTTTCTCCTTCATAAAGGAGTCACATCATCCATGATCACTACACCCTACTGTACATCATCAGGCCTGGATTTGTGGAAAGGCCACCAAGGCCTGGGCCTAGTGTGGCAGGATTTTAGGAGGTGGCATGCTGCCCAACCACACCAACATTGGTTCAGAAACACTGGGGATGGGCAGGAGATAAAGGTTTTTTACATTTTTCCATGAGCCAGTCCCCATTGCTTCGGTCTAGAAAAGTTGCGTGAATCAAAGGGAGGTGATGGGGGAAACAAACATCAACAGGCCTAGGGGTGCCCGCTATGTAAATCCAGTCCTGTACATCATCAACAAGGAATACAGTGGTTTACTAATAAAGATGTAATGTTTTGTGGGGTTTGGGGGATTTTTTTCTTTTTATATATACTTTTTTCTGCAAATTGCCTGCCCTACATCCTTATTGAAAATAAAACATGATCCTGGGGATTGTATATACATTTATACAGGGTAAAGAGAGCTCATTTGCTCTTTACAATAGTTTAGTCGTCACAAGATGCTAAAAGAAGCACCACCCGAGTGCCTGGCTAATCATTTTCTCCCCTTTATATGATACTTATCTAATGTTTCTACTATTGTCCCCTTACTGCACAAATGGTAAAAATGTTCTCTCCCATTGCAACTGCTGCACTTCCCTCAGGAATTCTGCCTCAGGAATTATGTCAGTTCAGCCATTAAAGAGGAGTTTTTGTGTTGAGTGGCAATAATTCTGGCAACAAACAGAATAGTCTAGTTTGGCTGGGACTGAAACAGCGCACTGCTTAGCAGACAACCTTTTACTCCTTTGCACCTTGCACATTGTCCTAAACAACTGAATATGTATTTATTTGTTTTGAATGTATAATGTACAATTTGTTCCAAAGGTAAAGCCCAATATTTTTTTTTTTTTTAGCAAACAAAGCTGTGCAAATACAGACAGTGTTGAATTGGAGGGGTAGTGAGTGCAAAAACCTACAGCAATTCAGATAGACTAGATGACATTGTGCAAAATTTTAAAAACATTGCTGACTGAGGTCTGTTTTGCACTTTGCACACTGCCTTCTTTTATATAAATAACTATTTTTTGTCTTCTGCTTGCTTGGTAAGAGCACATCTATAAAGTGAAATGAACATAAGAAACTGCACCTGAGTTTTTTGCCTACTTTGAGGTTGGGAAATGCATGCTGTATACTGTTATATTTGTATTTATCACTTTAACCCATAGGTAATAAAAAACACAGATTGCAGCAATTTAGCAACAAAACGAATCTTTATAAACAGGTAACAATGCTGCCTGCTAATTGGTTGCTATAGATAACAACTATTGAAACATGGTTACATTAAATAACCTTTTTGGAACATAACCTTTTAAAGTAGAGAATATTTGTGTTTCTTGGCTTTCTTTACAGTTTGAAGGCAATTATTAAATAAAATGTTATTCTGCAGTTTGCTCTCTTGAAAGAGCAGCTGTGTTCTAGTATAGTAGAACATCTACAACGCAAAGGAATTCATAACATACCACAATTAGTATAAATGTTTTAAGATATTATATTCATGCTTGAATTAGGAATCCCTACACTTTTCAGAGTTGCTATTATTATGACCATAATGTTATATGTGATCTTTTATATCTTTTTATTTCTAGAAACCAGGCAGAGGTACAGTATATGGACACTGCTTGGCCATCATTTGTGTCATTGCAATAATGTTATGCAAAGTAAAAGCAATGTGTTAAATTGCTTACCTTTTCATTTCAGTCCTATACATACTATTTTTTAGTCACAAAATAAATCAGTTTAAGTTCAGGTTGTTATTTTCCTTAACACAGGTGTCACAAAGAAAACTTATTATGCTATTAAAGCAAGTGGCTATTTTACAGTGTTGCCTCAATATCTGAATTAGAACTATAAAAGCGTAAATGTGCAGCATCTAATTATGAGAGAAGAAAGATTAGTAGTGGCATGAGTTTTACAAGCTGCTATGATTACAGGTTTATTTTAAAAGATGGAGTACAGACTAAATAGACCATCATTAAGTAGCAATAACAGCCTGGCAAAAGAGCTTCAGACTGAAATTTGTTTTGTAAGCCTTCTACAAAATAATCTGTTTTCACAGCAGCATATGATAATTGTGTGTCCGTGGCAGGTTTTCTGTAACACTTGAGTGTATGACACCTTGTGGGACAGTAGAGATAGACTCCATTAAACAGGATAATTTTTAGACATTCAAGCAATGAATGTCTATAACAACTGTGCTGCTTTTAATTACTGTTCCATGAATTGCAAGTAGCCATTGGTATCCATATAGCCATATAGTATCATGCAGCTTACTGCAACCTTTTGAATACGGTCACCCACTTTTATGTATTTACATATGTGTTTATATATACAGGGCTACTTGTATGCACAGAAGAGTATAGTTAAAACACTATATTAACAAAACGGAGAGAGGGAATACAAAAATAAATAAATAAAAGATATAAAATTAAGTACAACATATTAGGCGGCATAAGAGAAGAAGGGCACCGGATTGCACAGCTTACATTCTAAGAGAAGAGGTATCTTACAGAGACACATGACACAATCCTTCATGATGACCGGATATATGCATTACAGTAGAACTTTATAGTAATGCACTATTGTTAGAAACTATAGAAATTGGTTTATTTATTTACCAGTGTAGCATTATATTGGTCAGAAACTATTGCAGTGTCACAACTTTTATATTAATTTATTTAATTCATAAAACTCTATTTGTAGCAATTGCAGCTTTGGCATTCTAGCTTACAATTACTGTAGAGTAAATTTCAACCTATGTCCTCTGTAGTTCCTCCCAGAGGTGCGATTAGCTTGTAGGGAATATTTCTCTGACTTTACAAGAGCTCAATAGGGTTGAAGTTAGGAATGCCTGAATCCACTAATTTGGAATTTGGATGACTCCTGAATCCTCCATGAAAGATTTGGCTAAATATTGAATTAAATCTGCATATGTAAATTGGGAAAATAAAGGTATAAAGAGAACAGCACACAAAAAGTCACATTATTTTGTTGCTGAAAAAGCATGAATACTGGCCTAATTCCGAACCGAATCCTGAATTCAGTGCATCCCTAGTTGAAGTCTGGATATTGTACTGGCCAGTCCATCAAAGATAGTTCTTAGATAGCTTAGAAGTATGTTTTGGAACATTGTCTTGCTGCATGATGCAATTTGCTACCATCAAGCAAATTAAAAAAAAACACATTTCTGACCGATTTCAAACTTTTGATATCATCATAATTTTAGGATCCATTATATCCAGTCATAAAATAGACCTGAGAATGTTTAACTGTCTGCCTCAAGGGTGTTTAAAATGGCAATTGTTAGGGCTTTTGGACCTACTAGGTGGAAACCCTTGCAAATAGTGAGGCGACATTCAAATGCCATTTACATACAACACTGATAGTGTGACAATTTTGCAAAAACTGTAGGCATTAAAAATGCTGTGGAGAGTTCCTCAGGATTCCCTAAGCATGCATTAGACTACTGTGGATTTTTAAAAAAGTGTTTAAAAACAACCCTAAAATAATAAATTCTTCTGAAATGCTAAAGGAGCAAATTTAATTATTTTGTTAATCTATAGGTAATCATTCTTCTAAAGATTTTCTTACTGTACACAGTACATATAGCTACAATGTAAAACTTACTAGAATTCCTATGTGTTATTTTTGTTATCTTAGTGTAATTAATGGTGGTTCTACAGTGGGAAGTTTGTATGTATTTGGAAAATGACACGGACATGGTAAAGTGTGTTAGTGAGCTGGTGTGGTAACTCCCCAGCAGCAGATATTTAAGTTACCTACTGAATACTGTGCATTTCCCTCTCCTCTCTTTTTTTTCTCCAGGATGACAAAGAAATTGACCTGGAACATCTCCACCGACGTGTAAACAGCCTGTGTACAGATGATGAAAGTCCACATAAACAATTCTCCACCTCATCAATTGACCTAACACCACTAGACATTGATTCTTTGCCAAATCGACAAACTCTGGAACAAATAAGTGACTTCAGGAATACTCATATAACAACTACAACTTTTATACCAGAGCAGATTCAGACTCTTAGCCGTAACTTATCTTCTAAAGCTGCTTCTGGTTTTTCCTTTGGCAACGTGCCTGAACACCGAACTGGCCCTTTTAGGCACAGGGCACCCAATGGTGGATTTTTTAGAAGTCCCATTAAAACTATGTCAACCATCCCCTATCAAGCAACTCCTTCTCTAGGGCTTAACCTTGGTAATGACCCTGACCGAGGCACCTCTATATGAAATTACAAGAGAGTCTCTTCACTGTTTCCTTTAGGACTCCCTTTGCAAGGAGCTTCTGTAAAAATATGGGACTAACATGGATGTATTTTTTATATCCAAATTATTAACAATTTTCAAGTTTTGCTTTAGCTTCCTCAATTCAGTCTGTAAATGTATTTTAAAGTTTTTATGTTCACCTCAACATTTCATTAATTGCTGCCTTTTTGTTTATTAGTTTCTCAGTTTCATTAATGTACTTTCTCCCTTCTATTTCTCCAAAGCATCTGCAATAACATCAGTACTCTGCATTATATTCTGCTGCCTCTACCAAGAACTACTGTTGTTGGGTCCTTTGACCGATGGATAAACCCTGCAGTAAAAAATAATAATTCAGGCCACAATAAATTTAAGAATGCAATTTTGTAGACATACAAAAAGCCATTACTATGCTAGTAAAAACCACTCTAAAGGGCAGTATACATCTATATGTACATTTGCTTAACATGAGCCTAAAAAATAGGACTTCTGTAGTAAATGCATTTGTCTTATTATTGTAATTGTTTTTTAAAAATCCATATTTTCCAGATTCTATAACACTGTTTTATTTTCCCTGGACCCATCTCCCACTGCAAACAGGGTAATATTTATTGAGCTTCGAATAAACAACCCCCTCCCTTCCCAAAGCCACAGCCTTTGAACTTATTACCTATGCCTCCTTCAATAGGAAAAAACAAAAATTAGCAAAGCGCAAGAAATTACAAAAAAACATAGATATATTTTAATAAAAACAATAGACAAAAAAGTTGTGCACAAGCCCTATTCGTTGAGCTCATTTTGAAAAAAAGGAGTATACTGCCCCTTTTAGTCTGTTTGCACTGTAACAGTGCATGTGATTTTATGTAATTGTATAGATAAAAATGTTCTTTGTAGGATCAGTATAGTTTATGGGAGAAAGCTTCTATTATGCTACACTATCATGTGTACTTTTTCCATACGTATGTAAGTATAAGAGTTTCTAACAAGCACATTTAATAATGGAAATTTATATGTTGCCCGTGTCTACTGATTTAGCAAGGGCAACAGTATTATTATGGTTGCTTTATTAAAGGTGCCTGTTTGTAACAATATTATGTATGTATGTGGATATATATATATATGTGTGTGTGTGTTTCATGGCTTAAAATCTATTTTCATTAACATTTGCATATTGAGAATATAGTTTTCCTAAAATGAAAAATGATTGTTTTATATATGGATACGCATAGTATTAATGCCAAATGTTTACATGTAAGCAGGTGGTCACATCTATAAGTGTGAACATGTGCTTGTGTGTTTAAGAACCATCAGCCATTGCCACCTATACAGTAGAGTCCTAGTAATACTATAAATATATGAATATATTAAATACAAATGAAATGTATAGTTTAGGTTGTTATATCATTTGAAATGAAACAATGATTTACTTTTTTTTTTTTTTAATTGTACTAAAATGTTAGCTTTGCACACGTTCCATAAATTGTACAATACTGAAATATGTATCACCTTACTATTTTCTTACATCCATGGTTATTAATCGGGTATTTACACCTATATAGATCTGTTTGCGAATACATTTTTCATGTAGTTTGAATTAATGTGCTACAACATGAAATTTTTTTGTATAACAAAACAGAAAGGTAATAATGACAGTTTAAAAAGGAAGATGATTTGATATATCTGTTGCACAAGTTTATATTGTACAGTTCTTTGGTGGAAACATTTGTTACTTACAAAAAGATAGGGCCTGGGTCAGACTGATGTGATAGAATATCAGAGTATCTCTTAGTGGGCTTTCACCCCCGGTGTAAAATTCCTATTGGCCCTTTTTTAATTCCACCAAAAGCCTATATATTCTCTATATCATGTCTCACTCCATCTAAGTGTTGTAAGAGTGAGCCCTTGACATCAGACTCTCTGGAGGGCACTGGGAGGCCCAGTTTGACACTGAATAGGGCCATTACTTTTTATGCAGTAGAAGCACTAACATTCCAGAAATGTAGAATATCTTCAAACATTTACAACGGTAGAGCAGTGCTGGCCTAGGTGCACAACCAAATAGGTACATCTGGATGCAGAAGCATGAGTCTCTGTATTACATACATTTCAAAACAGAAATAGATGCATTGAATGCTTCTTGGACATTTGCATTGCCATCCTTGCACATTGGAAATGGACAATAATGGGCTGCTTTACTAGCATTTGAACTTAAATGTTCATGTAAATTGTAAGTGAAAATGCTGTTTTTTCATTTGTGAATATTTTAGCTTATGAAAAAGTAAATAATGGACAAAATCATCATAGAAAATATGGTTTATTTAATTTAATCAATCATATTTAGAGTTTTTCTTACATGCTGTGAAGTTGTACCAGGTTTTTTTATCATTCAGTAAAAATAAGGATTCAAAATGCTTTTTCATATACGTGTATGGGATCTGTTGATCTGAAACCCATTATCCAAATATCTCAAGCATATGCTCAATTTCAAGCAAATATTTAACATTTTTACAAAATATTTCCCTTTTCTCTGCAATCTTAATACAGTACCTTGTACTTGAGAGTAATTAAGCTGCATGAATCCATAGGTGGCAAAAATAAATCCTACTGAATCTGGGTTTTTTTTTTTTTTTAAAGATTTTTAATAAAGAAACAATGGTGATCCATATGACAAATTCACCCTTATCCTATTGATTAATACATCTTATAACTTTTTTTACATGGGGACAATGCAAGAAACAGATTAAAATTTGAGAATCGATTTTTTCTGAATGTTAGTAAAGCAGCTTCTAGGTACACTATATGGCCTTAAGTATGTGGATATGGGGGAATGTAGACACAGGGCAATGGATCTCTTGAAGCAAACTTCAAGCATACAAGTGACGTAAAACACCCCCTAAAATAGACTGTAGTCTACATTGTGCATATATATATATATATATATATATATATATATATATATATATATATATAGAGCCTCCCTCATTTGTGTACTGAGTTACAGGAGTAATTGATTTGTACTGTTTCTTGCTTGCATAGCTATTAATGCAAACTGGAACTCACTTTAAGGTACCTCTAATGAGAATATAGCTGCTAATGCAAAACATGTCTAGTCTTTCTTAGTATTAGTCATGTTAATGCAGTACCTATGAAGATATGATGAACAATTGTGTAAAGCAGAGGTGGCCTTAATCATTCATGTATTATATATACATATATATATTTTATAATGAAAAAAAAAAAACATGCAGGTCATCTCTTTATCCTTTTATGGAGTCTGAAAATTATAAATACTTTCTATGGCTTTTCTTGTTGAGTAAAATGAGAATGCACCCACGTCTGTGCAAATATTCATTTAAAATGTATTTCTTGGTAATGCAATAAAGCATTCTATCTTCTGATTTTATCTCCATAGTCAGCTGTTCTTACTCACATTTATAAGTACAGCTATATAAATAAACATGACTCAGTGTCACAATTACATATTTCTTAAGGTAATGCAAGCCCTACTTCTGAATAGGGTATGTTTTTTTCCTTTAAAATGAGTTGTGGTTCTAATGAGAAATAGGACGACTGTAAAAGGAAACCATTTCTTTTATTCTGGCTAATCAACAGAATCAGCTGATGCATTATCTTACCTCACATGCCTTGTCTTCTATTGGCTGAAATGTATTTGCCCATTGCATCAAGCACCCCGTGCAATTCTAATGCTGCGCTGGGCTTCAGGATGTTGAAATATAATGCATTGCTCTTATTAGGGATCCTCAGAGAGATTGTGCTCACTCTTACTGGAGCATGACAGAGGTGAGTGTGTTTACTCAAGTAGAGTTCTGTAGTTTACATTTAAAATATAAATATTATTTGTCTCATTATCCAGTTACTGCATTACATCTCTGTGCTCTGCAACATCCACCTAAATCTTGTTTTCAGCTCTTGGGTATTATGTTTAATCTTTTTTTTTTTATACACAACCGACAAAAAGTTGCTTTTAGGGAAAATGTAAAAATTGAAAAATATTTTTGATGCTGTTTCTCCAGGAAGCATCTTGTGTTGTCACTGCTTTTTGTACTAAATCTTCATATATTGTCTACTGTGTAAGGCAGATGGGTTTCTAATCATGCAGAGATCATATTGTTTTTAGGGGGGAGGGTACAAGTGTCATAAGCATGCACATCTTGTGACATCCATTGTCTCATGATTTTTACAAAGCAAGGAACCAATATTAAAGCTATGTAGAGATTTGACAGATGTTGCAGTGGATTTAGCGAAAACATTTAAATAACTGTTAGCCATGTACAGTATTTAAAATAGGCCTATTTTGATGTGCTGCCTATTTAAAATAAAATAAGAAAAATAAATGAAATACAGAACAGTTTTGGAGGCCTCGGTTAAAAGTGGCAGATCTTTCAGTGTATAATTTGTTTAAATAATTTGTCTAATAAAATTGTTTTCTAAACGTTTTCTCTTTTCTTCTCTATGAAGGAGGATTTCTTAATGTAAAACGGCACTACATAAGCATGAAATTGTATTGCATCTCATCATAGTGATTTTACCAATCACACTGAAAGCCTGGAATCTGCAACCTGTTATTTCACACGCCTAGTCAGATAAAGAGAAAATACAAACAAATAAACCAGCAATGAATTCTTCTCTGTCATGTTTCCTTTTCTAAAAAAAACTGAGAATAGTTTTTCTTCCCACACTTTCTTGTTATCTGATACTTCATCTGGCAACTTTTAAAGAGATTTATGTTTGTTTCTACAGCTTGAGTCTCCCATATATGAAGGTATGTGTCTGCCCAAAGGTTTTACTGTTCAGTGTGAAAAGAACAGAGCATGTTCAACTCTGCCCCATAGGACATATGTAAATCTGCAAGTATAGTGAGCAATTGCAATTTTGAGTTCAACTACCATGTTTTTCCCGAAGTGCAGAATTTTTCCCCAGAAATATGGTTTAATTGCAGTCACATGATGCCATTGCTACTCTCCTACTGCAATTGCGTCACACTTTGCAAATCAGAGCCGGCCTGGCATCATTTCCAGTGTTTGCCATGTCAGTAATGTGTTCGTCCTATTCTTATGGCACAACTAAACTGTGGCAATTGACACAGAGCACCGTTCTTCAACAGACATAGCAGCCCTCAATTCCAATTCCACTATATAGACAACTATATGGAAGTGCAATGAGTTCATTTATGCACATTTAATTTAATTTAATTGGTAAGTGCACCTGACTGCAGGGAAAGCAGGGAGACGATAGTGGCAGATTTTCACAAATTAATAAATAAAATAGCATAGTGATCCCCAACCAGTGGCTCTCAAGCAACATGTTGCTTACCAACCCTTGGAGTTTGCTTCCAGTGGTTTCAAAGCAGGTGATTATTTTTGAATTCCTGGCTTGGAGGCAAGATAACAACAGGTACCCTGCCAAACAGAACCTCCTGTAGGCTGCCAGTCCACATCGGGGGTACCAAATATCCAATCACAGCCCTTATTTGGCATCTCCAGGGACTTTTTCATGCTTAAAAACTCTTTTTACATTTGAATGTGGCTCATGGGTAAAAAGTGTATGGACCACTGATATAGACCAACAGCGTTATGCAGTAATATCTGTGCCATTCCATATGGTTCTTCAGTTGAACCACCACAGCTGATCTTCATTTTCTTTTGCCAGAAATGTTGTATCTGGTCCACAGCATCAAAGGATTATTTCTCTAAATGAACCCCTGCCTAGCTATAAATTCCCAGAAGATTGTCTGTAACACTAATCCCATAAACATATAAAATATAAAAGGTTTAGGCTTATATGGCAACATGAAGAGGAACTGGCACTACTTCCAACAGACTAGCATCATCAGCACATATGGAAACTGGCTATTCATGCTATTGTAGACCGTTTTTAGACAAAGAATAACCTGCATCATTAGAAAAACTTAGTTTTCTTATAAATCTGTGGAAAGCACCAGAGCTGGTTTCAGACATTTTTTCCCCAACTGAGATGCCACCTAGTGTGAAATTGTTCTTCTATATAACATACTAATTTAGGTTAAAAAAAGACACATGTCCATAGAGTTCAACCTTTTAAGTCAATATATAACCTTCCTAATTGTTAGTTAATCCTGAGGAGGGCAAAACCCCACTTCTGAAGCCTCTCCAATTGGCTTCCTGATTCCAACATGATAATCAGACTAGTCCCTGGATGAACTTGTACTCTGAGCTATCTTTCATAACTCTGTATTCCCTCCCTGACTAAAAAGCCACCCAACCCTTTTCTTAAAGCTATCTAATTTATCAGCCTGTATGACTGATTCAGGAGAGAATTCCACAACTTTGCAGCTCTCACTTGCAATCAATGGAAGAGTCAGAGCATAAATTACTTTATGGGAAGTGATATACAGTAGAATCAGAGCTGTCACCATACACTGCTCAGGTGCTTGGAGGATATAGAAATGACTAGACGGCAGACAGCTCTTAGGGGCAGATTTATTAAAGGTCGAATTCGAGGGTTAAAAAACCATTGAATTTTAAGGGAATTAAAATACTTTGAATTCGAATATCGAATTCGAAGGATTTTACCGCAATTCGATAGATCGAACGATAGAATAGTAAATGTTCGAACTATAAAATCATTTGAATCAAACGATTCGAAGGATTTTAATTATTCAATCAAATTTTTTCAAAATAGTTAAAACCAATTCGGTAGGTTTAATCTGGCGAACTGTAATTTGACTGTCGAACATTCGAATATTCAAATAACATTTTATTCAAATCATTCAATTTGATTGAATTTTCAAAATTCGATGGTCAAAGTGGCCTTCAAAAATATTCCAAAATTTGAACTCGAATGTTTTTGAAAATTCGATCGAATTTCGAATCCTTCATGTGAGTTTGATGAAACTGCCCCTTACTGTCCAAGTAGATTTTATATACTTAGATAGAAGCATTTGATCTCACTAATTTTTCGGATGTTCGAAGGAAATTTCAAATTTTTTTCGTGAAATAGAACGATCGTTATCCGATCATAAGAATTCATCGAGAAATTGTATAGCGACCAAAATGATAGCTTAAAACTATTCAATAAGCATTCGATGGTCAAATGCTTATCGAATTTCGAATTTGGTTGAGGTAATTATGGGGAATAATAGTAAATTTGCCCCTGTGACTCTTTCTGCCTTTTTCTTTTTTCTTCTTTATTATTTGTGCCTACTTCGATATATATTTGGCTCACTTATTATTTTTGTAACTTTTTGTAACCCCCCTTTTTTCATGCAGTAAATATTGTTTATTTAATTTTTCGAAAACTGAGAGTGCAATCCATCTTTGGTTTTTCGTATATATGTTTTGCAGACCCTCATGGGGAGCCTCCAATAGGTTAGCATCTCATATTTTATTATAAGGGTGTGCACCTTCTTACTTGACTTTTCAGATGGAAATTACTGGAGACTGGGGGGCAGGTGGGAAAATCAGGTGACTCCCAAACAACAGCTCTGCAGACAAAAAGAGAAAAGGGTTCAGCCTGGGATACTCTGGGTTTCTTAGACTTAAACTTACAATATATTCAATTAAAATTAACATATTTACTCTAAAAGTGCCAGCATAATTACTACAGAAAATTGATAATTAGCAATTAACCCCAGATGTGCCAGTACACTTACTTATAAAAATGGAAAATCTGCATACAAAATACTGCATTTCTAGCCTTATTCTATTTTACACTTTCCTTGCCCTTTAACAAACTTTGGGTCTGTTCTGCCTAAATTAAGGCCATTTGAAGTATAAGCTGCTGATGATAACAGCGACACCAGCACATACAGCATATATGCTCTACGTTTACCATATGTGCAATTTAGAAACAAAAACTGGTCGGCATGAGTTACTGCCCTAGGGCTAATTTGCCCATTGTTAAAAAGAAATCCCATAACAGTCAGGTTTTCCTTCTTTTCTGAGATATTTTTTAAAAAACTCCCTATTCCACCCAATCAAAGGCAGAAATTTACAAGAAAAACTAATGTGACTCTTCTGCACTTAAATCTGTTTTTCAAAAGAGAAAACTGATTTTTTTTTTTATATTTAATTTTGAAATCTGACATGGGTTTAGACATATTGTCCGTGTCATATGACTTGTACTGTGATAAACTTCAGTCACTTTTTTTTTGGATAAAATGGAGTCAGTGTTTACATAAATGGGAACTTTCTGGCTAACTGGTTTCTGGATAATGGATCCTATGCCTGTACTCAGCCACTCATAATAGAATTATTTTATTTTTGCCTTGGCCACATGTGTTTTGCGGAATACAGCTTTCCCTACATAAAGAAAGCGACACCACCCAGGTTTTATTTCCATACTCACGAATGCATTGAGAGAAATGCACATTCTATTCAAAATCAAAACATGAAGAGAAATGTATCAAATCTGTGTTATTCCTTTACAGAAAGTGAAGAAAAGGGAATACAGGTATGACACCGGTTATCCTTAATTTAGATCTTCATTCCTTAAGTCTGTTGGAAAATGCTTTAGATATTAAATAAGGTCAATAGGGTGCTTGTTTTTGCTTCCAATAAAGATAAAGATATATTTTTTTAATCAAAAACAAGGTACTGTTTTATTATTACAGAGAAAAAGAAATCACCTTTAAAAAATTGGTTTATTTGGATAAAATGGAGTCTATGGGGTAAATTCACTAATGGGCAACTGCTTCACCAGGTACAAAGATGTTACCACAACGCTAATTCACTAAAATGCGAAGTTGCCTCTCAGCAGCTGAACGCTGTCAATTGTTGTCTAGCGTTACTTCAGCAATGCAAGCATTTTATAGCAAATTTCCGCTAGTGTTCATTACGGCCTAGCCATAGATCGCTAGTACTCTTACGCTTAGGTTCATTTTAATAAGGTGGGTACCTAAAAGTTGTATGAACATCTTTAATAGTAATGTTGGTGCAAATGTTTGAAGTGGCCACTTTTTAAAACAAATGTCCATTCAGCCATAATAAAGACAGAGGAGATAGTCTAATGCTGACTGCATGCCCCTCAAATTAGTTAAAAAAAATTGTTCATACATAAGTCTAATAGTTTAGAGTCTAGACTATTAATTTAGACTACTTTAATAGTTTGGTCATTTGAAAAAAAGAAAAGTCGCCAGAGTTTTTTTTTTTATATCTTTAATGCATGTCACTGACATGAGATTGGGGAAGATGTAACTTCGTTTTATCAGTTCGTCTGGTCTGAGGAGGCGAAGTAAACTCTGGCAAAAGAGGTAACGTTCAGTCAAATTCGCACTTTAGTAAATTTGCGAAGTAACGAACGTTCACCAGATCGAAAAATCACCTGGTGATAGAGTGCGAACGACCTCTAGCGATGGTCTTGTTCACTAGTGAATTGTCTTCTACGCCTGTGAATTGGTGATGTCCCTGCGGATGAGATTTCTGGTGAAATTGTCATTAGCAACAGCCACTTTTCCCTTTAGTGAATCTGCCCCTATGGGAGATGGCCTTTCCGTAATTCTGAGCTTTCTGGATGACAGGTTTCCGGATAATGGATCCCATGCCTGTATTAGGGTGTTCCAAAAAATAGCAGTTTCTGCATTCTTCTTTACAAACGCAAACATTCACTGTATAAAATAAAAAATGCTTCAAGATTGTTCTTTCCTTTGAATCACTGAGGTAATATTTAGTTGTATAACAGTGTTTCTGAGAACTGCTGCACATCTGTGTTGCATGGAGTCCACCAACTTCTTGCACTTGTTACATTCCACAATTCTGCATTTCTTGATTTTGTCTCAGACACAGCATTTTTGATGTCACCCCACAATTTTCTATTGGATTAAAGTCTGGGGATTGGGATGACTACTCCATAACGTGAATCTTCTTGGTCTGGAACCAAGTTGTTGCTCATTTACTGATGTATTTGGTGTTGTTGAAATATCAATTTCAAGGGCATTTCCTCTTGGGTATAAGGCAACATGATCTCTTCAAGTATTGAAACAGAGAACAGTCTTCACACTGTACTGTGGCTTGAATTCTGTGTTTGGGGGTCATGTGACAAACTGTCTGGCCCCTAGACCCAAAAAAACAATCTTGCTTTCATCAGTCCACAAAATGTTGTGCAATTACTTTTTAGGCCAGTCAGTGTGTTCTTTGGCAAATTGTAACCTCTTCACTATGTCTTTTTTTTCAACAATGGGACTTTGTGGGGGCTTCTTGCAGATAGCTTGGCTTCACATAGGTGTCTTCTAATTGTAACAGTACTCACAGGTAAAGGTGGCCATAGACAGGGAGATCCGCTGGTTTGGCAATATCGCCAAACGAGTGGATCTCTACCCATTGTGCCCACATTGAAGTGGGTGATATCAGACTGATCTAGGGCCCAACAATCGGATCAGAATGGAGGATCGGATCGCGGGACCACATACACGCAGAGATGCGCCCGTAATCCGACTAGGTCTTTTAACCTGCCCGATTGAGATCTGGCCGACTTATATTGATCAGGGAAGCCCATCGGATGGCCTCACACATGGGCCAATAAGCTGCCACCTCAGACTGTCGGCAGCTTTTATCAGCCTGTGTATGGGGGCCTTAACGTTAGACCTTCTTTGATCTTCCTGGAGCTGATCATCTATTCTTTTATCATTTTAGCTGAGCAGCCTATCATTTTCTGCACTTCTTTATATTTTTTCCCCTCTCCTACTTTTTAATCAAAGTACACTGTTCTTGTGTCCAGTGTCTTGAATTAAGTATTTTACACAAATTTTCAGATTAATTGCACTATAACCAGCCTGCACAACATTTGCTGCCTTGCTTCCTTAAATAAGGGCCATCATTGACACCTGTTTTTTCACAGAATGAATGACTCACTAATTGAACTCCACACTGCTATTATAGAGTAGAGTATGGTACACACACAGAGCATAGGGAAGGCAGAGTATGGCACATGGGGAGCATAGGGAACGCAGAATATGGTGCACACACAGGGAGCATAGGGCAGCCAGAGTATGACAGACACACAGCCCACAGGGTAAGCAGAGTATGGCACACAGCGAGCATAGGGCAAGCAGAGTATGGCACACAGAGAGCATATGGCAAACAGAGTATGGCAGTGGCACACACAGGGAGCATAGGGAATGCAGAGTATGGCACACAAGGATCATAGGTCAGTCATAGTATGACAGACACACAGCATACAGGGCAAGCAGAGTATGGCACACAGAGAGCATAGTGCAAGCAGAGTATGGCACACACAGCGAGCATAGGGAATGCAGAGTATGGCACACAAAGGGAGCAGAGGGAAGCCAGAGTATGGCACACACATGAAGAATAGGGCAAACAGAGTATGGCATACACAGAGAGTATAGGGCAGGCAGAATATGGTGCACACACCCCCGAGCATAGAGCAGGCATAGTATGGCACACAGGGAGCATACAGCAGGCAGAGTATGGCACACACAGGGAGCATAGGGCAGGCAAAATGCAACAGGACACAGGCAAGCCCAGATTAGTGGCAGGATTATAGGGGGAGGCTTGCTGCCCAACCACACCAACATTGGTTCAGAAACACTGGGGATGCTCAGAAGATGCAATAGTTTTTTAAAGTGCGCCAATCCCCATTACTCTGGTCCCGATGATAAAAATTTGTACAAATAAAAGAGAGAGGACATGGGCTATGAATAGCAGTGGGCCTAGGGGTGCCCGCTATGTAAATCTGACCCTGGAGACAGGGATTGTGTTACATACATTGACACAATGCTGGTGCCCCAACTCTTGCATGAGGAGAGAGAATGAAGAGAAACAGATGCTGATAGAGGAATAGTGAAAGATGAATGTGATTATTTCAGAAACAGTATAGAATTTGATTGTATTTAGAGAGTTTCTTATTTCCATATGCTGAAGCTTTTATATTACATTTTCATTTCCGCAATAGTTCCTCTTTAAAGAGTGCAGGGACCACTGATACCTTAAAGCTTACACAAGGTAAGACTTCATAGCAGTCAAACAACTAGACAATTAAAACCTTAATTTGAAGCAGTGTAGGGGGTTCTTCACAGTCAGGTTGAGGAATGTCCTGCCGGGTGACAGCAGTTTCTATTAGTGCCTTTCAGAGGAGATAAGATGATTCATAGAAAAGCATACTATCATAAGCTATTGTACAATTATTATAGATTTTGGTGTATACCAT
>CM044432.1:64275839-64300221 GCA_024363595.1 Xenopus borealis | reverse complement strand
ACTTGATTGAACTTGATGGACGTGTGACTTTTTTCAGCCTAACTTACTATGTTACTATGTAACAAAGGGGTCCGCCCCCCAAAACAACGCACTGCACTCTGCAATAAACACTTGAATTGTTGTATCAGACCTGTGTACCATTGGAATTTTTCTATTTGACTACTGTTGGAAGGTGGCCGAGCCTCCAACTGTGTGCACCAGGCATCCGTGTTCATCCCAGCAGGTAGATGTACGGGGGCCAGAAACAATTGTATTTGGTATGTTACTACCCACCCACTTGTTATTGTATTGTACATTTGTTTCATTGCATTCTCTTCCTATTCCTGCCTCTCTTTGTGATGATGTGTGATTCACTAGTTTGGGGACACCAGTTTGGGGACACCAGTTTGTCTCCACTGGGTCCAAACTGAAGATAAAGTCGTCAAGCACTCCGTGTCCACTCGTTTATTAAAAATGATGAACTTTATTTCAAAATGTTAAAAACATCAAGCATCCTGATGCATATTGTATCCACAATACATAGGCATCTTTACCTCCTCCCCCCCTCAAAGAACAAGGTGTACTTTATGTATACATAACATATACATAATATTATTCTGCTGGTGCTTTAGGGACATGACTTAACATTCTCAAGATTCGTCGCTACATAATACCCTATAACAGAGAATATTAGGGCTAGTCTGCTAAAATACTAATATCACGGAATTGATCAAAAAGTAAATATGACTGTGTGTCAGTTTAGTAGTCTAAAAGATTGTGTATCCTAGTTATAGGCTGTATTTCACATGGATATCACTAGCTTAGATCCACAGGCGCTCAGATATCTACAAACTGGACACACTAACCATTTGGTCTAGTTCATGGTGATTCCCTATTTCTTTATGGGAAAAAAAGAGGCTTGATAATGGAAGAATAGAGTATAGTATGTAGAGATAAAAGACTAGAAGAATAAAGAGGTTGAGTGAGGAGAAGCGGAATAATAGTTTGGAAAGTGTGACCACGGTCTAAGATTTTCTGGTGGGCCCCTGGTATCCCAGTCTGACACTGATCTTGCTGGTGCTGGGATTTTCCCACTTTATCCTTTAACATTGTTTTACTCACTGGCCTCTTATGACTGGGTATTCACTGGGCTGAGGGCTCCTATTCCTCTCGGTGACAGGCTTACTATCTTGTTTATTTACAACCTACCCTAACTCCTATTATCTCTACAATTGATCTCTAGCTATCTGTAACTTCCTAATTTATTGCCCTTAAATACCTGATCTAAAGGTGGCCATACACGGAGAGCTATTTTGGCAATATATGCCCACCTTGCCCACCTGATATGCCCACCCTAGGGCCCAATGATCACAATGAAGGAGATATGGACGTTCAGATCGCGGGACTGCATCAACGAACAGATGTGGCGATCCAACAAGATTATCAGTCCTGTCTGATCGGCATTTGGCCGGCCGATATCGATCAGGGAAACCTTGTCGGAGGGCCCCATACACAGCCAATAAGCTGCCAAATTGGTCTGCTGGCGGCTTTTATTGCCCCATGTATGGCCACCTTTACAGTATATACAGTATGTTGTATCTTTCTAGCTTTCATTTGTATTTTGCCTGACGAAGGGGCCTTGGTGCTCCGAAACCTTGCAGTTTTTTATTGTTAGACAATATAGGTATCATTTCTACAAAAGTTTTTGTGTTTGTCATTTTTTTTATTTATTATTTCTCGTTTTCCAAACTTAGCTGATACCCATTCGCTATTATCAACATCCTTTGACTGACATTTGGTTGGCACTTATAGTTCTACCCTCTCCAGCCGGCTGATGCTTTTAGGATTCTCCTATCAAAAATACTTGGTGATGGGAACCTGGTGAGTTTAATTTCCATTCTCCCACTTCCCCATTCTCTCTGTACTCGAGTATGTCCCATTAACTCGGCTGTTTTTGCTTCTTCTCCTCCTCAAAAACTCAATGGAAAAAAAAGAAACGCCCTTATCCTTTATTTTATTGTTTGCTCACGTTTCCACTTCCCCCAGTGGCATATGATTAACTTGGATTTATTGGAGGCATAAGCACAATTTTGTAGTAAAATAACTTCAGTATAAAAAAAAATACAAATACCAGTGCCAGAAGCAAACTCAATACAGAAATGTTGCAAGGCAGCAGCACTGTAATACACAGACATCCCCCATTATGGTATTCTTGTTATGACTTGGAAAAGCAGTATTATAGAACTGGAGGGATGCATTATGGGTTCTTTCGGACAGTACTGTATAGCCTGAAAATGTATCATAGAATTAGGGAATCACACAACAGGCAGAATAACTGCTAATAGGCTTTTATTTTGTGTCCACACTACATGTTTCAGGCTTCAAAAGTCCTTTCTCAAGTGTGTACAGGTAAGTGCCAAGTAAGCATTTAAAGGGAAAAATGGGAAAACTCCACCCCCCAATTCAACAGTGCACACCATTAACCCTTGCTGGTGTGTCCATAGTTACAGCATGGTTGCGTATATGGTCTCTTTGTGTCCATAGTTACAGCATGGTTGCGTATATAGTCACACTTTGCTGTAACTTAAGATGTAGTCCATTTCCAAGTCCGTTTTAAACAAGGGACTGGGCTATGTGCGATATCATGAAAACGAACTTGCGAACTGGGAAATAGAATTTTTAAAATTTGTCAGGAACAAGAAGGAAGCCATAAAGGTAATATGCTAAAAAAAAAACCCAGCAAACCCATGCCCATTGTTGATAACCCTTCTGTTGTTACTTTTGAAAACATTGTATTGAATGAGGATTCAAATATCTGGGGTACACCACACAAAAAACAAAGTGTCCATAATAGATTCAATCTTATACTAAAAGAAAAGCAAGCACTGCCCTGCAAAATAATAAATAAATCATTATTAAACCTACAGATAAAGGTGGGGCAATCGTTGTCATGGATAAATATAAATGTGTAGAAGAGGCTTATAGACAACTTGCGAGTGATCACTATGAGAGAATTCTAAATGATCCAGTGTTTAATATAAAGAAAGCGGTGGATTCAGTAATAAAAGAAGCCTATGAGTATGGAGTAAATACCAAACGGGAATGGGATTATTTAAAGGAACAGTAACATCAAAATTTTTTTTATCAAAATTTGTTAGTACACAACGAAAAATAAACACCAAGACAAATTAAACTTTTAAATAGCAAAGTCTTTATTAAGAAATAACTTACTGAAACTCCACTTCCTGTCCTCTTCAGAAAGGGCGACATGGCGACCATCCATACTGCAGCACTCGATTTCACCTCCCTGGCTGACTTCTGCATTGATAGGAGAAGAGGATGGAGCGTGTTCCTTTAAGTGTTGAGCATCCTCGCACCCCAGTCTTATACTTACTACCTAAAATACATAAAACCCTACAGACACCACCAGGGCATCCTACAATATCTGCTATTGGTTCTGTACTTGAACCCCTCTCAAAATTTGTGGACAATTTTCTCCAGCCTATTGTTTCTAAAATCCCTACTTGCCTCACGGACACTACAGATTTATTGTGTAAATTATAGGCGATAAATTCACTATACGGAGAATATCATTTAGGCAGTATTGACCGAAGCCTTATTGGAAACAGGTATGTCACATCATATAATCTACTTTCTGATTGACTGCTTGACCTTTTTCCTACTAAGTAACTATGTTAGGTTTGAGGGAGAATACTTCTGGCAACGTCAGGGTACCTCAATGGGAGCAGCGGTCGATCCGTCATTTGCCAATTTGTACATCCTATAGAGCAAGTGATTTTTACAAAAGGACAATATTGCAGTCGGATCATAAAGTATTGGAGATATGTCGACGATCTACTCATCATATGGAATGGCACTGAACTTGAATTCCATAATATGATTGCTATAGCAAATAGTAAACACCATACCATCAAGTTTACCAGTGAAATTTCTGCTACATCTATTAACTTCCTCGATGTAAGGATCAGCATACACAATAATACACAATAAAAACAATAATGATATAATGACCACCATGATCGCAATACATTACTTAACCCTGGCAGTTATCACAACCTAAAGACCATAAAGGCTATACCTAAGGGACAGTACATTAGGGCAAGAAGTATTTCCTCCAACGTTGAACAGTTCCAGTGTGTGGCAGACTCACTTACAAAGAAATTTTTACATAGAGGCTACAAGAGTTGATTTAACTCCTATTATCCAAGAAGTGAGTGAAATAGACAGAATGGCACTGTTAGAAACTCTATGACTCAATTAGGTCTTAATGATAGTTGGAGTTTACATCCCTTTTTATTATATGTAACTGTTTCATTGCTTCTTTGTTCTCAGATATTAAAGACTGGCCAGATTAGAAATTATCACATCCTGATTTAGTGATCAACATCCGCTTTTTTTGGGGTATGAAAAGGCAGTTAATGAATATATTACAAATACAACAATGCTTTTATATGAGATGTAGGCTCTGTGTATGAGCAGTTCCTTTGTATATTTTGTACATATGTATGCATCTTTTCCAGATTTTTCATGGATGGGTTCACTTGGAAATGGACTACATCTTAAGTTACAGCAAAGTGTGACTATATAAGCAACCATGCTGTATCTATGGACACAAGGAGACTATACCAGCAAGGGTTAATGGTGTGCACTATGGAATTGGGGGATGGAGTTTTCCCATTTTTTCCTTTAAATGCTTACTTGGCACTTACCTGTTCACACTTGAGAAAGGGCCTTTGGAGCCCATAAAATGTCTTGTGGACACAAAATAAAAGCCTATTAGCATTTATTCTGCCTGCTGTGTGATTCCCAACTTCTATGATACATTTGCATCATAATTGGATGCCAAGACAGAGGAACCATTAAATTAACAGCATTCTGACTAAAAAATAAAAAATAAAAATGACTGCCATTACAAACGTTGAATATGCATTCTAATTCATGTTGTTTTAAAAATTTCTGTTGAATATTAATTCTATATTATATTAATTCTGATATTAATAATTTACTATTAAACCACAAAACAAGGTAATAAACTTATTTGCATAGAAACCTGCAGGGCTACACAAGTTATGTATACTGTTTTTTGTTTCCAAACTGACACACACTTTAATTCACTTTTGAGTGCCTTTCTGACCGGTCCCATTGACAAGCCGACATACATACACTGAATATCATTTGTTTCCTAAAATCTATGGCCACCTTTATAAGTTTTCACAAACACCGTACACTGATTGGATGAAGTAGTATAACCATGTTGCTGGGTCAACAAAATAATTTTATGGCTTCTGACCCTTCAATGTATGGGAAATATGATAAGATAGTTATATAATGAATATATAATGAACACATCAAGACATCCAGCTTATCAAGGCATACAATGAGCACATTATACCCTGATTCCCCACTATCAGCACCTTGTGCAGGGCTGGAACTAGGGGTAGGCAAAAGTGTCACCTAGGTTGCAATGATGGTACCTGTTAAAGGGTCTTCTGCTTACTCATAGTCCATGTTTTCTCCTCTCTGCCACATTCTTTCCTCCCTCCCCTCTACCATAAACTCTATCCCTTCACTTTTCCCTCCCTACCCTACCCTGCCCACTCTGTTCCCTCCCTGTTTCAGTACACCTGCATTCAGATTTGTGGTTGCGAGTGCACACAGGGGCTCGGTTGTGTGGCAAGAGTGGTGACCGTAACAGTATAAACACCAGCACCCAGCCAGTGATCGGGCCAACTTGTTGGAGAAGCAGTGTAAAAGTGGGTAATTTGAGTTGTGAAGAGTGGTGGCCAGCCAGGTTGCCTAGGGCACCAGGCCGGCTTGGTCTGGCTCCTGTGTAATCTGCCCCACCACTCAGTGGAGGCCTGAAAAAGTATAGAGTTAAGTATGAAACAGATTCTACCATGGCTACCTGAGAACCTGCCATACAGGACCCACTTTCACAGCAATTAAGTGTAGATGTGGCAGAATCCTTTTAAATAACCTCTCAAAGCTATCCTTTCTTATGATTCATAGTAAACTGATAAATTGCAATGAAATGCGTGGCACACCCACTTCTGCAAACACTAGTGAAACATAGTTAGCTAGTATCTTTCATATGACACATGCAGGATCCCTGTTCAGTTCCTGTTCATAGGGAGGTAACAAAATAAAAGGGCAAGATAAAAATTCACCTTTATAAATTAACCATGGTTTACAAAGTTTAAGAGACGACAGTTGAGCTTTGACATCTGGTGTATTTACACACCCATTGAACTAATACATGGTAGTTGGCTAAGGAACTGCTTTACAGATTAGTCACAGGCAAGATGCTCATTTATTGCTTACCTTGACAGCTTAGATGGCTGCCTATGATGTGTTTAATAACAACAATCACATTTCACACAGCATAATACCTATGCCCCAAAGTGTATTTACCACCTACAGGGGATTGTAATATACGTTGGTAATGCAAAAATTATTCGCAATGCGAAAAGTTAAGCCTTTGCTTTGCGCGAATGCAATATACCTTGCGAACCCGCAAACTGTTTAGCGACCACTTGCGCCAACGGAAGGCTGTTTGCAAATTTTATACTTTGTGCTAATGCGCTGTCAATGTAATAAAACTTCTTACTGAAAAAGTCGCAATGTTTGCTCCAAAAGATTACGACACCATCAAGCACTTGAGTGCTCAATTATAACCCGCAATGCACAATAAGGATTTGCAACGCAAAACCGTTTAAGGAACAATATTACATTGCAAGATGTGGATTTTAACTCTTATTGGTGCGCAATATTTTTCTCTTTGCGACTTTAATTACATTCCCCCACTAGTGTTTAACATATAATAGTCAATTGCCAATACACTGGAATTTTTGGGAAAGGACTGGTTAGTTTGATATACACTAGCGTCAGCAACTTGCTCTGATCCATTTTGTGTTAATTTGCATGAATCCATAGTGATAGTAAACAATCCTATTTAAAGCAGTGGTTCAACTTTAAGTTCATTTTCTGTATGTTATAAAATTGATTATTTTAAGCAGTATTTCAATTGGTCTTAATTTTTTCTTTATTATAGTTTTGTTTATTTGCTTACTTCCTGCATTCAAAAGGAGGTCACTGACCCATCTAAAAAACAAATGTTCTATAAGGTTACACATTTCTTTTTATTATTATTTTTTATGACTCATCTTTCTATTCGGACCATCATGTTCATGTCCTATTCATATTCCAGTCTCTGATTCAAATCAGTACATGGCTGCTAGGGTAATTTGGACCCTAGCAACCAGATGGATAAATTTGCAAACTGGAGAGCTGCTGAATAAAAAGGTAATAGCTCAGAATCCAGATATATTGAAACATTCAAACTATACTACATAGTATATATTTTTAATCTAATAATAATAATCTAATATTCCATATACTATACTATAATCTTTGTGGTGTTTATACAAATGGCCTGTAGATGTCCCTGTGCACATGAGTTATACTTTGCATACACAGTACTGTCCATACTGCTTAAGGTGCTAGAGGTTATGTTACTGTTGTGTAATGGCTGCATGAGCTTGAAAATAAAGCACTGTTATACTCTGCTTATCCTCGGCAACAAACAACAAAACACAGCAAATTGGCGATGAGATGTCTCTTCTACCTCTGCAGCAGCCTGCATCTTTTCTCCCAACCCCTGAAGAGCCTACCATACCTTTTACTGCTTGGATCTGTATGTCTGATAATTACATTATTGCTGCTGACCAAGGGGAGATTTCTGCTGCTAGAAAGCGTGCTTTACTTATTCACTGCCTGGGAGCAGAGGGACAATATATATTCTATACATTACCATTACCTGATGAGACTCGTAAAACTGCTCTTACTGCTATAGAGAACTTTTTTGTGCCAAGAGTAAATGTGGTTGCTGAAAGATATAAATTCCACTAACATAGACAACTTAATGGCGAATCCACAGTACAATTTGTAGCAGCTTTGAGAGAGCTGGTTGTTACCTGTGACTTTTGGAAATGCTAAGATACCAAATAGTGGAACAAACAAATTCACCACCATTCGAGAGAGACTACTCCTAGAGCAGGATTTAACCCTTGCAAAGGCTATTTTAATGGCTATTCAGTTGCTAGCCAAACTGCAACAGCAGTGGCAGAGGCTAAAACTCTCAGTCAGGGAACTTCTGGGAATGTACAGAATGTGAATCCAGCACTAGGGCCTAATAATGCACAGTCACAGTCAAAATACAGTGCTAAGGAAAGGTATTCACTGCAAAACCATGCAGCAAATACAAAATACTGCTTTCGCTATGGTTCAACACAACACACTGCAAATTATGCTACTTGTCCTGCAAAAGCTGTATAGTTCTGCAAATGCAAAAAGGTAGGTCATTTTGCTTAGATCTGCTGTAGTCCTGTTAAATATGTTCATGAAGTCACTACTACAAATTTTACAGTATTACGTGTGGATAAAGCTTGGTACATTTATTCCAGACAAGTTTATAGACACTGTCAATGTCAATACTGCTTCTGCTTACAAGGGGCAATCCATTAACCTGATGCTTGATACAGATACAGCTGTTTCTATACTACCAAAGGATATTTTCTTGAAATACTTTGCAAAAGATCTGCTTGTTGCACCTGACCTGGGACTGGTCAGTTACTTAAAGGATCCAATCCCTGTGCTTGGTTGCACAGTGACTGTACAATTCGAATTCAATACTGCAAATGTGACTTTTACATTGTGAATAAGGGTACTGCTATACTTGGAAGGGATCTCTTTGCTGCATTAAACCAACAATTAGCTGATGGTCTCATTACTACAGCACCAGTGCCTGCCATCCAGCCTGTGTCTATAATTTCACCACAAAGCAACACTTCACTGGGCTGTGCAGAGAACTTTGTGCACAAAGTTAAATTGAGACCAGATGTGATTGCCCTACTCTATAGGGGAGACTGTCTCACAGGAACTAAAGAAACTGGTAGAGCAAGATGTGATTAAAAAATCAGAATCCTCCAAATGGGTTTCACCAATTGTTGTAACAAGGAAGAACATTGGAGGTGTTTGATTGTCACACATAGAGGAAATATATTCAGAACTTCACCCTTAATCTTCAGAATACTTATCATCAAGTATTACTGCAAGAAGAAAGCAGAGACCTCACTGAATTTATCACTCATGATGATTTGTTTCATTCAAGCATGTACCTTATGTACTGGCTTCAGCACCAAGCTGTTTTCAAAGATTGATATACTCCATGACATGCCTGGTGTGTGCTTCAGTTGTAGAGCCACTTAGAGCACTACTACATGGAACTTCATTTATGGTTTGGTCAGAGACTGCTCAACATAGCTCTGAAATACTGAAACAGTTAATTGTGAACAGTCCAGTACTAGCTTAATTTGATCCTGCACTACCCACTATGGTTACTACAGTTGCTTTTGCATCCAGAACACAGAGGCAGAGCGTAAGTATTCAACTGTTGAAAAACAAGCTCTAACATGTGTTTAGGAGAACCTACCTATGGGGTAGAGGATTTAGCTTATGTACTGATCACAGCCCTTTAACTACACTGATTAAAACAAAGGGACTAGGAAGAGCTGGAATGCATATAGCTAAATGGTCAGCAAGGCTACTGAATTTCAACTACAAAATGCAATACAAACCAGGTTTGAAAAATGCTACTGCTGATTCTTTGTCAAGTTTACATTTACCTGCAGCTTCTGATCCACTGGATGAGGACATAGAAGTTGTAGCACTGACTGATACACTATCGACAGTTACAGCTGCTGATTTTAAGCAAGCTTGCCTCACATGTCCAATCTAAGTAAAATTACGGGACATCTTACAAAGCAAATGACCAATTGCTGAGAAGAAACTCAGTCCTGATCTTCAACCTTACTACAGGATTAGGCACAAACTGTTCTTATGTTGTCCGTGGAGCTCACCTCTTACTGGTACCAGAGACCTTGCGAGAAAAGCTCAAACAAGATGCACATGAGAGTCATCAAGGAATTGTACATACAAAACAAAGACTATGAGAACTATACTGGTGGCCATGAATGAATGCCGATGTGGTAACTGACATTCATTCTTGTGTTACTTGTCAGAATCATGACAAAACAGCTATCACACACACATACACCACCACTTCAGCCAGTACCATTTCCTGATTCAGCATGGGACAAACTTGCTATTGATATTGTGGGTCCTTTTGCAGATGCTCCTAAAGACTGCAGATTTGCTATAACTCTAGTACAGTAAATGACCTGACATTACATTTGTTTCTCATATAACATCAGCAACAGTAGTAATATTTCTGTCTTCAGCAGAAAAGCTAATTCAAAGGAGTTAATATCAGACAACGGACCACAGTTTGTCTCATCTGAGTTTGAATTCACATGCAAATGGAGAAATCAAGTGATTCAGCGGAAATCTGAAAGAAGCACTACAGACAGCAAATTATACTGGGAAATCTTGGAAAGTATTTACAGAGTTCCCACATAACTTAAGAGCAACGTGCCATGCAACAACCCAAGCATCTCCAGCATAATTGTTACATGGTTGACAGATGCGCACTAAGTTACACGTTGCAGTCATCAAACTTTCACAAAATACTGTGCTATTGTCAAACGTCAACAAGCCAAATGCAAGACTTACACTGTGTGAAAACATGGTGCAAGAGAAGTGCATTTTCAGCCTGGATCTTTAGTCAGCATTAAGAAACCAGGAATACTGAAACAAGGACAATCTAAATTTGCTACACCACTTGAAGTGAGACGCCAGAGAGGACCATACACATATGAACTGTCTGTTGGACGCATATGTATGCAAGCCATTTTGCACCTCCTAAATATGATTTTGGAGAAACTCCATTTGATGAAGGATATTTTCCTACTCCTGATGTTAACTGCAATAGGCCTGAAGAAAGTGAACCTATGAGGTGTACTGAGAGAATCAGAAAACTTCCTGCATGGACCAAGGGCCATGTCATGTGAAGAATGTATATTATTGATTTAAGATGCATTATTGTTGTTTATTACATTTGCCCAAATGCTTTCCTACTATATGGGGGATATGTGGTGTCTATACAAATGGCCTGTAGATGTCTCAGTGCACATGAGTTATACTGTGCATACACTGTACCTTCTTTACTGCTTAAGGTGCTATCAAAATTCAACACTCTTTCTTCCAGCTGACTCCAAACAACTTTTTACTCCCCCCCCCCAGTTCTGACACCTTTGAGATAATGTTGTCTTTGCTTACCACTGTATTGAACTGTTTCAACTGTAAAGAAATGTGTATTCCTGTGTCCTTTTCAATTATATGAAATATATGAAAAATATTTTGACTTATATGAAAAGGCATGTCTATTTTTTACATTTACAAGAACTGCAAGTTTCCCTGTTGCCAGCCAGCCCCTGAATGAGAATGATGGTAGTTATTTTGCTACAAGACTTAAGGCTGTTGGTTCTATAAAATAATAACCTGGGTTATTGATTGCCAGAGAAATACATTTCAAGTTAAAATAAGTTGTAAAAATAGCTGTTTCTTTAAGTTCAAATTTCAGTTCTTTTTGCTGGGGAAGTGACCTTTTTATTTCTGTTCTGTGTTCTTCTATTGAAAAAGACTGAAATGGACACTGACACTATTATGGTGTCTGTTCAGATGTCCCTTTTGCCATAGTAACATAAGTGCACAGAGGAGATGGGACAAACAGCTCTTTCATACCTGCACAGTCTATTTTGTTACACAAATGCCTAATAGATGACAGACAAGAGCCAACATTTTAATAGTATTTGTTTTTCAAAGTTATATTTTTAAGCTAACCATTTCTAATCACTAAATAGTAATTATATTTCTGGACATACATAGCATAATTTTGTGATGGGCAGCTATACATTTTATTATACAATACACTAAAATAAAAGTAACACATTTGGCAGTTATGAATCTGAATGTCCCTTTTAAAATCTCTTGGCCTTATTGGGAACACTTACCACCAAGTTCCAAACTTTCCTTAGACGGAACATCAGCACAAGAATTACTCTCCTGGACCATGTTTTTTTGGATAGTAAAACAATAGCAACTGACAGCTGGAGTGGGGAAAAGCCACCAGCCTTGGACTTTGAACAGTGGAAATGCATTTTCTGGATTGATGAATTTCACTTCACCCTCTAGCAGTCTGATTGATGAATCTAGGCTTGGCAATTGTTAAGAAGATGACTGTAAGCTATTATGGAGGAGGAGGAATAGTGGTATAGGACATCGGGTACCAATGTAAAGAAATCTGGTCACCCCTAGTTTGGGGAAAGCTGTCAATACCCCTATGCATTAAGTGAAGAGTGTACAACATTTGCCTAGACAGGTGTGGAAAATAATTGATTGGTTATATATATATATATATATGATAATAGCTACATCCTCAGAGATTTCAGTAACATAAGTAACCCTTAGAACCATTGTAATGCAACACACAAGTAGTTCTCTTACCCTATACATTTTAATAAGGGTTTTTTTTTGCAGTAGGGGATATGGGTAACTTTGTACTTTGTTTTAATATGTTTTTAATTTATTGTTGAGTTTTAGGGTCAAATAAATTAGTGAAGGCGCTCTGAGGACACCAACATTTTAATAGACATAGAAATGGGATTGTTTAAGGAATAGTAGTTTTCTAATTATGCTAATTACCAAATGACATCATCTTTGCAATCTCCCGCCAGTATGTGTATATAATGCATCCTCTTTTGTAACAAAAGCACTTTGAGAAAGGCCTCAGAAGAGGTCGAAACGTCAGTTTATAAGCTCTGCAATAAATATTTTTACCTATATTAAAAAGACCTGAGAGAGCGGACCTTCTTGGATTTCTATATATGTATATATATCTGAAAAAAGAAAATGTCAAAAATTAGGTTATCGCTACAGTTCCCCACACACCTGCAATAAACTTTATTGTAACTGAATTTCTTGTGTTTCGATGTTTTCTAATAATGATTTATTAGCCTTGGCAGGTGTTTCCAAGGCTGGGAGGCAGCAAGAGTTTGTAATCTTAACTGATATTTAGACAGACATAAAACACCTGCAGAAAAAAAGGCTCTGCTTGTCTTCTGTAAAATTACTCCTCAATCTGTGTTTTATAATAATACAGTATAATAACAATAAGAAATTAAAATAAAAGCATTTGAACATAAAGTAATTAATAATGTAACATACCTATTAGGGCTCGTACTGGTAAAAGCTTAAACCTGTGCTACCCTGAAGTCCATTTTAAAGGTCTCAGGAGAACACAGAAAGGAATTCATCTTATATGAGGGGCTCATACTAACACAGGTGCATGTAAGCGCTAAATGCAGGTGGAACATAGCATGCTGCATTCCATGGTGTTTACATGTGCCTATATCAGTACAAGTCCACTTAGAAAAGGTTGGCTGTATTCTTTCCTGCATTACCTGTTCAACTAAAACAGAATGCAGGGCAGTGCAGGTTTGTGCTCTTGCCAGTACAAGCCCTTAGACAAGGAAGGAAGTGTTTTCTTAAGTACCGTAACAGTCATATTTATCTCTGCAACATGCATAATTCAGATGTAAATGCTATACTACCCATGAGTAAGCACATTGTACAGAACACATTTAATAGTTATCTCTGTTTCAGTTGTTTATGTTTTCTTAGCTAGCATTTAATAAGAAGGGATGGACTGAATCTATGCTATGGCTATATATATACTGTATATCGTATAGGGTTACTGCTTGCTAGTGCTTAATATTCCATAAGTATCAACTCTCACAACTTTAATATATGATATTTGTATTTACTTATTGTTTTATATTACCAGTGGATCTCAAGAGCTACCAGCAGCATTTGAGTCTATCCCTGCCAAATATAACATGTTTTAGATAATTAGTCAAACTGAAGGAGCTATTAAATGTTGCTCTCCGACCAGTCCCCTATGTCTTGTACGCTTGATGGTTGCACAGATGCATGGCAGTAGAGTCCTGCATCAAGTCGGGTACCTCTGGGTACCTGTGGAATACCCAATTGTGGTCGGGTTTTAGGCAGAAATTTTGAAGTACCCGATTGTTAGGGTAATCCACCAGAAACCTGTCGGGGTACCAGCTGTGTTGCAGGATTGGTTCCTCCTACCCTTTCCTGAATTTGTGGTAGCAGAATAGAATCCCATGCAATGTAACTTCCAGGTAAATGTGATATCACTTCCAGTTAAAGGTGACCACACAAGACTTCACTTTACCAGTTTTCACGGGTGCCGTGTTGGGGGTAAATGAACTGTTTGCGGGCTGGGTCAAGTAGTGCATCTGGGTGGCTGGGCATATTGGGTGGCGGGTTCGGGTCAGCACCAGTCTGCCTAATCGGACTCGCGCAGGGAGCACATGGGAGTCCAATACAAGGCATTAATGACAAGGAAGTAGATATATATTATAGGGCTCTTACAGTTGAAGTCAGGAAAAGCTCAGCTTCAACTGCATGTGCTTTATGTTATTCATCCCTACTGGAAAGCTAGGTAACAAAAAAATCAAGTGTCAAACATTGCCACTGCCTTATTAACAGGTTATGGTAAGCAGGGATGTGCTGGCAAGAGTGTGTGTAGGGGTATGTGGTTTGGCAGTGGAGCCTTCTGATATAACTCACTTATACTTTTAATATGGGATCTCCTTGCTCCTGACTCTCTCTGAGCCCACTGGGATCTATGTCCCACTCAGGGCCGGCCGTACCAAGTGCGGGGCCCAATTGGAACCATTTTGGTGGGGCCCCCTAGAAGGAACTTTGTTGTCTGTCGCAGGGTCACAGAGCTGGATGGGCAAATAGTGCCTGCTTTCCCCTCTGTCCAAGTGATGGCTGCCAGTCGGGGATGAGGGTAGGCTGGGCAACTGGGGAATTAAGGGAATAGGAATCAGAGCTCGCACTGGAGCGGGGCCCCCATAAGTGCGGGGCCCAATCAGGCCAAATTGGTCCAATGTGCTTAAAACCGGCCCTGGTCCCACTCACCTATCACCCTTAGGTGTGTTCACATCCACCTGTATCCTCAGGCCCAGATTTGTGGAGAGGCCACCTAGGCCTGGGCCTAGGGCGGCAGGATTTTAGGGGGCAGCATGTTGCCCAACCATACCCACAGTGGTTCAGAAATTAAAATTTCCAGTGTGCCAATTCGTAATTCAAGTAATTTAGCCTTGGAGACTATAGAGTACAGTAAATGACAATACAATACGTCACAACAATATTTATTCAGATGCGTAGTTTTACAATCCTTTACATAGGAGGTGGGTGATATCGGGCTCAGGGCCGCCATTAGAAATCACAGGGCCCCGCACAACAACATCTTCAGGGCCCCCTGGGCCCCGCCCACTCTGACACCCAAGCCCCACCCCTGATCCCGCCTACTCCATATCAAAGTTAAAAAACCACACAGATATCAGCACTAAAAAAGTAACGCCCCCACACATATTGATAGTCACGGCTCCCTTATAAGTTAAAAAAAAAAACATTGGCGCCAGTGCCCCCCTAATAAGTTTAAAAAAAAATGGGGGCTCAAAAAATATTTAAAAAAATATTGGTGCAGTGGCCTATAGAGTATTAAAATAAAACACTGGTGGGCAGGGGATTAAAAAAAACCCACATTGGTGTCAGTAGAATTGAACTCAGGACTCAGGACTTCAGTTATAGCGGTTTTCATGACTTCGGTTCTTTTCGCCGCTTCAGGACTTCAGTGTCGGCTCCTTTCGGGACTTCGGGTATTTTCACCGCTTCAGGACTTCAGTGTCGGCTCCTTTCGGGTCTTCTTCACACGCACACAAGGACAGACTGACAGGTTCACACACACAGGGACAGACTGACAGGTTCACACACACAGGGACAGACTGACAGGTTCACACACACACAGGGACAGACTGACAGGTTCACATACACACAGGGACAGACTGACAGGTTCACACACACACAGGGAAAGACTAAAAGGTTCATACACAGGGACAGACAGAGTGACAGATCCCAATGCCCCTCCTAGTACCTGCTCTCCTCTCCCCCGGGAGCTGGCGGCTGGCAATGTCCAGCTCGGTGGGGGCTCTCTCACCGCTTTCCTCCTGTCACTGGGCCGCTGCTGTCCCCTCCCGTTTAGAAGTCGGGCAAGGGGGAGGCGAGAGGGGCTCCCGTGACGACCGGAGGGATCCAGGCAGGCCGTGAGGCGAAGAAGTGGAGCCAGGACAAGCCCCGGGTTTGGTTCTTGACAGGGTCCTCCAACAGGACTCGAGGGTTACTGCGGCTCTGCAGGGAGCGTTCGGGCGGCAAGCAGCGCAAGCTGGTGGTAAATCGCTATCCCTTTAAAGCGCTGACGTAAATCCACTAAAGGCAGAAAGAAGCTGGACAGCTGCGGCCATTTTGAAAAAGCCTCCCCAAACACTGATAGGTTGAATTCCGCGAAGCAGAGGTTGGACATAGACTCTGGGCGTGCATATAAGGCGGGGAGACGACGAGGGCGGGACACGTGGTAACCCTCTGTAGAAAGCGAAAGAGGGGCGTGTCTGATTGATTGTCAATAGGCACCACCACGCTCGTAAGAGGGGCCCGGCTCTTGAAGAAGTGCAGCACTATCGGGCCCCCCTTCATCTCCGGGCCTGGGACACCTGTCCCCCCTGTCCCCCCCTGATGGCGGCCCTGATCGGGCTGATCCGATTGTAGGCCCTAGGGACCAGCGATCGGATCATAATGTAAAGAATATGGGAGGTTGAATTCCAGGACCACATCAACAAACAGATGGTCTTGTCTGACGGGATTTTTAACATTGCCTGATCGACATCTGGCAGACTTCCGGCCAGATATTTATCGGGGAAGCCTGTCGAAGGGCCCCATATTCGGGCTACCAACTCAGTCTGTCAACAGCTTTTATCAGCATTTGCACATTTACATTTAGATATTTACACTGATTACACATATTCACATCATTCTGCACCAGAGTTTACAATTTCTTGTTCCTTTCATGCCAGAGTAATAAAGATCCAATTTACTAAACTGTATGTTTTGATACTGTGGGAGGAAATCAAAGTAACCAGAGAAAACCCACACACAAATGGGAAGAAACACAAACTAATATATTTCCCAGCTCAGAATTGAACTATTGAGTCTGAACATTGGGGCCCCAGAGAATATTTAAAAAAAAAACATTGGTGGCAGGAGCCTGTAAATTATTAAAATAATACAATGGTGGCTGGGGCTTTACATGACAAACGCTTAGGGCTTATGGAGTTGTGTATTTCTTAACTTTAAACAATAAAAATATTGTTTTTACTTTTATCATTTTGGCCCTGTGGATTTCCTTGAGTGACAAATATCCCAAATTATTTTATTTGCATCAAGATTTTAAACAGGAATAATTTGCTTCATGACCAATTCAAAAAATTGGACCTACAATAAACAAACTCATGTTATCTCCTTGTCTATACAGTACAGGGATACCAATCAAACAGTAGCTTCAGACTCATCCAGAAGGGTTCAGAATAACTAACTTCCCTGACAGCTTTCTGATCAGCAACATGGTAAAATTCTCAGCATGTGTATATACTGCACAATTGTTATGGATTGGTAGTAACCTATTTATGGCCCATCAGTGTTTGTATTCTTTCAAAATGAAGACAAATATGCAAGTGAGTTCCTGAAATAAATTGCTTCTGTTTTTTCCAAAATGGTCCAAAAAAGATTTTTTCTTAATCTTGCAATAAAAAGACTTGCAAAATTCCAGATTGGTCATATGCCCCATAATTTAAGTGTACATCTGCAATGACAAAAAACAAAACAGTGTGAAAGAAAAACACGGTCTAAGTATAGTTAATATTGCAACATTTTCTCTGCAATTCCAAAAGCTTTTCTTCTGTAAACAATACAGATTATTTTACTAGCCCATTGACGTTAATATAAAGCTATAAGGTGCAGATACTCTTCATTTCCCTGTTGAATTTGAGTTACAATGTGTACATGTCACGGCAAAAATAAAAGTGTGGTTGACGGCAAGTGGTTCCATTTTATTGCAGACATGAATTTTCATTTGTGTTAACAGGACAAACTGAATGATTAGCAAGGTGTGTCATATTGACCCAAGTTAAAATATCAACATTACCTTTTATCATTGCTTGTTGGTAAGGTTCATAAAGTGTAACTGGATGCGTATGACATGTGGAATATTAACGTATTATTATTGATATTATCTCACATAAACTGGTGGTCAGTAAATGATGAAAATATGCCATTCATTCTCTAGCTTTCAACACTGCTCACGCACTTCCTTAAATTTCCTTTTTTAATCTTTGTAAGGTGTTCTTGGGGTGTTTACAGTTCAGCATACAGAAAGCTATACATCTAGGGGTCAGTTTCCTCTTGGATGCATATAGCATTATTCTTGTACAAACCTTCCAAGCTTGTTGCTCAGGTTTTATCTTTGACTGTGCCTTCCAAAATGTTGCTCTCTAACAAGATCTATGCATAATCAGAATACGCCAATCAGTATAGGGATTAGTAATGCAGATGCAGTCAGGGCCACAATTAGGGTAAATAGTGCTATGTGCAAAACAGAGCAGTGTCTGGCCACTGACAAAAGCAGCATACAAAGTATTGACCACGTAACGGAAAAACATGCACTGACTATTAAATTGTGGTATGCAATTCTGCGTGTTCCGTTTCCGACATCCATTTGTATAACATGGATCGATGTAAGCAGTGGTGCGGGAACATCTAAGGTTAGTCTGGAACCAGGTAAAATATAGACTTTGGTAGAGTATACATGAATCTATTCATATGCAAGACATAATGGATCAATGAGGACACTTGTCAGGGATTAAGAATACCTAGAAATTGCATTCCAGTGCAATCATAGGTGACCATATGTTACAGGGTATAAAACATGTAATCCATGCCAAGTCATAATTCAGCTAACCACTAATACTATGATGGACACTAGTACACTCACAGTAAAAGGCTTAAAGAAGCTTCCCTAGAACCATTTTTTCTGCTCCCATACAGGCCAACTTATTTAGAGAATATTTCCTTTTGCAACCATAAAGGTCTAAAGCACCCAGATGAAATATTCAATTTTCTCTTATAAAGTACTTGGAATCCATTTTGTTCCATGATGCATACCTTCATTCCTATAGCACAATCCCCCGTTCCTCCGATTTTTGCAATGCAGAATGTTTTTACATAAAGCATAATGATAACAATGATTTCTTAATTATCTGAAGTTTACAACCTTTATTTATTTATTTTTTTAATGGGCTGTGTTCATGATATCACGTATCAAGGTTTATTGCTGAAATTCATATCAGGTAGGCAGTTGACTTTACACAGGAAGAGTTTGCTTTATAGCCAATCCCAATGTTCGAACTACGGTAAGCAAACTCATGTTATCTCCTTGTTTACTTTTATCAGCACAGGGATACTAATCAAACAGTAGCTCCGGAATTATCCAGTTGGATTCAGAAGAGCTAACGTCCCTAACAGCTTTCTGAAAAGCAACAAGGTAACATTCTCAGAATGTGTATACACAGTGGCGTAACTACCAGGGGTGCAGGGGATGCAATTGCACCAGGGCCCCTACCCACTTTGGGCCTATCGGAGCCATGAAAATGGTTATGGCAGGCAGTTATCTAGGGGGAGATTTTACAGCACACATGCCATCAACACTCCAGCATGCGATTTATAGAGGTAAGGGCCCAGAGAGGGGGGCCCATGTGCCCATCCTGTACTGGGGCCCACCAGGGAGTAGTTACGCCACTGTGTATACACAACTGTTATGGACTTCATCAACGCATGCGTTTCTTTTACAATTACCAGACTTTGTTGGTCATCCAGAAGGTCAAAAGAAGTAGGGTGAAAAATACAACCAGATGGCAGGCACATAATCAGAGAAATCATGGGCATACTACAGATTCACTAAACATAGATATATTCCAGGGTGAAATGTATAATGGGAAAAATGTCAAGATCAGGGGCATTGAAAGGGTTGAGAAGCTTTACTTTATCACGACATTCTCTGAATAAGAGTCATTTTAAAAATGTGCATCATTTGTTAAAGAATGCCTGGGACACCTTACGATTAAAGGCAGGACTGTAATTAAAGGGAAACTGTCATGGGAAAACATGTTTTTTTTTAAAACGCATCAGTTAATAGTGCTGCTCCAGTAGACTTCTGAAATCCATTTCTCAAAAGAGCAAACAGCTTTTTTTATATTTCATTTTTTAAATCTGACATGGGGCTAGCCATTTTGTCAATTTCCCAGCTGCCCTGGTCATGTGACTTGTGCCAGCACTTTAGGAGGGAACTGCTTTCTGGCAGGCTGTTTTTTTTCCTTTTCAATGTAACTGAATAGTACGCAGTGGGACATGGGTTTTTACTATTGAGTGCTGTTCTTATATCTATCAGGCAGCTTTTATCTTGTGTTAGGGAGCTGTTATCTGGTTACCTTCTCATTGTTCTGTTGTTCGGCTGCTTGGTGGGGGAAAGGGAGCTGGTGATATCACTCCAACTTACAGTACAGCAGTAAAGCGTGATTGAAGTTTATCAGAGCACAAGTCACATGACTTGGGGCAGCTGGGAAATTGATAATATGTCTAGCCCCATGTCAGATTTCAAAATTAAATATAAAAAAATCTGTTTGCTCTTTTGAGAAATGGATTTCAATGCAGAAGTCTGCTGGAACAGCACTATTAACTGATGCATTTTGAAAAAAAACATTTTCCCATGACAGGATCCCTTTAAGCCTGAAACACACCCTTACATCGTGCATGCCAACATCACGTGTTGTGTGCGTTGACATTACACGCCGTTGCACGTTGTTGTTACATGCCACATTCAGCGAAAGTGACGTCACTTCTGCTTTCTTCCTTGGCCCCCATACCCCTCACCCCAATGGAAATCAGTGGCTGGAGGGTGGGGAGGTTTTTAAAAAAACAAAACCAAACACATATGAAACAAATAGGCAACCGAAGGCCGCCTCCTAAATTGTGCCGCCCTAGGCACAATTGTATATCACCCCAAAAGCTTGTATATGTACAAGAATGCCAATACCTTTCGCTATACCTTTTCCTATACCCCTTGGAATGATTTGGAATGCCAGCGAGGTACCAATTCCTTGATTTTTGCCACAACACTCCCAATTTGACGATGACACCAGCATATACGTGATAATGGACGTCCCACACATCCATACTTAGGGCAAATTATAGGCATATTTGATTTTATTTAATCTGTTTGTTTTGTTGTTCTTGTTTTCTAATTAAATGAAAAATGAGTCCTTAGTAGAGGTAGCTATGGAAATGTGAATACCTCCACCCCACCTTAAAAAAACAAATCTTAGATTTCTATTGTGCATTCTCTTACATTTGTGTGTGTAATATGCATATTGAAAAAATGCACTCAGACGACCTTTATACAAACCAGAATACTTCATTGGTTATTTACTTTTACATAATGTCTAATCACTTGTTTGTACCATTACAAAAGTGAAATCAATTGTTTTCTGCTCGACAAGAAGGAAAAAACCTGTTAAAAGATATGGGGGACCTAATGCCCATGCTCATTGCCCTACACAATTACAGAGTGTAAGGTGGGGGAAGGGGGAATGTGAGGGGTACAGTGACATCCAGGAATTGCTGACTGCTCCAGCTCTATGGCTCAAGCATTGAGGCAGGGTAGGTCATATTTGATTGAGAACTCACATATTTAAACACCTTTATAACAGGTATGCATGTTTTAACAAAAAAAAAGAATTTGGGTTCCATGTTTAATTCGCAAAGGACTTTGATTATATGTATATAGGTGACAGGTCCGCTTTAAAGGACAATATTTATTGAGAAACTTTACTGCTATTGGAACTATTATTGAAAACGCTGACTTTTATTCGTCTTGAGTGTTGAGTCAAGTTATGGTAATTAAGGAAATGGGAATGGCTCTTTACCAGTATGACCTTCTGTTCTGGTCTAACTAATTGCTGGCATTTAGTTCTAGAAAGTGATACTTCATTTGTAAGTTTAACCTGAAGGAAAAAAGTGACACACACTCACACAAAAAAAATCCTCTCTTCTCATATGCAAAGGTAGAGATGTAGTCCAACAGAAGTCATCACAAATCAATTATTCATTCTGTTGACGAAAGGAGAAGGGCATAAACAGTCAGACAAAGCTGCATAGCCGGTCATGTTTAAGAAGATGAGAAAGAAAAAAAAAAATATAAAAAAGTAAGATTACTGTTCATTATGACTAGGGGTGTTGGCTGCAATAAGAGACAGTACTTGTACATTATTGATATGTTCATTATGGTAATTGCTATGTAGTTATACTGGCAAGTTTTGTATGACTACCATGGTAATGTGCTACGCAGAGTGTAAAGTCAAGGAAATAAATAAAGGTGGAGACAATCATTTTGGTTTTCTAAAGTGGCTCTAGCTAAAGTGCTCCCAAAGTTGACTCGCAGTTCAATGCCTTCTATATTTAAGAATTAAATAGGGTTTGATTACAAATGCAATGCTATACATCAGTCACATTCAAACATTTGTCACATGAAAGTTACCACTTACCCGAATAATTAAAATTACTTTGCTAAATAATATAGCCTATGTACTGTTTCAGTAGTCTACTTACCCATGTTGATAAAAATTTTTTAATGACGATAGGCTTGTGTGTATATAACTGTAACCCACTTAAATAGATATGTCAGACTTCTGACCCTTCTTTTGGTTTCAGTGCCCCCTGCATATTTAAGGAGTACTGTGGGCTGTAGTAACAATGACAAAATGGTACAAAAAAATTAGATCCCTGAAGTAAATAAAAATGTGTAATTTTTATAACACAAATCCTACTGGAATTACATGAGCACAAGAATGATTACCATAATAATTACTCTTGTGCTCCAATGTATTGCTACAGCATACATCAATTAGTGAGTGTCTCTCATTGCATTTTCCCTACTTTGTTCCTTGAATCCTGTTATTCAACATTATGCCTTCCTTGTTCTTGGTGTCCTGCCTGTTCCTGAAATCCTGTTTAGAAAGTTTGCAATTGATCCTTAGCATGCAGCTCAGATTCAAAAGCAAACAGTTATAACACATGTGCCCACCCTCAAGTCTCTGATTGGTTACTGTCTGGTAACCAATCAGAGTAAATCAAAAGCACTGTAAAGCAGGAAGTAGTGTTCTCACTATTATGTTAGACTTCCATTCACTCCAGCCTTTATACATTAAATGTTTGTCAAACTAACTATTTTGAAAACAATTTGCACAGCCTGTGTATTTACCCAGTTTTTACACTGAACATTTCCTTTCACCCACTACTAAAACTATCATGATGGACAATAGCCCTAGCGATCAATCCTTACAAACATAAATCAGCCTAATTATAAGGGGTTAATGTAGTCAATTATTTGAATATATTCCTACCTTGTTGGGTCCAGCCTTGTCAACCTTCTAACTGCTTCAAATTTACCAGCTAATGTAAAGCTTTTCACGAGATTGAAAAAGGCACAATGTGCCACTAATAATGGAAACTTTCTGAAACCCATCACACTGAATAGGGTTAAAGAGCCATACTGTATATGTAAGGTGTGCATTAGAACACATACGCTTAAATATTACTGTAAAAATGTATGATTTTATTTGTTTTTACCTTGCATATATACAGTTCTTAGGGAGGGTTGGCCATACTAACAATCAAAACATTCATGGGGCTGACTCTGCTGTATTATTTCTTTACAGCTTTCTAAAGACATTAAAATGCAGCTGAGTAAATAGCCAAGCTTCAGTTGCCCCTTACTTCCTCTTTCTTTGAGCAGCATAAAAATTGAACTGGAAATTATTTTATTAGTAATGTTTTATATACATATAATATAAACAATTTACAACTACAAAAAGGGAAGTGCTCCTACAATGACCCAGCCCTAAAGAGGCTGTTGAATTTGTTTTTTCTGTAGTGATATTAGAAAGCATAAAATGCAAAGTAGGTTCATGTGCAATTAACCTTGATTCCCTAGTCCAATAACTTTTTTTTAATCAAATGGATCTTTGGCCTACACTGGCCAATATTTTACTTAATAACAACAAATATCACAATTTATACACACTTTATACCCACCACAAAGACACTTTACTTATACAGTGCCCAGTGCAAAAAGAAGTTGGCCCAGATTTGTGGAAAGGATACCAAGGCCTGGCCTAGGATTTTAGTGGAGGCATGCTGCCCAACCACAGCTACATTGGTTCTGAAACATTGGGGATGAGCAGTAGATAAGATCGTTTTTAAAATTTCCCATCCACCAATCCCCATTGTTCCAGTTCTGATGATGAAACTTTGCACAAATAATGGGGAGGGGATGGGGTGGTGAACAGCAGCAGGCCGAGGGGTGTCTGCTATGTAAATCCAACTCTGT
>CM044432.1:64245157-64268319 GCA_024363595.1 Xenopus borealis | reverse complement strand
TAGAAATGCAAAAAGGATAAAGGTGCTACTCAAAGAGTAGTTAGAGGTAGAAGGTTCATGGTAGGGGGCGCAGCAGTCTCTGTCTTTTGAACCCACCTTTTTACAGAGTTCCAGACAATGTCCATAAGTCCAGAATTACAGGGAAAATTTGAAGAAGGCCCAAAACTTGGGGCATCAAACGAATTCCTCAAGTGTAGTACTCTAGGCATCTCACTAGAGCAACTGAAATTGATCTCAGGAGTGGATCCTTCCATCAGAATCCTGAGATAAAATAAAGAAAAATATGAAGAAGGCCCAACACTTGGGCATCAAACGACATCCTCAAATGCAAAAGGGGGTTACATCTAGTGATGGGCGAATCTCCCGAGATTCGCTTTGCCGAAAAATTTGCAAAAAATTTGTGAAACAAGTCGCGGGACGCTTTTGACGTGCGTTAGCTCGTTTTTTAGCGAATTTTCGCTAAGCGAAATTTCGCTGGTGATTCGCGAATTTCGTGAATTTCTTCGCCAGCGGCGAATCGCGGGTATTCGCAGCGAATTCGCCCGTGGCGAATAAATTTGCCCATCACTAGTTACATCACCCGGAGGGAAATTTTCAGCACAGGGTCCAGCCGGAGCCCTATGGATGATTACACACTCACCCCACGTTTCTCCAGGGTGTCCTCATAAGAGAGGTAGTACGATGGGTGGGGTTTGTCCACCCTTCCCCCATTAGGCAGTTGCGAGCTGAGGCTAAAATAGAGGTCTTCCTGGAACTTACCACAACTTTTAACATGGTGCTTGAGAATGGTGCTTCCATACCACCACTCGCTGAGAATGTTACAAATAAATTCCATGTCGCTTTTGAGGGTCACTTTGAAACAGTCCTTTCGGTCCCACATCTGTTGTTTTCAACAACTCCCCATATAGCCATTCCTCCAGATTCTTCTTCACCTCATCGTAAACCCACTCTGGGGAATAGGGCATAATGTAACCCCACCTTTCACGCACCTTGTCATTGATGCTGCGTTGCACCTGGGAAACTGTACGTGCTTTCTTGGGGTCTGCCCTTCCTTGAGAAACTCAGAAATCCTGCTCCTTAGGGGACAGTAAGGGTTTTGGCAGAGAAGTAGCAGCCAAAGGTTGCAGGCTTAGGAATGGTAGCAGCCTGTTTCTTTGAAGCAGCGCACCCACTCCCTCTGGCTGAAACACAGCGTTCAGGAATGTGTGAAGGCTCATCCCCGCTTGAACTAACGCCACAAGGCACTTTAGAGATAGTGGCGGCCTGTAGCACAGCAGGTAAGCTGTGGATAGAGTGTGCCCACTCGGATGAGGGAACAAAAGGGGTGGCTCTCGGAGGTGCAGTTACAGAAACCTCCGACGCAGTGGACAGTTCATCAATATCCGTAACGATGGATCTAGTCGCAGCTTGTTTCTTGGGATCAGCATGTAATACATATGGTCCCAACCAGCAAACATGGTGGAAGAAGGGCATGTGGAATTAAAGTCACGGGCCTCCTGGGACAACTCGCGGGTACAATGCCCACAGTATGGTACTACCACCCGTGCATTATGGATATTCAGTCTCTCCCCATAAGTGCCAGCCCAAATGTATCTAAGGGCAAAGTCTATCTGTGGGAGATCCGTTACGGAAAAGGGAGTAGTCCCATCCAGGACATCTTCATCCTCCCAACCATCCCAACCATAATCTGCCATGATGGAAAGAAAATGGTTTTACCAGGGATGGAATACGCTGGCTCCACATGGCCAGCAGCTCCATGGTACTCCTCAGTGAAGTCAGAAGGTCTGCCCAAAGGGTCCGGTCGCAGCTGCGGTCCAGAGTGGCAGTACTTGGGGAACAGGAGCAGGGTAATGGCACTCTGCGTTGTTCCGTAGAGATGAGCGGTAGGCAATAGGATCACCGCTTGTAGTAGAGGAGTGGTGGGTAGTTGCTTTAGCAGCCGCAAAAGGTCTGGGCCCAAATACAGCAGAGGAGCAGTGCATGCACGTCCGTCTCTGATGAAACTCCTGTACCAAAATGGCGACGGTGACGTAGTTCTGGGAACCGCCTTGCTCGAAAGCGCGCCTAAAGGGAGTTCGCGCGCTAGGAAAAACTGCGCCAATGAAACCTCGCTGCTGAGTTTGCTTGACAGTGACGCTGGCCAATAAGGGAACAGGGATGAACCCCCAAGTCCGAACCATTTTTGCAGCAACCAACAATTATACAAATTAATATCAATTTGCAAATATACATTAAAAACATATTGTTTAGTCAATGGTTACAGTTGAACAAGTCATGAGGCATCACTGTTTCTTATGTAATTTATGTTATATAATGAAGCCTTAACCTTTGTTTTCGTTAAACTTTTCTAATGCAAAACACTATTCTCTTCATTCACTCTTTTTCTGTTTAAAAAGATATTAACGCCTTGCAGAATACATTAATACTTAACAAAAGAGTATGATAGCATTTTGTTCCTAAGTACACATTAATGTGCATAGTTGGGTACGAGAGGACAATAGGCTGCTTCTTTGGAATAGCTTTCTGTAAGTTGAAAGGAGGGTGGATAACATGACACACGTTTAATTTCAGCACACTTGTTAAATCAGCCCTGAATTTTTTATGAAGGTTCAATAACCGCTAGCCTGTAGCTGAAGCTCTGGGGGTTTCCTTAATACAAAGAGTGTGGTCAGCTCTCACTTCCCATCTGGCATGGGGTGACAGAGACAGTCAAGAGGGCTGTAGGAAACTTTAAGGAAAAGAAAGCTGGTGTGGGACAACCATTGTGCCTGAGAAGCGATACATGCCGTGTGGTAGGGCTGTGTCTCTTTAAATTGTATAGACAGCAGCTTAGCACTGTATTTAGGCTGGGTTTTCTGCATTTGTTTGACAGATGAGACAACACAACAGCTGTTTGTTATAGGGAGAAGAGAGTTCAAAGTAAAGACATTCTCTAGTCATAACCTGCTGAATAAATTAAAATGCTATGTTGTAAACAAACAGACACATGTAGATTTTGATCTATTTATTTAATTATCAATGTTTAGCAATGTTTACTTTAATTACATAAAGCTTCCCAAATAATAGATGCATTAAAATGTTGTTTTTTTCATGAAGAATTAAGGGCCTTTTTTAACTGTATTTTTTTAGACTTGTCTAAGGGGCAGATTTACTATTATTCCCCTAAAAACCCTCAAATTCCTTAGAAATTCAATAAGCATTTGGCTATTTTTACCTCTATATACGATCCCTCGATAAAATGGTACGATCGAATAACGATCATTCGATTTCACGCAATTCGGTAGGTTCAATCTGGCGAAGTAGGCAGTCGAATAAAATTTTAAAGTTAAAGTCCTTTGATCATCGAATGGTTGAATTATCGAATATCCAATCATTCGATCTATTCGATCATTCGAATTTTGCGTATTCGATGATCAAAGTGGACAAATTTGCATATTCGATCATCCAAAACAATCGTACGATCGAACTTATTCATGAATACATGAATTTCGGAAATCTGCCCCTAAATGTGGGTTTATATAATTTCAAGAAATGTTCAAGAAGCTTGCAGCACAGGTCATCATAAATAATATACAGCTACCTTGTATTTATATAAATGAGTGGGATAGCTCAACTAATCCATATTCATAACCAAAAAGCCCCTTCTGTCTATTACTGAATTGTATACAAACTCTAAGGGCCCTATTTGTTTTGCTGTGTAAAACAGAATTCACCAGAAAAAAACAGTGTAAAAAGCTGTGTAAATGATGATAAGTTTATCAAGGTATGTAATTTTATGCCGGCAAATGTAGAGATGCAGCAATGGTGGAGCGCTGCCAAGTCCGTATGCATCTCCTCGTTGATAGCTGCTCTCACGAAACAATGCCATTTTACCAAATTTTTTTACACAGTAATGCCTGGTGATGAGTGGTGAATTATTCCACCTTTTTAAAACCACATAATAAATTTGCCCCCAAATGTTACAATAATGCATTAAGGAATTATTAGAGTAATTGTATTTGCCTGTATATTCGTAGAGATTTGTGTAGACATGTAGAGGTCAGGAAGTGTATGAACTTGTGCCTCCCCATTACTCACCTTTCCTGAATAAAGTACTTCCACACACATTTAATACTGCACCAGAATAAGGTGCTGCTCTTTGTGCTCATAGTCTAGTCTAGTAGTGCAAAGTGTTATAATACAGGACGGCACAAGACCTGGGGCAACATGCAAGTGCTAATAGACAGAGCACTTTGCACATTTCCTCCACCATAAATGAGGTTTAAAATAAATTAATATTTAAGATACAGAAAGTTTATATCAAAATCAGTGACATATTAAAGAATCTTACCATACAGGTATGTATATTTTAGTAAATATTGCCCTTTTACATCTCTTGCCTTAAACCACCATTTTGTGATTTTGTGTCTATGTGCTGCCTCAGAGATCACCTGACCAGAAATACTACAACTCTAACTGTAACTGTAAGTGTGGAAGCAAAAGACAGAACTCTGTCTGTTAAAGGGGAACCCAACCCCTTTCTAATAAAAACCCCTACTCCCTACCCTCCGTAGTACCCCCTCTCTGCACAGGAGATACCACATGTAAATATCTCTACAGCTGGTAATTACCCCTTGTTGCAGAGTCAGTCGGGGGCCATCTTCAGCCAATTTGGTAATCTTCGGGTCTTTTTTCAGTACTTCAGTATTTTACATCACTTTAGACACATGCACAGTTGTAGCAAACTAGGAAAATGCTCCAACTGCGCATACATCAATATGGCACTTCCTTACTAAGATTACTGAAGCAGCTGAAGATGGCCCCCGTGAGCTCAGCTGCACTGACTCTGCAACAAGGGGTTATTACCGGCTTAGGGGTATTTACTTGTGGTAACTCCTATGGGCGTTTTTATTAGAAAGGGGGTTGAGTTCTCCTTTTATTTACTCATGTGATCTATTGGTTTGTTTGGTTTGTTTGTGTGCACCGTGAAATCTAGGATACCAGGGACCCTTAGCGACCCTTATATTTTAAATTGACAACTTTCTATTTAGGATTACCCAATAGCAAATACAACTAAAAAAATATAGGGGCTTTGGTTCTTCATCTCATACATGCCTAGAAGGGTGATTGGCAGCTGTTTGGACAGATCAACTAGGATTTAATAGCAAATCAAAACCAATGAAGATCAAAATCAATATTTTTCTTTGCCTTTATTTTATAGGTGAAAGTATTTGCCTTCCACTCTCACCTTAGACTCAAAGATTATTACTGATATAATCTGAAGGTCTCACTTATTCCAGTGCAAAGGGGCATATCATGATAATGCTTCTGCACAGAAAGAGCACATAACCTAAAATTTTATTTGTGTTACAGAAAAGACATAGATGGACCTAATTCTTCTCTAAAACTGACTTATTGCATTAATAAGTTATATGTGTTGTTTTATTTTTTCAAACAATCTTTATGTTTACTGGAGTACAGTGGTTATCATGTTTCAACCCTTGATAATATTTTTTGAGAATGATGAGATCTGTATTTTGACAATCCCTCTTTGGAAGATCCTAGGGGTTTACATCACAAAGAGCTACATAGGATATTCAGGTATGATGCTTTAAGGCAGTTCCACCAAATGCCTTTAATCAGCGCTTTAGGAGGATTGAAGTTGAGCTGGGCTTTAGCTACTGTATATCAGTGTTTGGGCTCTGGCTTCTCTTATTTGAAGATGAGTTTGCATGCGTCACATGCAGTGGACAGCCATAACACCCAACTGCAATGTTAGTAGGGCTAAATTAAGTTTTGACGGTTGCATCCCATGTGCCATAAAGCCTTAAGGTGAGATCCGCTCGTTTCGCCAAATGAAAGGACCCCTCCCCGATTTGCCCACCTTGAGGTCAACCAGGATAGTAGCAGGAGACTTGATGAAAGTGCTTGATTATTTCTGTTATACGTTAAGGCACAACAATGCAAGTTGCAGCATAAACCCACACCTTATTCCCTACCTTTACATTCCCAAATTTGTCTCAGTCCTAGTTTTCAGATATCATTCGTCAGTTGAAAGAGTTCATTAATCTATTGGATTCATGGATCCAATGCAGGAGGAATAACCAAACTACAGCATACCACCTGGTGCTGAACTGAACTGCTCTCATCAGCTTACTGACTAAAGCCTCGGGAGTTTCTGGGACTTGTAGTACAACAACAGCTGGAAGAAATGTTGTAAGCATACTAATAAAACACAAACAAAACATAAACATTATGATTACATTCAAAGCTGGAAGAATCTTCCTGAGTGCTCTTTCTTTTTTAACTATCCAAAAGACGTTGTGCCTATCGCATATTATTATTTATGCAACTTTAATTATACTTTAAGTAAGATATGTTGTTTGGGACAATTGCTATGAGATACATATTTAATGAAGAATCCAATAAATGATGACAGCAGAATATCTTTTCTGAGGCGTTCTGTCTGTAATAATCCCACAGAGAATTGGATGAGTGCTTTTAGCACACGCACCAAGGACTCCATGACAAAAGCCAATATTCCCCCACACAACACCTGTTGTTGAAGTTGGGTTAATTACTTTTCATTGTGTTCAACTATCTTAAATATTTATAGCAGTATGAGCATATCCCAAAATCTGAAACTGACACCAAAGTTACCATGGAATATGAGATAATTTTCCAACTCTGCTCCGCCTTTCAGCTTGGCATCACCTCCCAGGTTTTTTGTTTTTTTTTAACAAATGAATTTCAAAGTAACTGCTTACTATGAATATCCTTTCATTCTCTGCAAAAAATTTGGATTTTTGTGGTTATGTAATTTATTTATTTCTGAATAAACACAGTTATGTTTGATCCTAGATTGACAATTTCAGGAGCTCACATGACAATTTATGTAACCAGCAGCTATAAATAGTATATCAAGTTTCAAATGGGAGAGTTGCAGTTAATGGCACTGGATGAGAATGAGTCATACGGAAAGATGAGAATGACTCATCAATGTAACTATTAGTGATGGGAGAGTTTCTCTTCGGCGAAAAATTATCGAATTTCCATCGAAATTCGCGAATTGACGAAAAAATTTGCGAAACGAGTCGCGGCACGTTTTTGACGCGCGTCGCGTCAACTTTGACGCGTCTCATCATTTTCAACGTTGCGTCACGTAAAAAACGACACGTGACTCGTTTTTTAAGCGAATTTTCGCAGGCGAATTTTCGCTGGCGTTTCGCGAATTTATTCGCCAGCGGCGAATCGCGAGAATTCGCCCATCACTAGTAACTATAGAATGCTGTACACTGTTATAGAGGGGTGGTATGTTTGTATGTTGAGATATTATGAAGACTTTTGTAACGGAAGAAGCTGCGACAGAAAATGAGAGGATTAACTTTTTGAGTTAAATACAGATTGAAAAATAACAGATAAGTATGAGTATGCTATAGGCCCCCTGATTGAATTCAAGGGGGAAATGCTTACCTCCTGTTGCAAAATATAAACTGGATTAACACAAGTCAAAACATCAGGGAAGCAAACTTTAGAACTATATGTAATAAAAGGCGTAAAATCTGCCTAGGTGCAATAACTAGTGATGGGTGAATTGGCGGCATTTCGGTGAAAAATTTGCGAAACGTCACCGTGTCTCGTTTTGGACGTGGGCTTCAGTGGATGTCAATTGTATATACGTCTGGAAACTGCAGCAAAGCATTCACTCAATCCAGTTAAAAATGTCTTACTTTATTTCGCCATTTTCAAAGCTCACAGTGTAGGCTACATATCAGTGTAAAAAGCTGCCAATGCGTTTCGTGACCTCCTTGGTCACTTCCTCAGGGCATGTCAGCATAGGTTTTTTAGTCACCGGCAATGGGCGCCTGTGTCTAAAAATGGATGGTGGCGAATTGTCGCCAGGCGAAATTTTGCTGGCTTTCACGAATAGCGGGAATTCACTGCAAATTCTCTGCAGGCGAATAAATCACTAGCAGTAACCCATAGTGACCAATGAGATGTTTGCTTTTGATCAGGTGGCCACTAAATGCTACGTGTTGATTGGTTACTATACAGTATGTGATATACAGTATGTTATATGCATAACCCCATACCAACTGGTATTCAATTCCAAAGTGATCCGGGGGCATCTTGGTCCTGCATTTCCAGGCTGTATGAGTGTTTGTCACAAAATATGCAGGCTGATTAAATCTGTACAGGATATTTTCATGGGTTTTATGACATATTGACAATCTGTATGGTTCATTTGCAGTTGAGGTTTAATGTTTATAATTATTTAGTTATAAACATGGGATTTACAAATATTCAAGATATTTATACCGTTAAAGAAAGCTATACTCCAGAGCTATGTAGATCTCTATAAAAATATATTGCATAGAACAGTAGTGATGGGCAAATTTGGGGCGTTTTGCGTCGCCCGGCGACGTTGTCCAAAACGAGACGTAAGCGATGTTTTGCTAAATTTTCGCCATTTCACGAATTTCTCAGGAAACACACTAGCGACCATAAAAACCCGGGCGCCGGCATCGAAAAAATGGACGCCCACATCAGTTTTTTGTACGCCAACGAATTTTCATCAGGCAAATGTTTGAGGGCGTTTTGCAAATCGTGGGAATTCACTGCAAATTCGTGGCAGGTGAATAAATTTGCCCATCACTATAGAACAGCTGTTATGTAAAATCCAGCTTTCTAAATAAACCATTTTCATAAAAATATACTTTTGAGTGGCATCTGTGATTAGGCTTTAGAAATAAGGGCCACCCTCTGGATCCTACAATTCATGGTGCAAACAAAAAACCCAAGGGCACACATACATGAGTCAATGAATGGTCAATTTTTAAAGTTAATCAGGTGATCTCTTGGGTGAACTCTGAGGTAGCAAACAGGTAAAGGTAAAAGAGCAATATTTACTGATTTTGTTAATTGGCTCATGTATGGTTTGTTTAATTTGTTTGAGTGCACTGTAACTTCTTATTTAGGATTACCAAATGGAACATACTACTAAAAAGGTATATTATTATTAAAATGGTTTAGTTACATGAAGTTGGGTTTTACATATGAGCTGTTATTTTTAATATATTTTTACAAAGACCTACATTTTTCACGGGGTATAGTTTTCCTTTAATATGATATAAACTCAAACAAATCTGTTGGGTAAGTATTTATTTTGGGGGCAAATCCTACATGGAAAAGAACCTAGGAAAATATGCGGACATTAAATTTAGCAAATATTAGTCTACTATAGGATGAGCCACCAAGGTACTTGATACTGTGATACTAACACATTCCTATATAAATTGACAGGTATGTGTCAAATGACAGTTCAACATGCCCTTAGGGAACAGAGAGCCAGTTTTGTCAGTCACACTGGGCTGGAGGTGGAACGATCCTTCAATAGGCCAGAGGTACCATTTACATTTGTGCTTGGGGGCTTAGGATTACATTTCTACAAAATGTTTGTATCCGTACGTTTCTAACAATACTGACATGTTTCTATTGATTTTCAAAGGAACGTGCCACAATCACTTTCAAAAGGATGTATTCATAAATTTACCAATGAGCCGTTAGCTTTTATGTCTGCTACATTTACAATTATATTGGGAAACATCTGGATGTAAAGAACTAAAGCGCTATAGCAAAGTTTTACGTTAGTTGCGATGTTGGAGCAGTATTTGCAGTGTCTAACTTGTGTGATGAACAACAACTTTGAGCATCCTACGGCCACTATAAAGGCTCTAGATCTGGGAGTTAGATCTGTAAAATGGAGCAATCCCTGCAAATATCCATATTTAAAGTGGGCATGGCCTTCAAAAATATGTGTGTGTGTCCTAGGGTTGCCACCTTTTCTTGACAAAAATACCGGCCTTCCTATATGTTTATCTTTTTTTCCTATTAATAACATTGGGATCAACAATCAAAAATACCAGCCAGGCCGGAAAAATACCGGCCAGGTGGCAACCCTAGTGTGTCCCCACATTTGTTACCTCTATTAAGGGAAAATCAGGGAGCCCAACCCTTGCTTGTACCTCACACAAGTATGAATGCACAGCATGGCTATTTAAATCTAATCCAAGCCAAGGGGCTTTTACACTCTACACTAGAGTAGCAATCTGCCCCTCACACTGTTTCCCCCTGGAGTCAAAAGTCATACACACAACCAGCTGATATAAAAGGAAAGACCTTCCCCTTCATAAATAAGCTCTTTGGTTTCACCATGAAACACAGAGAACAGCAGGATGCCTGATCATTTTAATGTTCTTACTGATAATGAGTTCTCCAAAAAGAACACAATAACCCAAAATAACCAAGCTCCTGTGCGTTTATAATGCATACAAAATGTGTACTGAGAGCTTATCAACTTGCAACATTACATGATAAGCATATTATATATATGGAAGCAAAAAAAGATGCCTCCACATACACACAGTGACGTATCAAAATGACTATGCCCAATCTAAGACAGAGGCTACCTGAAAGCCCTCTAATATTCAGAGCTTGATAATATTTTTATATGGGTTTTTGTTGTGTTATCTGGGTAAATATAAATGCCATATATTCCCTAAAATTATCCTTTTATAATGGCATGATTTATTACATGAACACCTGCTACATGCACTTTTATAACTGTTTTATATATATATATTTATATATATATATGTGTGTATGTATATATATATATATACATATATATATATATATATATATATATATATATAGCAGAAACAATTAATTATATGATTTAAAAACATACAAATGTTTTTAAACTGTGTATGTAATTTTGAGTGTATTTTCATTTGTTTTTACATATTTTTTCATTATTATTTGGTTTCACTCTCTTGACATCGTCTTACGGGTATTTACTACTTAGCTTAGCTAAAGTTACAGTGAACGATGTTCTTGTCAACACGACACCTCAAGTGTAAACAGTAGGTCATCATTTAAAGTGTAATCGCTAGAACAAACCTTCTCTGTGCTGACCAGCAGAGGGAGACCTTGGAGACTCGTGTTCTGAACTCTCCATTTCATGCAAAATATTTGAACTAGATTTTCCAGAACAAATATACTACAATCTCTGCAATATGAACATTTTTGACGCTACACAGGGTAACAGTTTGCAATTCCATTTCCCAGAATCCCCTAGGGATATAGTTTTAAAAATAAATCATAGGGCAGAAATCAATATTTAAGCATTGTGTTTGATGGATTTTCAATAGTTTACATGTGCGTGGGGCAGAGTTTTAAAAGCTAAACATATTTAATAAATGATTAAAAAGAGTTATCATTACATTTTTGGCTTTTCTGTCTTACTGATGCACAATTTCTAGAACACATAAACCCCTTGGTTTCCCTTTTCAAAGGGAAAGCTGCCTTACCAACCTTAGTTACATAGTTACATAGTTAAATTGGGTTGAGAAAAGACCGAGTCCATCAAGTTCAACCCCTCCAAATTAAAAACCCAGCATACATACACACACACAACACACACACACACATCTCCACTCTTTCAAACACAAACCATATACCTGTATGCCCATAGCTATACTAACTGTAGATTTTAGTATCAAAATAGCCTTTGATATTATGTCTGTCCAAAAAAACATCCAAACCCCTCTTAAAAGCATCAACAGAATGAGCCATCACAACATCACCCGGCAGTGCATTCCACAACCTCACTGTCCTGACTGTGAAGAACCACCTACGCTGCTTCAAATGAAAGTCATCTTCTTCTAGTCTGAAGGGGTGGCCTCTGGTGCGGTGATCCTCTTTATGGGTAAAAAGGTCCCCTGATATTGGTCTATAATGTCCTCGAATATATTTGTAAAGTGTAATCATGTCCCCTCGCAAGCGCCTTTTTTCCAGAGAAAACAACCCCAACCTGGACAGTCTCCCCTCATAATTTAAGTCTTCCATCCCCCTAACCAGTTTAGTTGCACGTCTCTGCACTCTCTCCAGCTCATTTACATCCCTCCTAAGGACTGGAGTCCAAAACTGCACTGCATACTCCAGATGAGGTCTTACTAGTGATCTATAAAGAACCTTGGCCCACCCCTAATGAATACAGCACTGTCTACTGCTAGGTGCAAACTGTGGTTTTTTTTGGTTGTTTTTTTGCACTTTGTTCATTGGCCCTGCACATGGTAAACAAGACATAGAGATAATGTTGTTACAAGCATGTATTTCAAAGACTGGCCATTTCCTTCCAAATTCCATTTAAATATATAAACATTAGGAGCTCCAAAATTTGATGATGATGGTTTCAATATCTGCTGGAATCTAATTATTCCTAATCCGTAGTGTTTAGCTGAATTTAATATAAACCCAATGAAGCATATGGTGTTAAAACACTGGCTAACAAATATGTCTAGAATATTCTAAATTATAAACTGAACTTAATACACCAGCCAAAATCTCTGTAACAGTAATGATTCAAGCCTTAAAATTTGTGTGCAATCGGTCTCCATCGTAAATTATATTAGACATGTCAGTGACATTGCACATGCTCATTATGGTCTGGGCAGCTGTTGTTGCCTAAGAGCAGATAACTTACAACAGCACAGAACATGTACAGTGAATCAGCAGAAATTAAGATGGGGAGCTACTAAGACATCTTTGGAAGCACAGACCATCACTTGTAAAGGGCTATGATTGCCATGGGCTGGTAGAGAAGCTCAAATTTAATGTGCAGTAGTTCTAATCTACTTCTTCAGTTTAGCTTTACTTCTCCTTTAGATGTTTGATCAAATTTGATTTTCACAGGGCCAGTGCTTACCATTAAACATTACCATTGCATTTGATTAAGCATCTGTTGCCCTACTTGGTGTTAGTGGTAAGCAAAATAATGTGTACCATAGTCCTAAATGTATCAAGATAATGGCAGATAAGATAATGTAACCTCACACCACTTTTCTTATACTTACAAAACCTAAGCAATCCTAATTCCATGCAAAGAAGCAAGAGAAATTGGAAAAAGGCAAACATGAGAGAAGTTAATCTTGCTCAGTCAACATACCTGACAGGCTAAGAAAATATAGAGTAGCTAAATCACCCTAACTAACATAAACCAAAGGGAAGCCATCAGGTGAGTAGCAAATGAAAATAAAAACAAACATGTTACTTAGGTGTCACAGCTGTTCAGTGTAAGCAGGCATTTTTTTTCCTGGCAGAGGTTAGTGAATGTAATTACAGAGCAAGCCAATACATACTGCTCTATAACAAAATTGGTAAATGCTGTGCTTCTACAGAGATCTATTCAACATGGTTTTTGAGGCAGCTTCACACTTGCTTATAAATCTCAGCACTGCAATGCACAGGTTTTGCAGAAAATGAACAGAGGCATATTTAGAGGGGCCATGAGGCCTGATGCTAATTTTGCATATGACCCTGTCCTTAGACACAAAGTCTAATAATATTATTATTAACATGTATTTATTAAGCGCCAACATATTTTGTAGCGCTGGAAAGTAACCACAGGTAACAAAATGCCCAGTGAGCAACTGTCTAAGTTTAGTCCAATCTACACTGTGAAACAATTATACATTCTATGGCCTGATAGCTCATCTGCAAAGCTCATGTTGCAAAGGATATAGGAGTAGGCAGGAGGGGGACTCTACCCATTGCCCAGTTAGTAGTAATAATAATGTCTATTTAATATCCAGGTGTCCCATATTCCAGTGTATAGCTCCATCTTGTTATCCAACAGGTATTGTAGTTCTTTTCTGTGCTTTTTCTTTACTTTTACAAATCAAAAGCCCTTGTGAATTTCATGTGTGGCCCCAGACAATTTTACTTTAAAGCTTGCAATTTAAAATGTGGTTGTTGAGCCTAGATGGAGACAGATGATTAATTCAAGGTCAGTAAACTGAGACGGTGATGGTTTTGGGCTAGTGTAGTTAAAATAATAGAAGCCAATGTCAGTGAAGTCCCTATTGGTTACTGCACTAGGGAAAGTCTTTATATCCTAATATTTATATGACTAGGCCAGATGACAATAGGAAATATTGTTAACAAAAAAGTCCTATTTGGAGACTTGACAAAGTTGGTGTGACAAAGGCCACCACTGTATTCTAAGCTAAGAACTTATTGTCTGCATCAAAACATCAGTTTGCCATTTATGTTTATGGATATGAAGATTCTCATTTAGGTTTATGTTTTTCTACCTGTTTAGAGACATCAACACCATTACTGTGAATCTGCCATACTAGGAATGGGAGTGTAGAACCACCCTGCCTAACAAGTAAGTAGATTGAAGCTTTTAAAAATCATTGAAGTTCATCTCTAAGAGCTTTTGAATCTATTTCAATACGTTTAGTTCCACTTGCTAAAAATGGAGAGGAAGTGGGGTAAATCAGTTGGACATGATATAGTTCTTCCTGCTAAGCAAAAAAAAACAGTTTTCTGAGTTGGCATGCCCATATAAAAGATATGTTTTCTCTCATTTGATATATAGATGTCTAGACAAGCTTTTTGATTATTTTCTAATTATATAAAAATTGTCATTTTACTGGATCTGCTGAATTTCTTAACAATACTAATATGTATTCTAATTATTATCATTATTACCTTTATTATTCTTAAAATTAAATAGCCATATGACAAACAAATGCACAACTGCAGGCCATCCAAAACAAGGCAATTAGGATTAGTAATGGATACAAAAATAATCCTATGCTGACAGTGTGCATCTACAGAAGTATGGGATCACATCAAGGAAACATTAGATCAGGTTGAAAGTTGATGTGGCTACAATGCACTGTTAAATGAAGCAAAATACTTTAATTCTGTATGAAAATAATCCTTCTTGAGACTGCTGGAACATTTTCATTTCTTGGTAGTATTGTGTTTGAATTTGAAATGATTGTATATAAGGCCTATTATGTGTATTCTGTTTTAAAATTATTGTTTAGGACTTTTAAAAGTGCATTGTCTTAAATATATGTTTTTTAAAAAGTATATACAGGTATGGTACCTGTTATCCAGAATGTTTGGGACCTTGAGTTTCCCAGATTAAGAGTCTTTTCATAATTTGGATCTCCATACCTTTATGTCTACCAAAAATCATTTAAATATTAATGAAATCCAATTGTTAGGATCAAGTATAAGGTACTGTTTTGTTATAACAGAGAAAAATAGTTTTTAAACTTTTGACTTCATTTGTTAAAATATATTCAATGGGAGATGGCCTTCTCATAATTTTGGGCTTTCTGGATTACACATTTCTGGATAACAGATCCCATAAGGGTAGGGACAGACAGGGAGATTCGGGGAGATTTTTTGCCTGGCGTTTTTAGCAGGCGACAATCTCCCCAAATTTCCTTCTCCCTGTCTGCCGATCGTTCCTGGGACAAAGCGCCAGCGCCTGTGCAGACGCGCCGCGGCGATTTCCGGAATCGCCCGAAGATACCTCTTGAGGAAACTTCGGGCGATTCCGGAAATCGCCGCGCCGCGTCTGCACAGGCGCTGGCGCTTTGTCCCAGGAACGATCGGCAGACAGGGAGAAGGAAATTCGGGGAGATTGTCGCCTGCTAAAAACGCCAGGCGACAAAATCTCCCCGAATCTCCCTGTCTGTCCCTACCCTTACTGTACAGCATGCATTTACACTATAACCACAAACATCTAATACAACTAATCACCTTCAATTAAAAAGGACCTATATAATCAACAATGCACTTCCCATGTACAGGCTAACATACATGGGCAGAGGATGTCCTGAAAAATTTACTAATATATGGAGTGCATGGACTTCTTGCCAAGAGACTACTACTGATATGGAACCAGCATAAGCCAACTAAAATTGAGGAACTATAAGATGAACACCTGGCAACCCACTCCTTTCATTCTATACTCATATAACCATACAGCAATTGTATCCTATTTATTTTTCCCTTTTTATTTATGTTTATTGCACCTGCTTTCAGACCACTGGGAGCAACATCCAATGGGCCGTAAGCATGTTGCTCACAAGTCACTGGTCAGGGATCACTGCTCTACTGAATGACACTGCTTCGACCTCAACTGGCAGAGATTACTTGCTCCTTCCCTTGTAACATTCCATCAGAGTTTTTATTTTCAAGCTGATTGGAACACATATCAGACTAAAGGTCTTGCTCACAATGTAGTGTAGCAGTATACTGATTGTCCCACTTTTCAAAATGTTCCTTGAATAACAATTTTACCTTTATATGCTAAGATAATCCTAACTGTTGCCTGTACTTGAGTATACTTGGAGTCTTTTGACCCATTACAATAAATCATTTTAAAAAGGGCAATTTCATGTTTGGATTACATTTTGTAACAATATGTTGTTCTCATTCAAAAAAACAGGTATGTTCTAACCAATTGACCAGCTAAAAGAGAACTGAAATATAATGTCTTGCTGTGTATAGTTTTTTTTATATATATTGATATCAACTGGCTACCTAAATATGGGTGGGGTGAAAGATTAAGATGAAAGGTGATGGCCAACCTATACAAGATACATATCCAGATAGTCCATGGGACTATACATTTCCAGGAAACAGTTTAACAGTTTTGGATTGTGTTACAAGTTCTATTTATTTGCAAACTCCTGTAAGGGAAACACAGAGCTTTGAAAATGGGGCTGAAAAAGGTGGCTTGGAACAACTCTTTTCAGAGCTCGTGCTCAAAGTATGGCTGTATGGGTTTCAACTGTTAAAATATCTATGTCTATAGCCCTCTACTCCCAAGAGACCACAGCTCTTAGATTACCACAGGGTGTAGATAGCAAACATGGTTCAAAAAGACAAACATATCAGTTACTCTGCTTGAGATGAGCCCCCCTCCCCAATTAGAGATACATGTCTCACCCTATTCATTTCAGCAGAACTAACTAGTCAAATAGAAAGACATCCCAACAAAAGAAAGCTGTGTAGAGTCATCTTGCAAATAAATCCAACAGCAAAGAAGCCTTTAAATCCCTTACAAGTTATCTGTAACAAACACGAAAAGATCAGTAGATAATAGTCTATAAAATTACAGTGGCTGAATATGATTGTACATCAACAATCTGTGATGGTGCGTTTGGATGCGTTTTAAGACAGAGGCTCAGCACCAAAAATATGTCAGTTCTGATGTGACATTCCACTCAAACCATTTGAAGGCATAGTAATTATACAGATTTAGAAAAAAAATTTTTTTTTACAGAGAATATAGCATAAACATTTATATGAAAGTAGGAAACATGTAGCCTATCCATCATGTCCAAAATGTGAGTTCAGTGAAATGTTATTTCAAGGAATTTTTTTACTGACTTTTATTTGCATTTATTTGAAATCTTTTTAAAATATAATTTTCGAATACTCAGTCTCTCAATATTCATAGCATAAAAAGCATACCCTCTAACTGTGCAACTCTAAATATATCTGTCTAGCTCTCTCCAGCAGGTATCAGCGCATTGTGATATTTCATATGAGCAGATGATCAAGTCAGAAGATCAAATGTGTGCATTGAAACATAAATGCTGCCTGTTGATTGGTTCATAGACAGACAATCAGCCAGCACTCACCACTTTAATTACAGAATGACCAGGTGCACGTCAAATGGTGTCCACTTCCACCAACTTTAGAAATCCAGAAATTGTAGCAGACAGCACCAGTTATGAAGATTGTTTAAAAAAGTCTTTATTGTAACTTCATGGCTTTATAATTGTGTCCAGATTATAAAGCCATGAAGTTACAATGAAGGCTTTTTTAAACTATATTCATAATTGGTGCTGTCTGCTACAATACCTAGAATAGAAGCAAACTGAATCAGTTGTACAGGCTGATACATTAGATAGCTTTAAGAAGGGGTTGGATGGCTTTTTAGCAAGTGAGGGAATACAGGTCTATGGAAGATAGCTCATTATACAAGTTGATCCAGGGACTAGTCCAATTGCCATTTTGAAGTCAGGAAGGAATTTTTTCCCCCTCTGAGGCAAATTGGAGAGGCTTTTTCTTTGCCTTCCTCTGGATTAACTAGCAGTTAGGTTTAAAAAAAAGTAAAAAGGTTGAACTTGATGGAGGTGTGTTTTTTTTTCAGCCTAACTTACTATGTTAATATGTGGAATGGATAATAGTCCCAATGCACTCGCACACCCTGGCCTCTACCACATGTGATTCCCTGGTGCACAGGGAAAAAGGTGGTCACCCCGAAACGTGGCATGCTGCAATAAAGAATTAGCAAGGTTTATCCTGCTAGCTGTACCTGTGTGCCAGCAATTTCTTTGCAACTTTGTACAATGGAATCATGGGATACAGCCTTAGTCGGAGCTTTCTGGATAATGGATTTCCAAATAATGGATCCCATCCCTGTAACTGTTTTACTGATAATATTGAAGTAGCTCAAGTAAATAGATGTCCTACACTGGCACTCAAATTTATAATCTATTGCACAATTAAAATAATAGGTATGCAGGCTACATTTTACAAATCTGAACAACCTGGACAAATTAGCCTAAAATCACTTCCTAACACTGTGTTATTGCTGCAAAAAGTGTTTACAAAATACTAAAGTATAGGGACTGAATGCATAGCTGTGAAATATGTTTAATGTGAATAACTTTAGCATGTACCATACCCAGGGGGGGGGAGGATGGACTTCTGTATGTGAAAAGAAAGGTTAAAGGTTGTGTGGTGTAGGTCACAAGGTTGCCATTGTAGAAAAACAGAAAGAGACAGCCTGCTTAGGAACCCAGCTGATTCACTGTTGCTGCTCTAATGGACCAACGCTTGAGAATCTTGGTAAAATGACTGGTTGCATATGCTCTGTAATAAAGATTTTCTCAGGGTCTGCCTGGGAAACAGTATTAGAAGCACATGAAATGACTTTGTGAGTGAAATTCTGCAGAAGAAGAAAACATCTGTATTCTGTATTCATATCCTTTTATTCTCTCATGCTCAAATTATCATTTCCTATGGTACCCATATTCCTTACTAACCCAGAGAATAATGTTCATGTCTCCACCAAGGATCATTTGGTATGAACGCATATTTCACTGCAGTGTTAAGGTTACAATTTGTATAAATACCCTTTGTCTTAGAATTAAGGTGGCCATACACGGGCTGATAAATGCTGCCGGCAGACTAAGTTGGCAGCTCATTGGCTTGTGTATGTGGCCCTCCAACTGGCTGATCGATATCTGCCAGAAAGTGGACCAGATGTTGATCGGGCGGGACTAAAAATCCAACCACCCATATGGCCTCAGTTATGATCCGATCATTGGGCCCTAGGGCCCACGATCGGATCAGCCCGATATCGCCCACCTCAAGGTGGGAATATTGTGGAGAGATCCGCTCATTTGGCGATGTCAGCGATGTCTCAGTGTGTGGCCACCTTTAGTCTGAAAAACCTGTTTATTAAATATTTCAGGTGTTAAAAATGCATCCGTTTAGGACTTCAAAATTACTCCAAATGCAAAATAAAATCTAATATTGAATAATAAATCCTAAAGGGACATTAAATATGAAATATAGTAAATGGAGTTATAGGAATGGGAAAAAATAGAGAAAAATATTTCAGCAACATTTACTCCATTTTTTTCATTGTTCATTTTTTCCCCATTTACCTTTTGTACATTTTGTGTAATGTACAGTAAGTATTTGTAAGTCCTTGGGGCAAATTCACTAAAGCGAGAAGCGTCTAAAGCTAGCGATAATTTGCCAGTGTGATGTCATTTTGCAACTTTACTAATTTACTAACAGTGTCCCTGGCAAAAATTAGCTAGCGAAGTAGATAAACTAGCGCAACTTCGCACACTTACGCCAGGCAAAGTTGCGCACTGACGAAGGGACATTATGCTAATTCACACTGGCGAAAATTCACATGACGAAGTGTGGCGAATTGCGGCAAAGGCATCGCTAACACATTTTCGCCGCTTAGTGAATTGGCCCCCTTGTGTTTCCTCAAAATCTTACAATGTTCCAGGTGGGTTAATGCCACGCAATGCATTTGTAATAGGCATGAAAGGGATCTACCTGTCACTTGGGGTGGGTTTTGTCGGAAAACACTTGGGTGTGTAGTTTCTGGCAAAAAGCTGTCCCATGTGTGCAGTTACACGTGAATTCTATTCATGAATGTTGCTACATAAACTCGGTGGCATCAGGCAAGATCAATGATTTCGCCACTTGCTCTATTATATTGGAGAACACTAGCCTTACTGTCACATGCAACATTAGCCCATACAATATGAAGAAGGAACGTGAGAACAATATGAAGAAGGAATATGAGCCAATTCAAGTAATATCTTCTTTTTTTGACATAAGAAAAAATATTGTTAAACATTTTTACAATTACCTTTATTCTCAAGGGTTGAACCGGTCAGTTGGGAACCTCAGTGCAGTGAAATAAGCTTGGACCTCCCTCCTTCCACTGTCTGTTTGAGATATAATAACCACTCTTTGACCCAGAGGTTCCTCTAACATTTCTACTTGCACCGGGGATATGTTCCAAACCTGCTTTGCCTAAAAATGATGCATTACATCCATCCATTCTTAACTAAATACAGTAGGCAAGAATATCAATTGTTCATCTTCTTAATCTTCGTTATTAAGCGTCACAGTAGTAACAGTTACTACAAGTATAAGATCTATTACCTGAAATGCTTCTCACCTGGGTTTTCTGCATTTGCATCACCATCGCCATAAAAAAAACATTTCAACATAATAAATCCAGGATTTTTTTTGCCACCAATATGGATTCATATAGCTTAGTTGTGTTCAAGTACAAGTTACTGTTTTATTATTACATAAAAATATTTTTTTTGTAAATTAGAATTATTGAAGTTAAAGATGTTTATTCATAAAGCTTTAAAAAAATCTCTTTTGATGGAAGTATAGTAGATGCCAGTATAGCAATGGAAATCCCTTTTTTTCAATAACTTCAATAGCATTATCAATATCTTCTTACTTCTTGCCCAAAATACGCTCTTTGTTCTATACAAAATCACAGAAATTTACCAGGTCTCAACTAGCAAACAAACCAGTGATATTCTGATCCATATGGAACTTCTTAACCAGTAGAGATCTAACGTCTATTTTCTTTTTTAATATAAAGTATCTTTAACTAGTAATTGAAAAATATGTATATATTATTGTCACTGTTTCCAGTCAGGTATATTATGTAAAATCTTAAATCATAAGCAAGCTTATTACCTCTTATAAAGTCCTAAAGACCTGCAGTGGTTGAGTGAACACATCAATCAATTTTACCACAGGCGTTTGTAAAGAGATGCCAGGCTTGTCATTGTGAACAGAGTACAAAGTAACAAAGAAATATCAACAAGAAAGGGATATTGGATCTCAGAAGAATAAGCAACACTCCTTTGATTTATAGCTTTTGAAGGTGTCCTGCTACATGTTACAAAGCCTTACTGCTGAGCTCTTTCGTGGTGCACATTGGGGTTCCCCACCAGCAGCCATTTCATTATAATCAAGGATGGGTGGAGAAGTTTGGTTTTCACTTAATGGATCACTGGTTTAAAATAGGGCTTTTTATTGGTTTCAGGATATGCCTAATGGAATGAAAGCTCACTGTGTGAGGAGCTCCTAAAATGCTAAGGTACTTAGATTCACTGACACTGGGCAATGTGCACAGATTGTTGTCACTTATTTTTTGGGAGGGACGAGTGAGTGTAACCCATAGCAGGTATGACATTGTGCTATATACAGTCTTAGAATTAATGCAGACTTAAACAGATGGTTACAAGGATTTTTTTCTTAGAGAAAATGGTGCTAAGGGGGTTTATTTACTAAGTTTATCTCATATTTTATTTAAAAAACAAAAAAACAAAAACAAAACCAATCTCCCATGCCCGATTAATAAGTTTGGGAAAAAACCTGATAAAATCTAGCAAAAACCAGAATCTTCAGTTTTTTTTTGGACTTTTTTCCCCTAAATCTTTATTTTTTTTCGAGTTTTTGCCTAAATTCAGTATTTTCAGATTGAGATTGGTGCCTCTCCCATTGACTTATACAGTACCTTGAATTGATATCTAGAGAAGAGACTTCTTCACAGGTATCGATACCATCGGCACCTCTACTATTAGCGCACAGACAATTAGACTAATATACAGTACTTCGACAGATCTGAAATGGCAGATTTTCAGATTTGGGCGTTTTGCAGCATCGGGGTATAATAAAACCTTGGAAAAAAATTTTTCCAGGAAAAATTCAATTTTCTGCCCCAAAAAGTCTAACCAAATAAATTTGAGGTTTAATAAATAACTCCCTAAAAGTATGTTATTGTAATAATGCAATAATATCTATCCTCACTTTTTTATACACCCATTAATCAACACATTCTTGTGGTCCAGCCCCAATGAGCATAATTAAAACCTGGTTGCTGGACAGTGAAGCATCTTCCTAAAAACATTGCTACAAGGAATTTATTTGCATTAAAAAGTGTAGATTAGAGCAGGCCTGTAGAAAAAACTATTGTCTTTTTATGTTTGGAAAAGTCATTTATTCTTATACTGATAGTTACTGGTGGCAGAATACACTTTGAGACTGACTTTTATGTATTTTTAAAATGTTTATTTTAATAGAAAAGGCAGCTTTGCTCTAGGGTTAATCCTATCCTATAGAGACATAGCTGAATAACCGTAAAGAAAATGTTAGAGACAGGAAGCTATGAAGTTGGGAAGATTTTTATTCAGGGGGATGAAAGACCAGACACCTGTGGTACTGAATTAGTTAATTCTCAATGGAAATGGCTGAGACTGGAGGTAATAAGTTGTTGCAGTACGATGACAGTGCCTGTGGTACTTGATTTTCAATAATGCTGGGACCAATAGAAAAGGGTAGCTGAAGGACTAAAGGTGGTTAATGCTTAACAGCTTAGAGGGGCAGCTGTCAGACAGGTGTCTAGTGTTTGGTTCTGACAAAAGGATAGTTGTGGAAACTGAAGAAGTACTGCTGGGACTTTATTTAGGGTTGTCTGGGTGGAATTTGGAAGTTGATAGTTTTGAAACAGAACAGAGAAGGAAAGATAGAAATTTGGATGCCAGGAGGTTCTTTGGTGCAAACAAAAAGGTAGATTTATTATAACAGAGATAAATGTCCCCAGATTTACTCACATGAGAGATGAGGTAATAGCAGATGATATTCAAAGAGGACAAATCACATAATACAGCTGGATGATTGTGACTCCCATGAGTCTCAGTAGTCAAGTGTACATCTATTCCCAATAG
>CM044432.1:64147924-64162484 GCA_024363595.1 Xenopus borealis | reverse complement strand
TGGTTGACCTCTTGTCAGCTGGAAAGACCTACTGGTGAATAAAGCATTAGAGAGATTATTGCGTATATGATCCCCTTATATATTTATACATAGTAATCATATCACCCCTTAAGTGCCTCTTATCCAATGCGAACAACACTGTTTGGCCATTCTTTCCTCATAGCTAAGATTTTCCATACCTTTTATCAGCTTAGTTGCCCTTCTCTGTACCCTCTCTTATTCAGTTATGTTCTGTTTGAGCACTGGAGACCAAAACTGTATAGCATATTCTAGATGGGACCTTACCATTGCTCTATACATTGGAAGAATAACCCTTTCCTGCCATGAATCAATGACCCTTTTAATCTCATTTGCCCTGATGCTGCTGACTGGCATTGCTTGCTACAGACAAGTTTATCATCTACAAGGACTCCAAGGTCCTTTTCCATAATGGATTTGCCTAGTGCAGTCCCATTAAGGGTATAAGTGGCGGCTTGGCTATTTTTACATCTCAGGTGCATGACTTTTATCAACATTGAATCTCATTTGCCACTTAGCTGCCCAGATTGACAGTTTGTCATATATGTTTTTAGCCAATAAATCACCTACTGAAAATTACTCCAACTCAGTGTGCTACGGTATATTGGACGTCTATATTTTATATTGTGAACTTATTTCACCAGCCTAAAGTTTCAGCTGGTCAATAGCAGCAATGATCAGGACTTCAAAAATGTGACAGGGGGTCACCATCTTGGAAAGTGTTTGTGACACTCACATGTTCAGTGGGTTCTGAGCAGCTCTGGGCAGCTTATGGGTCATCACAAATTATACAGCAGAAAATGAGGTTTGTCTGTCATATAAGCTGATGCTACAGGGCTGATTATTAAATGCTGATGCTAGTTGCACTGGATTCTGTGCTGCCATGTAGTAATTATCCATATTAATTACTAATCAGCTTTATATTGTCACATTTCTATTCTATGTGTACCAGGTCTAGACTGAGAATTAAAATAGGCCCTGGCATTTCAGGTACACAGAGACCCAATCAGCCCACATAGAGGCCCAAACACTACTGACTTGCTATAGGACCTTATAGCAGCCCCTCTGGCATTTGCCAGAACCCACAGTTTGCCATTCTGGGCCTGATGTGTACTGTATATTGTGAGTGTATATTGTAAGCTCAGTAAGTGACAGCAACACAGAGAATGTGCAGTGAATCAGCAGATAATAAGACAGGAAGCTACTGAGGCATCTTTGGAGACAGATCTTCCCTGCTAAAGTGCTGTGGTTGCCAAAACTTACAATACTTTAACTACTTTTTTAATTAGCTTTTAGTTTTCCTTTAAAGCTTTATGAATCATATATTGAATCAGCCACTGACTAGACTGAGCTGTGCAGCTATGAGGTGAGCCTGGGAACTCTGACTCCTCTAGTGTATACTGTATACTGAAGAAAAGAACTGATTTAGCACATTTGCCTTTTCTGTATCCGTTACATACTTTATTAAACATACTTTATTACTTACCTTATTTAACAGATTACTTTATATCTGTTAAAGTACAGACTCTATCCTAATATTCCTTTCAAATTGTGCATTTTTAATTTACCATGGAAAGTGTTGCACGTCCCTAGCAGCCAGTGCTTAGTAAAGAAAGCCCTTCATAAATAACGTATCATCCATGCTACCAGCAGTTATTAATTTGTTTGTAAATACAGAATTTAGACTGTTCCTTGGGGTCACATTCTTTCTCTGTACCTGAGGGTATTGGCTGCACTCCCACTGCCATGAACCCTGCTGAGGGCCTTGACAACATTGAGACAATATATCTCTCACTAAGCCCTGTGTGAAAGTGAACAATGCATCAAGTTGACTAATTATTATGAATCTGCCAGGGCAGACACTGTACCTTTGGGACTGCCTCATCCTGTCACTTTAACTATTACCTTACCCATCAAGATTGCCATACAGTGCTATTGTGTCTTAGTTTATGGAGGCGGCAAAGGGGTTAAAGCTATGACCTGAGAATGCTGGCACTTGAACCTTGCATTGCCAATGCTCATTAATCACATTCTTTTGAGGAATAACAGACATCAGGTGCCGCATGCATTGGTGCTGTCTTGAAGCCTTTTCTTTAAAAATTGCTTGGATTTTATGAGAAGATGGAAAGGCAAATACAGCATGGGAAAATGTATTTGTAATAAAACCACTTGAGTTCTAAAACATTATAAGTGACATCACATTGATAATTAAGATTTTAAGAAAACGAAAAAAAAATTAACAAAGCTGAATGCATCACTTCTCCAACAGGACTGGTGTAAGGAAAAGGACTTTAGTTCTAAGTAGCAAAAGTAGTTTTATAATTTCTAGGTTTAGTAAACCTATGGCATTGTGATCAATCTTCTGCTGTGCTGTTTTGCAGCCCTCAAATTGGAATGAATTCGAAATTCGACTTGGGGGGATTAATTAAAAAATTGAATTTGTAAAAGTCGGACGAATTTAAAAGACCTGAAAACTCGAATCGAGTTTGATAAATTCAATAAAACTTGATTCAAGTTTTTCCCCGTGTCGAATGTCAGGAAGGCTACAAATAACTCCAAATTGACCCCTCAACCTTTCCCATTGACTTAAATAGTAATGGTGAATAGTTGAATTTGAATTCTTAAAGGGCCAGAGTATAATAAATCTTGAAAATCGAATTTGAATTTCTTTTAAAAAAACTCGAATCAAGTTCGGATAATTCGCTAGTGAAATTGGACAGTTCTGACCATAAAGAAAAAAATTTAGAAAAATAATTTTCATTTCAACCCTTAATAAATCTGTCCTCTACAGTAAGATAAACTCATGATTAGTCCACAGTACCATAATTAGCAAAATTAAGTATAGTACACTGAATCCAAACCAATATACAGTATTTTGTTGCAAGAATCGATTTGCAGTTACATACAGTACACTGAGAATGTTCGCAACAGCCATTTGGTCGCAAACTTTGTGAAGAAGTTGTTGATGTCCGTAATCGGTCAAAAAGTACAGTTGCGCTAACGACACATAATACATTATGACACAGTACAGTGTGCAAAGTGCATCTTTTGGACACAAATCCGCACCGTTTTTAAACCATAATGCAGTGTTTTTTCTAAGACTTCCAGTGTAATTGCAATTATGTGAGGAGCTGAGGCTATGACATTTGCAATGGATGCATGAAAATCAGCATGCAAACTTTTTCTAAAATCGGGAGCGCGTATCGATTTTTGTTTGTGGTGGCAGTGTAATTTTTGGCACACTGCATTAAAGGAGAAGGAAACTTAATTTGCACTTGGGGGTGCCAAATCTTGGGCACCCCCAAGTGATTGTGTTGACTTACCCTAGGCCGGTGACCTATCGGCAAAAAACTGCACTCTCTGCACTCTCTTAGAAAACTGATTCTCTTAGAAAAGACCTGTTTTTATAGAGGTACATTGCAACACATACTCTGGGAATGCCCCGTAATAACAGCTATGTGGAAGAGATGCTCTCACGAATACTACATAGGCATATTCATTCAGATGTACTGTATACACAACATTATTGGGCAAACCGATGCCAGATAACTCTACTTCTGAACAGAGGCTTACGAACTAGTGATGGGCGAATTTATTCACCTAGGTCGAATTCGCGGTGAATTCCCGCGATTCGCCGCTAGCGAATAAATTCACGAATCACCAGCGAAATTTCGCCGAAAAACGAGTCGCGCGTCATTTTTGACGCGACGCGACGAAAACAACGCGACGCGCGCCGAAAACGACGCGACGCGCGACAAAGTTGACGCGACGCGTGACAAAATCGTCCCGTGACTCGTTTCGCGAATTTTTCGCCGAATTCGCGAATCTCTAGGCGAAGCGAATCGCGGGAGATTCGCCCATCACTATTACGAACCTCATTCTCACTGTGACCAGACTAGCGATCACTTCTCAGTGTAAAAGCTTACACCTTCTTGCATTAGTAGATATAATAAGTAGAGCGACAGATATGAGGGAAATTGAATACATGACTGCAAACTTAAGAGGTCGTAGAGTGCAATGGGAGAAAATATGGTATGATTGGAACAATTATTATCTCATCCACCCAACAACCCAGAAATAATATACGATATAGGGACACAGGCTTGAAATCGATACAAAACAAGGTTTGATGGCCCTGACTTCCCTCCCAAGGGCAACCCCTCTCTCATTCTTTCTTTACTTATCCCTCTTCTCTCTTCCTTCCCCCCCCCCTCCTTTTCAAAGCTGTAAATGTAATTGAGTTGAGGGATGGGAAATTATGAAAATATTGAAATTGCTGTTGTGACAGATTAAGCCTAGGACATTGAATATCTTGTCACATGCACAAACATACACATCATCAACATTACACCAATCATTTGCTTGCTGCGCCTCCGTTTGGATCAGGGGCTTGGATGTCCTACTGCGTCAGTTTGCTACTAGCTGTGAGTATCAATCTGCTACTAGCTGACTCTAGCTCCCCAGGACAAATTATTTCCAAAAACTCTCATCCAGTAAAGTATATTATCCACTACACAAATGTCTGCATATTCTTATGATCACAGCTCCAAGCTGCAGAGGTGCTGCCTATTGCCTGTTCATATTAGTCGTAGGTGGTAGGTAGGATCATATGTTTTGGTATCCAAAATAACCATACATATATCCAAAATAATCAGCTATACCAAAAGGACAGTGGTGCCACAGTGCTGCATGCCGCCTAACGCATTTTGTGTCACTGGACTCTGCTTCAGAGGATTACTATATTGTTTATTCAGGGTCTGGGGCAGTATTTACGTGTCTCGGGTGGCTTGCTCATAAGAACTTGTTATACAGTAACTACTTGTCAGAAGAAGAAGGCAAATATTTAAAAACCTATAAAATATAAACTATGGAGACATTCTATAATAGATTAAAAGTTAACTTAACCTTTTAAGTGGTACAGTAAGTAGAATCTACGTTATGTGGAAGAGTTTTTTTTTTAAATGCTGCAGAACATAGCTTCTCCGTTCTGCTGCATTAAAGGGTTTTAGAACAGAGGAGAAACTTTTAAAGCCACTCACTCTGTTCCTTCTCATTCCCCAGCCTATAGGCAATGAGAAGGGGCCATGAACAAGTGGCCCCTGAGGCACGAAGCCCCAGGGGCCCTGATGGACGATCTGGACCCTGCCACCACAGATATTCACAGTATTCACACAAACTTGCACATGCACACAACCTGCAATTGGCCAATTGTACACACACACATACACACTTTTTTTACCGAATCATCAGTTTTTTTGCTGAGTTTCTGGTGCATTTTTAGCCATTTTATTGCATGTTTAGCCATTACATTTTCAGCTATGCAAAGGTGTTGTTCGCTTATTTCTGTCCGTAAAACCTATTTGGCCATGCTATAATATTCAAACTTTGATTCTGAGTGCTGATTACACTAAACTAAAAAAAAGCATTGATTTTTTGTTGTTTTGTTGGTTTATAGTGATCTTATAATATTTTGCTTTTTTTTTTTGTCTGCTATATATTCATTTGGGGTTCTCTGTGTGCAAAACAGTTTTGGTAAATCTATGCATATTGGGCATCAACTTGTTAAGTAGACCCCTGGCATTCATATTTAGGATGCATTTTGTTGGTACATTACGAAATGCGAGCTATATAAGGGGGTAAAATGCAAGCTTTGTGACTATTTTCAGATTTTTTTTAAAGTATTATGTTTAGCATAGATTTGAGGTTTGGTAATTTGCAGTAGAAAGATGTCATTACCTGCTTTAGATTTGAGGCATGTTTCAGATATTTTACTAAAACCGACAATTTTGGGAAAGCCTTGCAGCTCAGTAGTTTGGAGCAGAAAGGCATGGGTACCCATTTTAGATTTTGTAGAATGTGCACTTTCCAAAAATATATGGTTTTGGGGGGGTAAACCTATATTTCTGTGTTTTTACCCCCACAACAAATGCAGTCAATGTGTAGATCTTTCATTAGCTGAAGTTACCCACAGTTAGCGCATACAGCGCTAACTTCATTTTGGTGCCTCTAAATGCCAGATACTTTGGTAAACCTGGAGAATGGACACCAAACTGTTTGGAGGACACCTGGTAATCATATTTAGGGTGCTTTTTCTTGTGAGATATGCTGGAAAGTGAAAGATTTGAAGCAATTTTCACATATTTCACAGCTTTGTGACTCAGTAGAAAGGTATGGGTATTTTAGATTTGGTAGAATGTGTACTTTCCAAACAATATATGGTTTTTGGAGTAAATCTATTTTTCTGTGTTTTTACTCCACCAAAATTGAAGTAAATGTGTTGATTTTTCAGTAGCTGAAGTAAAGTCCTGGACAAGTTGGAGGTGCTAACTTCATATTGGGATCTCTAAATGCCAGATACTTTGGTAAACCTTTGCAAAATGGGCATCAAACTGTTCAGTGGACCCCTGGCAATCATATTCAGGGTGCTTTTTCTTGATACCTAATACAGTGTGGGATATGTGGAGTAGCAAAATAAAAAGCTTTGAAGTAATTTTTCAGAATTTTAATACATTTTTATAAAAACCACTATGTTCAGACAAGCTTTGATGTTTGGGAGTTAGGAGTAGAGATGGCATAGTTACCCAATTTGGAATCAGCAGAATGTGTACTTTTCACAAATATATGGTTTTCTGGGGTAAACCCACTGTTTTGGATTTTTTTGGCCTTGGAATCTAAATTAATATACTGCTGGGGTTTTTTGCTGTAGAGAAGTCCTAAATCTTCCTAAAACTATACAGTACATATCTGGTATTGGCACACTCCAGAGACATGATACAGTTGGATTTTCATGCATAAAATTTAAAAAAAAAATTCTGGTATCAATTCTTATATTGTGAAAAAATTGGAATTTTTCATTTTTTTTTTGTATTTAGTGCTATAAATCTTTTTGCCGTGGGGGAAATACATGAAAACCTTGATTTAGAAAGCGCAGTTTCTCCTGAAAAAAGCAATGTATAGTTTTCCTAGGCAAACTCTAGGTTTCCCCTCAGAATGAGTGAGAGAGCACAAAATGTCTCAAAAACATCTGGCATTTCACGTAACCAAGCCTTAAATTCTGCTGGCACTTAAAAAGTTAAAGGTGATCCACCCATTTTAACATTTAGTCAATATTTCTTTGCATTACTTGTGGTTTAAAACAACAAAACAACATATTTATGCTCTAAAAGTTATTACTGTGTTGTTTCTGTTTTACCACCATTGCCCACAAATTATTTCTACATCTCCCTCTATTGACTTTTGTATACCATATGCAGAGACTATAGAAATGAATATACCTTGTCTATTTAAACTTTGCCATAGTGAGAATTATTTGTACAGTCAAAAGTTAGTAGCCAAGTTTTTATTCTTTAAAAATGAACATCAATGACTTGAGCCTTTGGCCCTATCTCAGTGGGGTCTTTGTGCTCTGCTATGTCCTCAAAGTCACACAATTACTTGCACGTGCTGACACTGTAATGCAAATGCAGCCATTCAGAATTCACTGGAACACTGGAAGACTGAAACTCAGGAATAACATTGCTGTGGATTTTTAAAAAACATTTACATTTGCAAATGGTTCGCCTATATGGTATTAACACTTGGAAACCATAAAGAAAGTGCTTGCTGTGAACAATATCGCAAAAACCTAATTTGCGTTTACTCCAAAACTTAATGGATACTTTTCTCCTAAATGTGGGCACCCCAACAGTGATATTACATCAATACTTAGTTGAGCCTCCTTTTGCAAATGTTACAGGCTCTAGACGCCTCTTATAGCCTTTGATGAGTGTCTGGATTCTTGATGGTGGTATTTTTGACCATTCGTTCATACAAAATCTCTACAGTTCAGTTAATTTTGATGGCTGCTGAGCATGGACAGCCTGCTTCAAATCATCACAAAGATTTTTCGATGATACTCAAGTCGGGTGTCTGTGATGGTCATTCCAGAATATTGTATTTCTCCCTCTGCATGAATGTCTTTGTAGATTTCAAAGTGTGTTTAGGGTCATCATTGTTTTGTTGGAATATCCAACCCCTGTGTAATTTCAATTGACTGATTGATACTTGAACATTATCCTGAAGAATTACTGATATTGGATCCAATTAATCCGAAACCTTGACCCCAGTCCCTGAACTAGCCGCACAGCCCCAAAGCATGCTGGAACTTCCACCAAATTTCTTCTTCCACCAAATAACTCAATTTTTGTCTCATTTTTTGTCTCATCTAAATGAGCTTTTGAATACAATAGTTTTAAGATGTAGTACTGTGTTAGCCATTTGAAAAAATGCAGAAAATGTAGTTTGGTGGTACCTTTTATTGGCTAACTGAGTAAGTAACAATTGCAAGCTTTCAGAGCACACAGGCCTCTTTTTTCAGTGATCTATTAGTATATAAAATGTGCCTGTTCAACTTTCATGTGTATTTTACCTGACTTACCTGACTAAGGGGCCTGTGTGCTCCAAAAGCTTGCAATTGTTACTTACTCAGTTAGGCAATTAAAAGTATCACCAAACTTTACATTTTCTGCTTTTGAATACAAGTGACTCTGTTTGTGGCATGATTGCTGAAAGCGTCTATACCCGCACCTGGAACTTCTACCCAAAACCAGCACTCACCTTCAAAGTAATCACCGGGCGCTAAGCAGAATTAATATATTCATGGAAAAATGAAAGCACAACAGCAGATGTTAATTTAGAGCAAGTCTTTACTAAAGATCAGTTCGGACATCTACGTGTTTCAGTTCAACAGGAACTAGCATCAGAATGTGCAAATACAACATAAAAAAAACTTAAATACCCCCATTCTCAATCATCCTACCCACAAATACCGCGTGCTACAATGGAGACCATTAAATCAAAGTGAATATAGTGCATAGTCCATATTGTCAGATAATTTAGTACAAACACTATTTGATACAAAATACTACATATCAATCTTATATTTATAAAACATAAAAACTTAATGTTTCGTATATTTGTGTATCAACTGGCTGACTAGAAACATTGTTGCCACATAATAATTATATACATCAGTGTACCAGCAGGCCAACTGGAACCTACTAAAGACCTGCTCTAATTTAACATCAGCTGTGAGTGCTTTAATTTTTCAGTGAATGTATAGATATACACAACATATGCATATATATATATATATTTTAGCAAGCAACATATTCAGTCAGCATAGCAACATTTCTATTAACCACAAGGAAACTCCCAAATGTACCCATACAGTTTCTCAGTGAAGGAAGCATACCATCTAGTGGACACTAGGCTTGTGTCCGTTGAAACTGCAAATACAACAAAATAAATAGATTTTGTTATAGTAAACACCTTCAATCCTTTGAAAATATTATAGCGTATAATGAAAAATGTTGATAATCTGGTGTGACCTTATTGTCCTGAACTTAACACCTGCCTATGACAGTTTAAACACATTTGCATTTATGCAGATTGCTGTTGTGTGATGTTGTGAAAACTTGTGCATCGTTCACTATTGCAAGAAAATTACAAGCTTCATCGTGCAGATAAAAATTTGGTGGACAAGGAATGAGCAGGCAGACTGCTTTTTATATATTTTATATTGGAGGAAAAAGGCTGTGCAACTGTTTAGACAATATAATAATCATTTTAACCATCACAGAACTTGTGTGGGGTAGTAATAATTGTTTAACCTGTCCTCTGCCAACCAAGCATTCTGCTATCACTCACTGTATATACAGTACTTGTGCCCAACCCACCTTTATTTGACATCACTGGAGGGGGCAGGTACATGTTAGTGGCGAGGGTCGAAATGGGTTGGTGGGACACAAGGAAATAAAAAACACAGCTGGCCATGTTGACCCAGGTCTGATCTCTCCCTGGAACTTGTGCACTCGACCCTGCCACAAATAAAAATAATGCAATGTGGCGTGCATGCAACTGGGGGGGGTGGCGGAAATTGTAAAAAACAGGGTGCCCCCAGACCATGGAAATTGCTGGTAGGACTTGCACTATTTATTCTCACCTTGCATCTGAGGTATAACCAGACTTGGCACTATATGCAGCCATGGCTTCTAATCATGTCATTAATGAAACTGGCACCATTGTTATTGGGATTGTATTTATTATGTGGTGTTTTTCTAGAATTTTATAAAAGGGAAGTGAAACTTTATTATCCCCTATGTTCTGGAGGATTTGCTACTGAAGTTGTACAACCATGTTTACACTCCAGGTATTTTAGGCTATTGTTTGCAGAGCGGTCCCTGTATTTTTATGTTACCACATAAAGACAATTTCATGACATGGACACTGCATTGAAATTCTATTCTAGGGCATTATGTATCAGGTTAGCACTGCATACTATGTGCATGAATTCTTCTGTCTTTTGACTATGAAACAAATAATTGAGATATATAGCTGTAATTATCATCCCCAGCCAAAAATTGCTCTCTGCCTGTACCTGCATCACTACTGTGTGAGGAATCCAGTGAATGACTCCTCCAAATAATGCAGGGTTTTCTCTAGAATATAAATGTGTGTCCCTCTCAGGCTGGTGCCACATGTAACTGTTTCTCCACCGCCACTCGCTTGTGCCTCTGCACTGACAGGCACTGTTATCAACCTAGGCACAGAAATACGAAGTTTGTTTTAGCACAAAAATGCATGTTTTCACTCCAAAATCTGCTCTGTATGTATGCACCCAGGCTGACAGAATGCCTGTCAGTGCATAGACACAAGCAAGTGAATAGTGATGGGCCAATTTATAAATTCGCGAAACGCCAGCGAAAATTCGCCTGGCAAAAATTAGAAAAAAAAAATAGTCGCGAGACGCAACGAAAAAGACGCGACACGCGACAAAAATGACGCAAAAAAGTGCCGTGAATTTTTTCGCCAATTCGCAAATTTGCATTGGCTCCAAATTTTTAATCCCATAGGTTTTAGCTTTCAAATGTATTAACAATTCCAGTCTCTAGAGTTGTCTTTGCCACTAAAATATTTGTAGACAAATTACTTGAAACATTTACTTACTGGACCCCACCCCCCCAAATAAAAATTCCAGAGGATGCCCATGAGTACAGCCACAGGTTTAAACAGCCAACCAGTAGGTAAATTTGCAAGTTTTCGCACAGGTCAATAAGAATAGCGGAGCACAGGGGCGCCAGGTTCATCAGCCTCGGCTTCTTCCGGATCCTCTTCATGACATTTGGCAATTTACAGAGCTTTCTGGCTCCAACTGCGCATGCGCCATACATGGATATGGATCGGTGCTTGCTCAACGAAGAAGCTGAGGCTGACGAACATGGAGCCCCTGTGCTCCACTCTTCTGAATTGTGCGGGTCAGAATTTCTAAGGGACACAGTTCTGGCATAACAGTGTGCACGGGAGAGGCAGGGAGGGGGGTCAGGAGAGATTTTTGACTGTGGAGGGTTTATGTCACCTTTAAATATGAAATAAACCCAATAGGTACTGTTTCACTATAACACAGAAATTATTTTTTTTTAATTTTATTGTTTGGATAAAAAGAAAGGGAGATGGCCATTCCATAATTCGGAGCTTTCTAACAGAACCCATACAGTACCTTTACATTATATTTTGGGCTTTTATACCAGCCCAAGAAAACCACATCCCTTTAGCATGGAAGATCTGTGCCTCCAAAGATGCCCCATTATGTCCCCATCTTCTTTTCTGCGGATTCACTGGGCATGCTCTGTGCTGCTGTTCCGTACTTAACTTAGGGACCCTCTCACAATATATACAGAATAGAAATGTCACAATATATGGCTGATAAGTAATTTATACATATAATTATTACATGGCAGCACCGAAACCAGTGCAATTAGCATCAGCATTGAATAATCAGCCTTGTAGCATCAGCTTATATTACAGAGAAATCTCATTTTCTGCTTGTAAATTTGTGATGACCCCTAAGCTTGGCTTCTCAACAGCTGCTTAGAGTCCACTGAGAATGTGATTGTCACTTTCCAAGATGGTGACCCCTGCTGACAAGTTTGAAGTCCTGGATCATTGCTGTTATTGAGAAACTGAAACTTTAGTCAGTTCAGTATGTCAAAATGGAATTTTAAAGTATATTCACTTTTAGGGTTTAGTTCTCCTTTAAAGCAAGTCATGACAGGATATGCCTGCAAAGCAGCATCAAAACAAGCTTAGCTACCTCCTGCAATGTTGATGATGACCCCTTTGAATGTGGTATCATGTAAAATGAACATTTAATTACTAACATTTTAGTCTTTAGAAGTGCACTGTGTTCAGTGAATACCATCTCAGATTCTTGATGGTGCCTCCCATTTATCAGTGATAACTGATGTGCTTCTGGTTGCTGTATGACATTGCCATTAAACAGATGGGCAGTAGTTTGAAATTCTGGGATTGGCAGCCTTCCAATGCTAGCCTTTTTTGGGAGCAAGCCTGTAAATGCCCCATATAGTTTTCCTTTAGTAACTGTATTGGAGCTAACTACATGCCATAGGTCCAGATTGGGCAACTGGGTTACACAGTTTGGCCATACTGTAAATGGTTTGCATCACATGCATAATATGAATTTGGTGGTTAGACAGGTTACTTTCCTGTTACATCCATCTTTTAACACCAGTAAAAATCAAAGATGCATATTCCAAATATAGGCCCTGTTAAAAATATGTCCCAACTGCCCCTCTTGTTATAAGACCTTAGTGGTTCAGTGGTGCAGACCTATGGATAAGTGCAGTCATTTTGAAGAATATTCACAGACATAGGGGCAGATTTACTAAATTCGTGTGAATGATTCGAATATCAGCTCGAATATATGCAAATTAAGTATTTTTGATTATCGAATATAGAATATTCGGTCGCATCGAATAGATGGAATAAATATATATCCGATCGTTCGACTATTCGCCAGTCAAAGAACTTGCCCTTTAAATTTTCATTCGACTGCCTACTTCGCCAGATTGAAGCTATCGAATTGCAATAGAAGCCTATGGGAATCCCCCATAGGCTTTTTTTCTAAGTCTTTTGCCGAATTTCAATCGCATGATCGAACACTTCGAATCGTACAATTTTGGCGAATATTCGAATGTTTTTTCAGCGACTTTTCATAGAACTGTTCGACGATAGGATACTGGCGAATAGTCAAAAACGCAATCAAAACCGGCGAATATATATATATGCATATATAATTGAATAATTATTGCCCTTTTCCCGTGAGCCTCCATTTTATGATATATCTGTACTGCTGCAGAGATCACCTGACCAGAAATACTGCAGCTCTAACTATAACAGAAAAAAATTGTGGAAGAAAAAGACAGAACTTTATCCTTTTTATGAATCATGTGACCTAAAATGTATGGTTCGTTTTTGGGCACTGTGAATTAGGGATGCACCGAATCAACTGAATACCAAACTGAATCCTAATTTGCAGAAGCAAATTAGGGTTGGGAAGGGGAAAACAGTTTTTACTTCCTTGTTTTGTGACAAAAAGTCACACGATTTCCCTCACCGCTCCTGCATATGCTCATTAGGATTCGGTCCTGCCAGGCAGAAGGATTCGGTGCATCCCTACTGTGAGTTGTAGAATTCCAGGAGGTAGCCTTTATTTCTTAAATGACAATTTCCTAATTAAGATTACCCAATGGCACATACTATTAACAAGTATAATATTATGGAAAATGGTTTATTACTTAAAGCAGGGTTTTGCATATGAGCTGTTTTATGCAGTACCTTTTCACAGACCAACATTATTTGCTGTTATAGTTTTCCTTTAATCGACTGGTTACTGCTCCAGGGTTTCCATAGTTGGATAAGGCAGTGCTGAGCATGATAAGTAGCCGACGAATACTGTTTTCAGTTCCTATTATATTTACAAATAATTTCAAAACTGTTAGATACCACTTATGCATGTATACCGGAAAGAATTATAATTTTTTCTATTTTTTTGTTTCCTTTGGTAAAACGACTCCTTATATGTAGAAGAAACTTGGGATCTGTTATCCAGAAACATGTTATCCAGAAAGTTCTGAATTACAGAAAGATTGTCTCCCATAGACACCATTTTATCCAAATAATCCAAAGTTTTTAAAATAAATTCCTTTTTCTCAGTAATAATAATGCAGTACATTGTACTTGATCCAAAATAAGATATATTTATTCCTTATTGGAAGCAAAACCAGCCTATTGGGTCTATTTAACGTTCACATGATTCTCTAATAGGGATGCACAGAATTCACTAATTTTGTCTTCACATCCTTGTTTGGTGATGAAAAGTCACAAGACTTCCCTCCCCACCCCTAATTTACATATGCAAATTCGGATTTGGTTCTGCCAGACACAATGATTTGGCCGAATCCTGTCTGAATCCCTAACAGACTAAATATATAAAGAAGGGACCCAAGGTAATAAGCATTCTGTATAACTGGTCCCATACCTATATAAAGTTTGGCCAATTGCTATGCACTCTTTAATTCAGGAGGGCCCATACTTTAGTCATGATTTCCCATTATGATCTTCATCCATAAAAGCTGATAGCATTCTGTTCCCCAGAAAATATTACTTAAATACTGATTTATGAGAAAATGCATAATGGTGTATT
>CM044432.1:64106296-64116311 GCA_024363595.1 Xenopus borealis | reverse complement strand
TTCTACTATTGTCTACTCTGTGCAAAATGGCTGCATCATTCTGCATCATTTTAGCGTTACAGGGCAATGCTTTTCTTGCTACTGAAATTAATTAATGTTCCATTTTGCTCGATTACCTCAAGTATTTGTTCACCTAATCCAGAAAACACATTGCCTCATCATTCACCAAATATGGAATAGAACCAAAGAATTCCACTCTCTTTTACCTTCTTTTAAGTGACTGCACGCTTAAGAGCTTTTGTCTCGTTCTAACAGGTGGCACAACGATTACCTATAGTGTCAAAGCAAATATGAAATTGCAGTCTGGCTTTGTAGAAGTAATCTTCTTAATCTGCCATTGAGATGATTTATCATCATTTTGTTAGGCTTTTTTGTTATTGCCTCTTGAGTTTTAAAGCCATTTTTCTTATTTATAGATTCTGCATACCCTCATTTTCTTTCACTGACATTTCGTTTTAATTGTTAAATAAAAAAGTCTTTCAACAAATGTGATTTGTATTTACTGTAAGCTCTTTGCCAACCATGTCATGATTGATTTGCCTAGATTTTCATTTTCAATTGTTTGGCTTCTTATTTCTATAACAACAAAAAAACAAAGAAATCTTATCATTTCCCCTGTGTGTTCTTACCTGTTATTTTTTTAAAAGTTTAAGTGTTTTTGAGTTTATTTATTTCCTGTAAGCTATAATGCATTTTGAAAAAGTATTTATTTCTGGTGAACAATAAGAGACCGACTTTAATCCTTATTGGAGACAAACCAATCATATTGGGTTTTGTAATGTTTAAAACAGTTTTTGTATATTGAAAGCACTCTGAAGTAAGTGAAGCTTGCAGACATTTGAAAAAATTGCAAAAATTAAAGGAATGGTAACACCAAAAAATGAATGCTTTAAAGTAATGAAAATATGATGCAATATTGCACTGTGCTGGTATAACTGGTGTTTTTGCTTCAGAATCACTATTATAGGTTATATAAATAAGCTGCTGTTTAGCCATGGGGACAGCAATTGAAGCTGGAAAAAGGGAGGAAAGAAACAGGATACATAGCAGACAATAGATAAGCTCTGTAGTCTACACAACAATTCTTTAGAACATATCTGTTATCTACTGTGTATCCTGTGCTTGAATGGCTGCCCCCATAGCTAGAACAAAGTATAGCAATGCACTCACTCAACCTTCCTCTAGTAGAGTGGCCTGGTGCTCAGTGTAGAGGATATGGCAACCCCCAATAATTCCAGTAATTTAGAAGACTCTGGCACTCAAAGACAATTTCAGTGCAGGGCAATGCCCCCATAGCTATGCAGCAGCTTGTTTATATAAAATATTGTTGTGTTTCTAATGCAAACACATGCAATTTACCAATGCATGGAAACAATGCATTGTAATGTCATTCCTTTTATACTATTTCTTTTTTGGTGTTCCTGTTCCCAAAGTATAACCCAAAAGTAACAGTGACTATTATGTTTATCTCCATGCAGATGGCACGTTTGCAGTTGTTGCACCCCACATGCAACTTAGTATATTTCAGGATGCCAAACAAAGCGCATTGTATTTGTACTTACTTATCCAGTATAGCAGCAAATAAGAGAAGAGCTCCCTCAGTTTCTTTCATACCCGCCATCCTGGGACAATTGTTTTTAACTCAAAGCCAACTAGTGCTTGACTTGTCCTTGCTCTTTCCCTACAATTGGGATTAATAAACTCTGCACCAAATTGAATACCTTTTCTTGTGACATGAAGAGCCTTCCTTGTATAAAAATGAAAAACTAAACTCTTTAACAAATTCAATGTATTTTACATAGTTGGCAGTGATTTCATGTATCAATAATCTGTATACTTTGCAAGAAAATAAAATGAAACGTCCACGTCCCAAACATCTGAAGCATTGTATCTCCTGCATCTCTCATTGAGTACTTGTATCTACTGCAGTAACTTTGTTCATGCCTTCATACACAAGAAAAGTGTGCAACCACTAAACTGGCCTAGATTTATTCTCTAATGCAGTGATCCCCAACCAGTGGCTCCTGAGCAACATGTTGCTCCCCAACCCCTTGGATGTTGCTCTCAGTGGTTCCAAAGCAGGTGCTTCTTCTTGAATTTTGGACTTGAAGGCAAGTTTTATTTTTACATAAACCATGTGTACTGCCAAACAGAGTCTCATGTAGGCTGCAAGTCCACATAGGGGCTACCAAAGAATTCCATATTTTTTATTCCTAGGAATTATGTTGCTCTCCAACTTATTTTACATTTTAATGTGGCTCTAATGAATAAGAAAATCGGGGATGATATCTGAAACTTATTGCAATAGTATCCCTCATTATTATAAATATTTTCACAGAAACAAAGGGGGGATTAAAAATCTAGGAGGCTCTCAATGCAATAAGAATCTCAGTCTTGCAAAACTACTCAGAGGTGCAAAGCATCTGCATCCAAAGTATTGGGTGAATAATTCATGCTGTAAAGATTCTATGGATGCACTGAATCCAGTATTCGGTTCAAGATGCAGCTTTTCCATCAGTATTCAGATTCAGATGAATCTTTGTACCTGGCTGAACCAAAATCTGAATCCTAATTTGCATATGCAAATTAGGGGCAGGATGGGAAATCACAAAACAAAGTAACAACATTTTTTTTACCTTCCTATCGCTAATTTTCATATTCAGATTAGGATTCAGGTTCGGTATTCAGGCAAATCCTAAATAGTAAATCCAGTGCCTCCCTAAAAGATTCAATATATTAATTCCCAGCCAGTTCACAAGTCCAATTTCCTTATTCCCTCCACGACATATGTTATCACAGACAAGTTACGAACATGGTGTTTGAGCCTTATGCAAATATGATTTATATGGTCTCGGCAAAGCATGTTTGGGGACATTGGCAACACGTAAATAGGTGTGATCTTTCTTCCTAAAAAGTTTTTTCAGTGAGTAAGGAAGCTCAAAAAAGGGACCATGCCAGCCTGTGTGTGAAAAATTCCTTCACAGCCAATGTAAAGTGAAGTGGCTTTCCTTCCCACTCATTAAACCAATGGCTTATCCAGTGTCATAACTAGGTAGGGACTCATTACTTTAAGCTGCTGTGATTACATCTGTTTTGAAGAAAATCAGGAAACACTCTCTAGTCTACATGGCACAATCACCTGTCATATTTTGCTTAGTTGCCTTGTACTGAAGTTTTGTAAGACTGAGATACCAATTGCACTAATGTGCATCTGTACAGGGAGCTAGAGATATTTTAATTTTCCTTTTTTTTTGTTTGAGGGTACATTAATATCCACCGTGCACTGTTTATATACATGCTACCTACTTTCTGTAAATATCTTTCTGTTAATTTGAACCTTGTTTTCAGCTTGGTGCGTAAACCATATCAGAAGATTGGTTTGAATTGGCTTGCATTGCTGCACAAACATAATGTGAATATGATTCTTGCTGATGAAAAGCTGAGCATTGGTTTGAAAAATCAAAATATAAGTGGCATCTAGTGATGGGCGAATTTATTCGCCAGGGCCGAATTCCCGTGATTTGCCGCTGGCGAATAAATTTGCGAAACGGCAGGAAAAATTTGCGCCGAAAAATTCGCCGCCAAAAACGAGCCGCGCGACTCGTTTCGCGAATTTTTCGCCAATTCGTAAATTTCTCTGGAAATTCGCGAATTTTTCGGCGAAACGAAACGCGGGAGTTTCGCCCATCACTAGTGGCATCTATATATATAAATTACAAGACACTGTGTTTTAAGATGAGGGCACATGGGTAGTTATGGGTGAATCTGGGGCATTTCACCGAAAAATACTCGAAATGCTGCAGGGTCTCGTTTTGGACGCTGGCGTCCGTTTTTGGATGCTGGCGCCCATTGTCGGCGTCGAAAAAAATGGATGCCGGTGTCCATTTTTTCAACGCCGGAAATGGGCACCCGTGTCCAAAACGAGACGCCGGGAATTTTTGCTGGCGTCGCAAATTCGCCCAGGACGAATAAATTCGACCATCACTACACATGGGGCACTTTTGTAGCTGGCTAAAAAGCACTTGATATTGCCCCTGTCTCTCTGGTGAGTTATGCCTGAAAAGCTCCCCCTGTGACTTAATTAGGTAAACCAAAGAACCAATACACCAGTTTCTAATTGCAGGCATTTATCACATCAGGGGAATGTGATGTGTAAATTTCTTACTTTGTCTGAATAAGTTTTCCATTTTGTGTGGATTTAACTGTTTAGCAACTACTTCTGACAGTAGAAGAAAGATTGTGGATTTTATAGTTTCTACTAGCGTACAGTTAAAGTAATAAAACTTCTTAATGAAAGTCATGTTTTCTTTAAAAGAGTTCAACACCTTCAAGCACTTGTTGCACTTGTGCAACACACAATTCAAATTTACAATGCAAGAACATTCTAATGAGGAATATTGCATTGCAAATTAATTCTTATTTGTGTGAATTTTTTTCTCTTTGCGACTTCAATTTCCCCATAAGTAATTGAAAATTTTTAGGCTTTACCTTAAGTTGCATCAATTTACTGTACACTGTACAGGTCTTAAAATGTATCTTCACTTTAAAGGGATTCTGTTCTGGTTTTTATTTCTAAATTATACTGCTTACACTGCAAATAATTCATTCTACTATGCAAATTTTAATTCCTGAACCAACAAGTGTATTTTTGTAATTCATAATATTGGTGTAGAGGCAGCAATCTCAGCTCATTTTGCCTGGTCATATGATTGTAGAAAGAGACAGCTGCTGTAATGCATACATCAACCAAAAATTATATTTTCTTTTATAATTTATGAACAAAGCTGCACTGCCAATGTTAATGAAAGTTGCTGTACTAATGTGTATGGATGTGGACATTGTAGGCATTTTTAATGGTTAACAACAGTCTGTGCAGAATGCAAAAATGTGTAATTGTTTTTACCTGCAGGGTCTGAGAAAGAGTTTTCTAGCTATAGCATTTCTTGCATACCTTTGTGTCACTGGTGATACAGTTCCTCATCTTGTTGTTGTACCTGCTTCAACAATGGGTATTTAAAATATTCTTAATGCATATTCACACTTTGACTTTGAATGTGAATATTTTGTTCCGCAAAATCATTGCTCGTGGGTGTCTTAAATGATGTGGGTTATTATGTAACTGACAGATTCCAAGATATCCTTCTGAGGCAACATAGGTAGCAGTTATGTAATGATATTACAGGGAAATTCCTTGAAAATAAATTTTTAGCTTGATTTAGACATATTCCAATGGCATATGTTTCCTTTGCTAAAAATGCAAATGCCTGATTTTATAATTGCAACTGAACTCTATCTTGGAATTGGAATTTGAATAAACTGGGACCTACCTGTTTAATGCTTTATCTTCCTTCCATTCACAGATAACTGGATTGGAGAGTTCAACCAGTGGTGCCCTAGTATGGATGTTTTACTTTACTATGGTAAGCTGATTAATGTGCAAGTCACAACTGTTGTGCTTGTCAATTGCATGTTTGAGCTAAAATACTTTTTTTTTTTGCCCCCTTACATGCAGGCTCTCAAAAGGAACGAACGCATTTACGCTATGATATTCTAAACAAAGTTGTCGAATTCAACGTGATAGTGATAACGTGAGTGAAATGAAAGGAGCTCTTTCTTTGTAATGCTGAAGCCACCTTGTGGTTAAAATAGTACACTGTATTCTATATTTTTCCTGATGTATATACAGGTTAATCTACTTCACACTGTAAAATACATAAAGTTACATGTACACAGAAGTGCAATATACGTACTTATAGCTATAAGTAAAAGAAGAATTATTTTTATAATACATACATTTGAATTAGGCTTGACATCTATTTAAAAGCATGTAATACACAAGAGCCTTAAGATGATATAAATCTTTATAAATGGTTTATAATAAATATACACCCTGTTTTAAAATATGAGGATATTAGAAGTGTCTTTGGAGTCCCATGACCTGTATAAAACTTGTCGGTGACTAAAGGTGGCCATACACGGGCAGATAAAAGCTGCCGACAGACTGTGTCGGCAGCTTATCTGCCCGTTTGGGGGGGCCTCCGACGGGCTTTCCCGATCGATATCTGGCCGAAAGTCGGCCAGATGTCGATCGGGCAGGATTAAAAATCCCGTCGGATCGCGGCCGCATCTGTTCGTTGATGCGGTCCCGCGATCCGACCGCCCATACTGATCCCAACGTTGGGCCCTAGGGCCCACAATCGGATCAGCCCGATATCGCCCACCTCAAGGTGGGCATATCGGGGAGAGATCCGCTCGTTTGTCAACATCGCCAAACGAGCGGATCTCTTCGTGTATGGCCACCTTTAGAATATCTTCACCTAATTGGAAATACATTATACACTATGTATTTTACAGGCTGTTCCTGTAATGCATGCATTCATAGTTAATAAATCAGAGTGCACCAACCTACTATACTTCATCAGTCAGCATAAGCTTTCTACACTCTAGCATAGACAGAATAAAAGCAGATGTCATACTTTTTCTTTGTGTGCCAGTGTATAAGCACAAGGCTTCTGCATAGCCCCAATCGGTGCATTTTGGTGGTTATTATTATGTTGTGTTTGAACTGTAATCCTCACTAAAACCACAAGTGCTTTTTAACCCACAGAAGTAGGTAGCTTGTCGTTACCTGTATTAGGATGCCATTGTGTGTTCATTATACTCCTGTCTCCTATTACAAGTAATGGATCTCTTATGTGTTTTGCTTGGGGCCTGGGGTCTTTATGTAAACTGGAACACCACTTGCTGAAATACATGACAGTATGTTATTAAATGCATCTTATTGTTAGACGTAAGTATAATGATTGTCTCGATTGAGACTTTTTAACATTAGTAATTGTTCAAAGGTACAAAATCTAACCCTCACCCAAAAACACCAAATAGCACAGCTGCATGGGCTAATCTTGATGTAACTGTATCCCTTTAAAGGAGAATCCAACCCTAACATTAAAAAACCCCTACCCCCCCATCAAGACCCCCTTCCTAAGTCCCGCTAGCCTGTTACCCTGGGCAAATGCCCCTAATGTTTTACTTACCCCTCTGTGCAGATTCAGCCATCGGAATTCATGTGCAGATTCAGCCACTTCGGTAATCTTCGGAAAGAAACTGGCACTTCGGCAATTCTCGTGAGTTTCAGCGCATGCGCAGTTATTACGAAACAGAAAAATGCTCCAACTGCACATGCACCGAAACGAAAATTGCAGAAGCGCCGGACCATTCCAAAGATTACCAACCCCGTTTGAAGATGAAACCTGTGGAGTCCCATGGCTGAATCATGAAAACATTAGGGACACTTAGACTGGGGGGAGGGGGGGTCTTGGTGGTGATGGGGGGTAGGGTTTTTTTAATGTTAGGGTTAAGAAAAAACAAGTTTTTGTTTCTGTCTTGTCAGATACAATTGTGCAGTCAGCAGTGCTGAAGATCAGAGCTTGTTTCTGCGCCTCAAGCTTAATTTTGCGGTATATGATGATTGCCATATGTTGAAGAACATGAGTGCAATTCGCTTCCTGCACCTTATGACTTAAGTCTACCATTCATCGTGTATAATTTATTGAGCAGATACCTTTTGTAGCTGGTGGTAAATCACGATTAAACATGCAAGGCCACACTTTTGATTTCAATAAATTATTTAGTCTGACAAATCTGAACTTGAATATGTGAAGTGTACAGATACGTAAATAAATGAAACAAATTAGGGACGCACGTTTCTCTGTGGGCCTGTTCAGGTTCTGTTCTATGTTCTATAATGCATCAATGTCAAGAATCCACCTTTAATTACTTGGAACATTACAAGCTACTTTACAGCAATGAGCATTCTGCAAATATGCTGAACATCAGTTTAAAAAGGCTCTTGATTCTAGTTTCACTGGTGACATGTGAAACTGCTACCAACATACTAATTGTCATCACTCTGTGAAAGAAAAGTTCACAACCATATTTTTTTAAAGGTTTTTATTTATATATTTTCTTAATAACAAAAGTAAAAATAGAAACAGGCATTTCTATGACTGTAGAAAATGGGACATACAACCCCATATTATGCCATCGGCGCATTGATTTCAGAGCTGAAACATGCAATTGAAACATGGACAAGGTTTTCAGCATATTATACATAGCCAATTTAAAGTGAATAAAGTACCCCCTATTGTAAAATATAAGGATATTATAAATTACCGAGGAGTTCCATGACCATATAAAGGCCAAGTGTTTTTATACAGGTCATGGAACTCCGAGGTAACTTCTAATATCCTCATATTTTGCAACTGGGGGTACTTAATTTATTATAATACACAAGTTTCAGTGAGTCATGTGACAGAAATGACATCAGATCTCACCATTTATAAGGATATCATTTACAAGATATTCACAGCTTTTGTGTATTATAAGGGTATTTTTGATTGTTGCTAACAAATGCATTTATACCAAGGGGTGTGCCTATGGCCAGGCTTCCAGCCGTGGATGCTATACTCTTTTGAGGGCATCACCTGGCACTTTTATGCCTGGAATTATCCCAATCACTGGCTGGAAGAGTAGGTAGTAATGGACTCATCCACTTAATTGCTGCTGGTTTTAGACAAAGAAATACAAAGGGGCTAAGTAATCAACATCCCCCAAAGGGGGTTAGATAATTAAGGTATTTTGTGCTTCAGTCCAGTATTTGTATAGAACAGGGCACTCCTAATAATAAGTGAAAGAAGCTGGCATGGGGGGTGTGACATTTGGGGCAGGTGGCACCCTATCTTTGTTAGAGATCAAGTAGAGGTTTCTTCTAGTTTCTTGGGTTTTAGGTCTCATAGTCTGTACACATAAGTAAGTACCAATGCCAAGTTTTACTAGTAGTTCATTGTTCCTTCCAAGTTCATGTTTAATCAATAATGGGTTTTGCTAAGCAAGCATAGTTAATTTATGGTAAATACGATTAAGAGAGGACTCCAGTGATATTTATAGTGGAAGGGTTATTTCTCCAATAAGAATTGTTGCCAACACACACGCAAACAGAAACACATTCACTGGCAGCTTTATTGTGAAATTTCCAGTCTTCATTTACAGATATTTATTTTCCTAAAAATGAATGGTCTTGAAAAGATAGGGGGTTATTATAAATAAGGTTAGCATCCTTATACATTTATATACTGTAGTTTACTTTTTATTTTAGAAGACTTTGTTTTATTTTGTATATTTAATTCCTTGTTTCTCCACGCTCTTCAATGTCAGGTGATCTCTTACGATTTGTGTTATAATCACTAGGGACAGAGGTTTTTATTAACATATCAATGAGAACAACTTGTTGTTGTTAAAGAGCTCCGCCCAGTGTAGTATAAATAACATTGCAGTTGCAAGAAAAATTATAAATTCTTCTATTACATAAAACAAAAACCTTAACAATAAGCTCCTTTCTAATATCCTTGTACCTCCTACCTACTCTGTGTACATACCCTTAAAGATTTCATCTTATCACATATGTCTATACTGTAAACTATATTATCCTTGCTAGCTCACTTAGGTCATAAACAGATGACACTGTATATATACTATGTCCAGGAATTAATTTGCACCTCTCAATACTACAAGTTCTGCAAAATACTTACATACCGAATAGCAATAAAAAGATTGATCAGGTTAGTGATGTCAGACTGCTATTATTCTGAACAAAACTGTATATCTTTTTGCAGGCTGATGAAAAAAAGAAGCGCTTTGGCATTTGGCTAAAATAAATACTTGGTTATTACTTAAAAAGGGATGGGATATTTGATTTGATTCATCAGTACCCATGGCAATCAGGGATAGCAGAACATTCATACTCTAACTGATCATATCATCCAATTACAACTGAGCATAACAGGTGGTTCAGCGATTCATACAGTGGCTGTGCCAGCAATGGTTTTCATACAAAACAGATATATTTTTATATTGCAACCTCTCCTGTCTTTCATTTCTAAATGGGGATGCCCATCTGGAAACTTTTTTTGCATAATGACATGTAACCTTCCATTCTACAAAATGTAAATGGAATTTT
>CM044432.1:64072638-64093989 GCA_024363595.1 Xenopus borealis | reverse complement strand
ACAATGTAGAAATGTGTGGGCACCCTGTAGTAAACAAGACCCTCTTTTGCTCGGCCAACCATTATAAGAGGGTAAATGACAAATAGTAAGTATCATCATTCTTTTTTCAAATCACAGGGAAATGTCACTGTGGAAAAACATGAGAAAACCATTGTGAAAAAGCACCACAAAAAGTACCCATTGACTTCAGTGCATTTTGTGTGAAAAGCATGCATTGTAAAATACCATCACACATTTTCACCGCTTCATGAATTTTTATGAATTTTTCAGCAAGACAGGATACAATTATCTGTAGCAATTGCTACATATAAAACTATTGGTATAGTAATCACACTGTTAAGGGCAATCAGTATCAAGAACAGCAAAGCAGCAATCATTCCAAATCTGATCTGATGAGACGAGGTCTGTTGCTATGACCCCTCAGGCTTGTCTCACAATTTAGAAACCTCTGATCTAAAAGCAATGCAAAATCCTTCTAGAAAATTAAAGAATACAATAATTCACTGAGGAGTTTACACTGTTATATTTCTTTTTATACTATCTGCTGTAAAATACATTGCATGTTTTACAGTCATGACAAACAAAGGATAAATATTTTAGATCAGTAGCATATAGAAGTAGTATCTTGTTTTTTCTCCATTAAAGAAATTATTTTAAAAAAGCCTTTATTTGATTTTGCTGATGTTTCCATGCTGAAAAGGAAATTGATGTGATGATGACAATTTATTGACACAGAAACAATTACAGTTAACCCAAAAGCAGCCGGTAAAAACTATTGCATGTATTATAAATCAGTTGTGCTGTGGAGCTCTGGACAAAGGAGAGGTCAAGAAAATGGTATGAAATTGAATAAAATACTTTACTAATACATTTAAAATATAATTCAAATAACAAAGATTTCAATTAAAGAGTCCAGTTTAACCAATTGGACATATACATTTTTTTCTTTAGGTGCATGTTCTATACTATTACATTGTAATATGTAAATATGAGTAAAACAGCATTTAGCTGCACAACTCTCTGAAGACCAACATAAGTGAATATGGTGGTGGTGGAAATTCCGGATCATTTTATCCTTTTATTCCCTACCTGTTTCATCAATACATTCTATGTGTTCTAGTGTTAGGGTATGATAAGCTACATTCTGCTCCTTCTTTTAATAGTATAAATATTATGTGGGATTAAAACTGAACATATAGTTAGATGTCACATGCCGTGGTAAGTGTAAGGGGGCCTATCGGCTCCCAGTGGGCAGGGGAGATCCAGGCCAATATGCCGCCTGAGGTGGTCTTCTTTTTGCCGCCCCCACCCCTCCTCACGGCACTTACCTTTTCAGTAATGGAGGGGGTCATGGGCGGTCCACAATATTAGTTCAGAGATCGCAATCTCGCTCTCTGCACTAGAAGAGCCAAATTTCCGGGTTTAAAAAGGGAAATTTGACTCTTAGTTACCAGGAGTGGCTCAACTCGCCTTATTGGTGGAGCACCCCTGCCAGCGACAGTTGTCAGGACCAAGGAGAAAGCTTTATGGTAAAAGTCCAGGTTCAAGGTACAGGCAAGGGTTCATAGACGAAATCGAGGCAGAGATCAGAAGGCAGGAAAAAGGAGACAGGGTCAAAGTTCAGGCAGGGTCAAATCCAAGAATCAGTCAAATAGCAAAAAATACAACACCCAGGAACGCTAGAAACAGAACCTATACTTGGGCATTGAACCAGAAACCTGGGTGTCCTTTTATTTGAACTTGGCGCCGGCTCATGATGTCCACGTGTAGCCGAAGGGTGCCACCATCTTGGATGCGAATAGACTGCAGAGAAGGTAAGGGGTGCCGCCAGCTGCTCCCACCAGTCCTGACAGTACCCCCTACCCCATGAGGGGCCACTGGACCACCAAGCCTTGGCTTCAGGGGAAACTGATTGTAGAAAAGTTTCACCAGACGTGGAACATGTACATAAGAGTGTTTCACCCAAGAGCATTCTTCAGGGCCAAAGTCCTTCCACTTGATGAGGAACTGGAGAGAACTGTAAAGTCTGGAATCTAGGATCTTTTCCACTTCATACTCTTGTTGGCTGTCCATGGAGATGGCAGAAGGAGGAGACTGATCAGAAGAAAATCAATTGGAAATTGTTGCTTTCACCAGGGAGACTTGAAACACATTCGCATCTCAAGAGGATGTTACAGGATTAACTATTAGTAATGGAATCTGTGGCGTTTTGCTTTGCCGAAAAATTTGCGAATTTTCAGCGAAATTCGCGAAACAGCGAAAAAATTTGTGAAACAAATGATGTTTTGTCCATGTTGGACACGAAACGTTTGTGATACATTTATGGATTGTCCGCTCCCTTGAGCTGAGGGCCTGGGGCAGGAGCACCTGGGCCACGCTTCTATTGTGGTAAGAGATTCCACATTGATGTGTGTAATGCTTCGAATATTTTTTGTTTGAAAAGGACTGACAAACCTAGAACCCAACTTGGGAGAAGGAATCTTTAAATGAATGTTCTTAGTGGACATCCACACCTTGTCTTGGACCTTGTATGGAGGGGATGATCTTCATCTGCGATCAGCAAAAGTCATCTGCACAAGAGCGCTCTTCTCCAAATTCTCTTTAGTCGCGGCCCAAATAGCAAACATATGGACTGTGTGATAATCTAAGGCAGGGATGTCTGATAAGACAAAATCTTGTGGAAAAGCTTGGGGATGCTGTCCGTACACTGTCATAAACTGAGACCTTCCAGTAGAAGTGTGGCATGCAATATTATTATGAGGGAATCCTCCCCACGGCAGGAGATCAGACCAATCATCTTGACAGAGGGAAACATGGTTTCTAAGGAATTGCTCAAATGCTCACCCCCTCCACTGCCAAATCCATGAAATTGGATTGCAGAGACTTGAATACTCTTGGCGGCCAGACCAATCTGTAAAGGAAGGTGAAACTGGTGAGATGCTGCCAACAAATGACACTCCATGCTTACTTTGGGGAGGAGAACTCCTCGGCTTCACAGGACAAGAATTAGCTACAGTACAGTCACAGACCTGCCACGCACTTTCGAAGTTTATCTTGCTCGGAGATACAAGCCTCTCCAACTTGCATGGGTTCCTCCGAAGGAATAACTGATGGTTGCTGGGCAGGTGAAGGCAATAATAAAGGGGAAGTAATTCGACTTTCGAATATTTGAATAAAATTTTATTTGAATATTCGATGGTCGAAGTTGCCTAATTTGCATATTTGAAGATTCAAATTCGAATTTAATTATCGATCGAACTTCCAATTATTCACGAGAATTTAGTAAATCTGCCCCTAAATGTCAATGGAGAATTCATCTCCCAAAGAGGTGTTGCCTACTCAAGCGGTTTACCCTCCAAACAAGACATCACATAACCCACTTTCTCCCGCTCAGAAGTGTATTGTGAAGATTGAAATACAAATTGAATAAGAGACTGGGTAACAAACCCTTTGCAGGCGTGCAGGTCCCCATTGTAGTGAGGAGGAAGAGGGATGGGTGGCTCACGCGCCGGTGAAACTGCTAGCGGAGGAGCAACATCAGCAGGGGGATTCCCCGCAACAGTGGGGGCATATGAGAAATAAGCGTATCAAATACTTGCCCAATAAAAACTTGTTGAGTCTCATACGCTTCCATGAGGGGTACCAGCCCCTGGAGGGCTCTTCCAACATCCAGCGTAGCTACCTACGAGTCCATGGCCCACGTATAATGTAAGGGGGGCCTATCGTCTCCCAGCGGGAATTGTCAGGACTAAGGAGGAAGCTTTTGGGTTAAAGTCCAGGTTCAAGGTACAGGCAAGGGTTCAGGCAGAATCGTAGTTGAAATACAGTCAGAGATCAGAAGGCAAACAGAAGGAGACAAGGTCAAAGTTCAGGCAGGGCCAAATCCAAGAATCAGTGAAATAGCAAAAAGTGCAACACCCAGGAATGCTAGAAACAGAACCAATACACATTAAACCGGTGTCCTGGGCGTCCATTTATTTGAATTAAGCTCCGGTTCGTGAAGTTATCGCGGCAGCATTCCAACACTAGTGTTCCTGCGCCGCTACCCATGTGTAGCTGAAGTGTGCCGCCATCTTGGATGCAATGCGACTGATGGGAAGGTAAGGCATAACTTTCAAATCTATTCCACTTAACAACACATTCAAATATTGACTGGGCTGGCTGACAGCATTAGGTTGTGTATATGGTCTAATCATGTCACTGGGTAATAAGGTGTTCCTATAGTTGACCTGAGGTTCAAATGTTCCTATCATCTAATTTGGCCTACACTATGGGTATCCTAATCTGATAAAGATCTGCTTGTATACCTCAATATAAATGCTGATTTTTATTTTATATGCATACCCAGTTATGAAGGCTCCTTGGTTAGATTTTTTTAAACTTGCTATTTGCATAAATAGTGTAAGAATAAGATACCTCACTATTAAATAGTTAAAATTTGTTGACTTGTGTTGTATTTTGATGAGACAAGTATACCAGAGTATATCTGGAAATGCTGCATGCATGAGTCATTCAACCCTCTGGTGGCTAAAATGGAGTCTGTTAGAGATGGCTATTCTGTAATTTGGAATAATAAACCATTATAACTTTAAAAGCTCTGGTTTTTAATGTATTGTTCTCAGTTATATTCTCAATTATGGTGGTTGTGTTCTACATTTCACTTTTTGATCTAAGATTAATGATAGACACAACCAAACACAGGCATTATAAATATATGTTAAAATTATATAAATATTCATTATACTTATTTGACTAAAATAGCAATAAAAACTCCCAAAAGCAATTTAAACGTGAAAAGATAATTTAAAAAAAAAAATTTGATCTCATCAGGGAACATTTATGTCCTCCCTATATATTTGTCTACAGAGGAGTGGTTTGTATAGCTAGTGATACTGCATTATCATTTAAGTTTGCATAAAGACGTTTTTTATTTTTGCCTAAATTAAATTTGCCTCATTTGTAGCTGTTCTAAATCAAAATGAAAATAGCACTGGCCAAGGAGTGTTTTCCTCTGATATATGATTGTGTATAAATGATGGCAAGACATGAGGAATCTAGAACCATATATGTGGGGAAGTACAGTACTGTTTTCCATAAGCAATCTGCCCCAGTCAGTGGGGCTCATTTATGAACACTGGGCAAATTTGCCCATGGGCAGTTACCTATAGCAACCAATCAGTGATTAGCTTTTTGAAGCCAGCTGCAAGTAGAACAATGAATGCAGCAATCTGATTGGTTGCTATGGGTTACTGCCCATGGGGAAATTTGCCCAATGTTGATAAATGACCCCCAGTGTGTCCAGAATTATCTCCCATGGCGCTGTAATTCACCCACAAAGTGACTATAATAAGAATTGTGTGACCCAGAATAACGGGCAGATTTTAAAAATATAATTCAAGTATTTTTAGGCAAATTTAGTTTACAAAATTCAAATTCTGGCATTTTATTATGAAAAAACTTAAATAAAAACAAGTCATGTAAAAACTGGCATCTTCATGTAGTAGTCAATGGAAGGCCTATTTTCAAATTTGAATCTGTTTTAAAATTTGCATGTTGGAGCTCAGTTTGCTATTTTGCTCATGAATAGTGATGGGCGAATTTATTCGCCCGGGGCGAATTTGCCGCCAAAAAATGTGCCCAAAAAAACGAGTTGCGCGTCATTTTTGACGCGACGCGCCGAAAACGACGCGACGCGTCGGGAAAGACGCGCCGCGAAATTGCATTTAAGTGACCAGTGAGAAGTTGTGTAAATACCACATTTTAGAGGGCGAGGAAAGTCTAAAACAGAATAAGGCTAGAAATGCTGTATTTTGTATGCTAAACATAAACATGAACTTACTGTACCACAAGCCTAATCAAACAAATTATTCATGCTTTCAAAGTTGGCCACAGGGGGCTGTCATCTTGTAACTTTGTTAAACATCTTTGCAAGACTAGACTACATACACATACTCAGTGTGGTCTGGGCTTCTTAGGGATCGTCATAAATGATCAAAAAACAAAGCTGCTTGAGTTCTGCATGACTGATAAGTAAGGCAGGGGCCCCCTCTGCTGTTTATAAGTATGATTGTTTCCCTGGCAGAAGTTAGGGACCGTCTGACAATTCCTATCCACAGCACTAAATGAAGGGAGGATTTCACTGCATACAGTTAGGTTTCTTATAAAAACAGTACACATTTTTTAATTAAAGTATATTGGAGATAGATTTTTTTTTCATTAAAGAAAGTAAAAATTGAATTTTATTTCTTTGCCTTTCCTTGCCCTTTAAATAATGCTAAACATGCTCTTTGCTGGAAAACGACGCATGACATTGAATTCAGCCCTTTAATTAAAAATTGTGCTTTTGATCTTATATTCCAAGTATTTGAAAGATTGTCTGAGTGAAGGACTGTTAAACTGAGCTTTTTGTAACTGTTAAAATGTCACTTGACTTCTGATGTTGGGACCTAGACAAGTGCATTAAATGGAATCTTGAGGAGATGGTTGATTGGCAATGGAAAGTTAAGGCAATTAATGAAAGTGAAGAAGATGCAAACATTTTTCATGCCAGGAGCTCTAAAGAATACCAGTCAGTGCTAATCCCTAGATATCTTAACAACTTTAAAAATGTAATAGAAGTATACAAGACCTTATCTTGCTTTTCACAATACCAACATGTTTATAAACTAAAAAAGCCACATCAAATTCCATTTGTAAAATGAAATTCCACACAGTGCATCATACAATTCATGTTGCATCCATGGAAAAGAGTTTTTATTTTTTTCTGCCTTTTATTTTGATATTATTTGTAATAGCCTATCAAATTGTAATTAAGGATCATTTCATACATGCACTAAAATATATTGAGTAACTAATTATATAAGCAGGCATCATCTATGTGCTATTTGCTTGATTTTAGAATTCCCATAAAGCTGATGAAGCATGAAAGCAACAAATTGATTTTGTAACAAGCCATGACATCAAACGGAAACCAATGGTTTTCAGACGTATGGGTGTCTGGTTATGTTAACATCATTTAAGCAGCTGGGAAATGTTATTTTTATTTAACACTTGCTTAAAGTAACATCCCCCATATGCAATATTAATATTTTTTGTGAGAACACTTGTACAAAATAACTTTGTACATTTGAAATATTGTAAATAATCAAAACAAGTTATTTGATCAAATAATCAAAAGAAATAAAATTAACCTAGAAAAATTAGTTTTGAAATTGTGAAGGACATATATTAGTTAGGATCAGATTAACTAAACAGAATGACTTAACTCATCTATCCCATTTAACTTATCACAGAATATTGTGTCACAGCATCCCATCCAATTAAAGAGTTCACCATTGAAAACAATGGTGCTTTGGTATGCTAATGAAAAGGTTAAATGCATTAAATGAGTTAAGATGACTTTAGATAACACAGTTTCTTCAGTTAACCCTGAGTCCCAACGCATTTAACACACAAATCCAAGTGCCTGCATCTGGATGTAATCTAGTATTATATACAGTATAATGTGTGTCTTCTAACCAGAGCTTTATTTTCATATCCTTGCATGGACATATACACTCTCTTGTACTACAGGACGGGTTTGCAGAAAAAGCTCAAATTCTACAAGTGTAATTTCTATCAGAGAATGAAAGGAATATCCAACATGGGGGTAAGCTTTTATGCACATCCCCAGTGATTGTAGTTTCTTACTTCACCCAAGGCTGCTGCTTCTTTTCTTCAAAAAAACATGCACTCTCTCACAGAAAAAGTATACTGGCCCAAGGTACTACTGAAGGAATGCCACAATGCTATGCTATATTTTTCTTTCTGGATGTTTTCTATGTTCCATGTGAGCATGCACAGTAGTGTGAAAAGTAAAATGTAGAACATAAAAATCCATCTTTTCACTCTTTCCACTCATGTATACCAGGCACAGGCTCCAGAGAATAATGAAAATCAGAAGGTAATCAACTTCTAAAACTAGGGTAGGCAAAACTCTTCTGAACTCTTTGCTGTTAATATAATATTTCAGTTTTGATTACTTATAGTTACATAGTTACATAGTTAAATTGGGTTGAAAAAAGACAGAGTCCATCAAGTTCAACCCCTCCAAATTAAAAACCCATCATACATACACACACACACATCTCCACTCTTTCAAACACAAACCATATATGCCCATAGCTATACTAACTGTAGAGTTTAGTATCAAAATAGCCTTTGATATTATGTCTGTCCAAAAAATCATCCAAACCCCTCTTAAAAGCATCAACAGAATGAGCCATCACAACATCACCCGGCAGTGCATTCCACAACCTCACTGTCCTGACTGTGAAGAACCACCTACGCTGCTTCAAATGAAAGTCATCTTCTTCTAGTCTGAAGGGGTGGCCTCTGGAGCGGTGATCCTCTTTATTGGTAAAAAGGTCCCATGTCTTCCATCCCTCTAACCAGTTTAGTTGCATGTCTCTGCACTCTCTCCAGCTCATTTATATCCCTCTTAAGGACTGGAGTCCAAAACTGCACTGCATAATCCAGATGAGGCCTTACTAGGGATCTATAAAGAGGTATAATTATGTTTTCATCCCTTGAGTTTATGCCCTTTTTTATGCAAGACAGAACTTTATTTGCTTTAGTAGCTACAGAATGACACTGCCCAGAATTAGACAACTTGCTATCTATAAAAACCCCAAGATCCTTCTCACTTAAGGAAACTCCCAACACACTGCCATTTAGTGTATAACTTGCATTTATATTATTTTTGCCAAAGTGCATAACCTTGGCATGTCAAAATGCATTGATTGAACAATACAGGAAATTAAAGCTTTATAATAATGACATATTTGCAATGAGATATAAATGTGTTTTACTTTGAAGGTTACAGTAGCTAAAGTCTTTTTCACATGTGCCATGTTTAACTTCACTGTCCTTCACCTATTCTTACCTAATGCACCCACAAAGCTGATATAACTTTCGGACAGAAGACAGGGTTTTCCCTTTTGAGAATAGGTATTTAAAACCAGTCCATTAAATTTTAATTATTATCAACTTTTTAAAATGATTCCAACCTTGACAGTTTTAATGTGTTGATATCTATTAGCTGATAACCTGAAACCTTCCAAATATGCGTGATGCAATAAAGAGCAAAATTTGAGGACTTGTTATATGTACTGGGAATGCAAGGGCATGAAGACGTGAGCACAAGGGATGGCTACTTGCCTTAAAAGACATTTGAAAAGACCCCAGTGAACACACTAAGTGCTTTGATAACTTTAGTTCAGCTATTTATTTAAGTAAAAAAGTTATAAAAAATAGTAATAATGTGGTGTTATTTTTTTGAGGCCAACTACAAGTGATTTAACAACATACACATAGAAATGGAAAAACAAAAGTTTAAGAGTGAATTTACTAATACAGTTGCTAAATTGCGGCACAACAGCTACCTATAGCAAAATAATCAGTAATTATTTTTCATTAGTGTACCATACATTGGAAGATAAAACCAAAGGTCTGTTTGTACCTACTCTAGAACCTGTGCTAGTAAACTTGTCTCACTATCTGTAACATTTCTGGTTTATTTTTTTAATAAGTTATTTCAAACAAAGTATAATTTACAGTTTTACGGTCTGATCTTTATGAACCGGACACAATACTTTATAGAAATCCAAGGGAGGAAGAGTCCTTTTGATTTTTTTCCAAGATATACATAAATATGTGTACATATACTGTATGTATATATATATTGTATATAATTTCCTTTTTCTCTGTAATAATAAAACAGCACCTTGCACTTGATCCCGAATAAGAAATAATTAATCCTTATTGAAAGTAAAACCAGTCTATTGGGTTTATTTAATGCTTAAATTATTTTTTTGTAGAGCTTAGGTATGACCCAAACTATGGAAAGATCCATTGCCCAGGAAACCCCAGGTCTCGAGCATTCTGGATAACAGGTCTATTACCTTTTTGTAGAACTGAAGAGTGGATTTATTAAGCTAAAAAAATTTTAAGGAGAAAACAGTCAGCATGATGTATAGGTAACTTCAAATGAATAATTTTTTAAAAGAAGATTTTTGGTGTCAACTTCTCTTTAAAGTGTTAGAGTTGAAGTTGCTGTTGAAGTGTAATGGCTGCATAAACCTGCTAATAAAGCACTGTTATACTCTGCTCATCCTCAGCTACCAAAGCATAACAAATTGGTAACAAGATGTATTTTCTATCTCTGCAGTAGCCTGGAGATTTTCTCCCAAACCCTGGTGAGCCTACAATACCCTTTACTGCTTGGATATGTTTGTTTGAAAATTACATTATTGCTGCTGACCAAGGGGAGATTTCAGCTGCTAGAAAGCGTGCTTTACTTATTCACTGCCTGGGAGCAGAGGGACAATGTATATTCTATTCATTACCATTACCTGGCGATACTTATGAAACTGCTCTTACTGCTAAAAAGAACTTTTTCGTGCCAAGAGTAAATGTGATTTCTGAAAGATATAAATTCTGCCAAAGTGAACAACGTAATGGCGAATCCACCGAACAATTTGTAGCAGCTTTGAGAGAGCTGGTTGTTATCTGTGACTTTGGGAATAAGAGATGCAATGCTAAGAGACCAAATAGTGGAAAAAATAAACTCACCTCGCATTAGAGAGAGACTGCTCCTAAGAAGGATTTAACCCATGCAAATGGTATTACAGTTGCTAGGCAAATTGAAACAGCAGTGGCAGAGGCTAAAACTCTCAGTCAGTGAACTGCTCGGAATATACAGACTGTGAATCCCGCACTGACGCCTAATAATGCAGAAGCACAATACAGTGCTAAGGAAAGGTATTCACCTTCACTGCAAAAACTGCAGCAAATACAAATACAAAATACTGCTTCTGCTGTGGTCCAACACAACACACTGCAAATTATGCTACATTTCCTGCAAAAGCTGCACAGTGCCACAAATGCAAAAAAATAGGACATTTTGCTAAAATCTTCCGTAGTTCTGCTAAAGATGTTCATGAAGTCACTCCTTCAAATGTTACAGTATTAAGTGTGGCTAAAACTGATACATTTATTCCAGACAAGTTTATTTGCACTGTCAATACTGCTTCTGCTGATAATGGGCACTCCATTAACCTGATGCTTGATACAGGTTTGGCTATTTCTATACTACCAGAGGATATTTTCTTGAAATACTTTGCAAAAGATCCACTTGTTGCTCCTGTCCTGAGACTGGTCAATAATTTAAAGGACCCAGTCCCTGGGTGCTTGGTTGCTTGCCAGTGACTGTACAATTTGAAGCAAATACTGCAAAATATTAGTTTTACATTTTGAATAAGGTTACTGCTATATTTGGAAGGGATATCTTTGCTGCATTAAACCTACAATTAGTTGAGGGTCTCATTACTACAGCACCAGGGCCTGCCACATAGCCAGTGTCTAAAATTTCTCCACAAAGCAACACATCATTGGGTTGTGGAAAGAAGTTTGTACACAAAGTTAAGTTGAGACCAGATGTAAAACCAGTACGCCAGAAATTGAGGCAATTGCCCTACTCTATAAGGGAGGCTCACAGGAACTAAAGAAACTGGCAGAGCAAAATGTGATTGAAAAATCTGAATCCTCCAAATGGGTTTCACCACTTGTTGTAACAATGAAGAAAACTGGAGGTATTTGAATGTGTGTGTTGATTTCCATGAACCTAATAAAGTAGTTGTTCTGGATAATCATCCTTTGCCACACATAGAGGAAATATTTTCAGAACTCCGAGGAGTGTTTATCATCAAGTGTTACTGCATGAGAAAAGCAGAGATCTCACTGCATTTATCAGTTTCGGTTCAAGCATGTACAGTATCTGTTGGACTGGCTTCAGCACCGAGTTGTTTTCAAAGACTGATGTCTTCTATACTCCATGGCATACCTGGTGTACAATGCTACTTGGATAATATAATTGTCTATGCTCCAACTATGGATCTTTACAAGAAGTACCTAATAAATGTTCTGAAATACATTAATTCTGCAGGACTGAAACTGAACCTTTCTAAATGCCAAACTCAGACAAACTCAGCTGGGTCAAATCATTTCACAAGAGGGATTACTGCCTGACCCTGACCATGTCAATGCTGTTACACAAGCACATACTCCATCTGATTTTCAGACCTTACAAGCTTTCTTAGGTCTTCTTTCATGGTATTCTAAGTTTATTCCCAACTATGCTTCAGTTGTGGAGCCGCTTAGAGCACTACTACATAGAACTTCAAGTCTGGTCAGAGACTGCGCAACATAGCTTCGAAATAGTGAAACAGTTAATTGTAAACAGTCCAGCACTACCTTTAAATGATCCTGCACTACCCACTATGGTTACTACAGATGCTTCAGACTATGGGGTTGGTGCAGTTCGCACACAGATCCATGCCAATCATGCAGAGAAAACTATTGCATTTGCATCCAGAATACTTACAGAGGCAGAGCTAAGTATTGAACTGTTGAAAAAGAAGCTCTAACATGTGTTTGGGTAACAGAAAAATGGAGAACCTACCTAACGGGGTAGAGAATTTACCTTATGCACAGATCATAGCCCTTTAACTACACTGCTTACAACTACGGGACTAGGAAGAACTGGAATGCGTATAGCTAAATGGTCAACAAGGCTACTGAATTTCAACTACAAAATGCAATACAAACCAGGTTTGAAAAATGTTACTGCTGATTGTCACATTTACCTTTACCTGGAGCTTTTGATCCGCTGGATAATGACATAGAAGTTGTAGCATTGACTGATTTACTATCATCTACAGTTATACATAGCTGCTGATTTTATGCAAGCTTGACTCACGTCCAATTCAAGTAAAACTATGTGATATCTTACAAAGCAAATAGCCAAATGCTGAGAAGAAACTCAGTCCTGATCTTTAACCTTACTACAGGATTAGACATGAACTGTCCTTAGTAGATGGCTAAGTTGTCCATGGAGCTCACCACTTACTGTTACCAGAGACCTTGTGAAAAAAGTTCATACAACTTTCACATTAGCGTCATCAAGGAATTGTATGTACAAAACAAAGACTACGAGAACTATACTGGTAGCCAGCAATGGATGCTGATGGATCTTGTCTTACTTGTCAGAATGACGACAAATCAGCTATCATACATACACCACCACTTCAGCCAGTATCATTTCCTGATTCAGGAAATGTGGGTCATTTTGCAGATGCTCATATAGACTGCATATTTGCTATAGCCTTGATAGACTGTTACAGTAAATGGCCAGGAATTGCATTGGTTTCTCATATAACATCAGCTACAGTAATAACATTTCTGTCTACAGTCTTCACCAGAGAAGGTAATCCAAAGGAGTTAATATCAGACAACTGACCACAGTTTGTCTCATCTGAATTTGAATTCTTTCTGAGAGAGAGGAATATTGTAGGAAATTTTCAGTGTATTACGCTAAAGCAAATGGAGAAATCAAATTATTCAACAGAAGTCTGAAAGAAGCACTACAGACAGCATATCATACTGGGAAATCTTGGAAAGTATTTACAAGAAAATTCCTACATAACTACAGAGCAACCTGCCATGCAACAACCCAAGCATCTCCAGCTGAATTATTACATGGCAGACAGATGCACACTAAGTTACATGTTGCAGACATCAAAATTCCACAAGTTCTTACAAAATCATCTACTGCTGACATTGTATACTGACCATATACATGGTGCAAGAGATGTGCACTTTCAACCTGGATCTTTAGTCAGAATTAAGAAACTAGGACTACTGAAACAAGGACAATCTAAATTTGCTACACCACTTAAAGTGAGATGCCAGTGAAGACCATACACATATGAACTATTTGAAGGACGCATATGGAGTGCAAGTCATTTTGATCCTGCTAGATATGCCTCTTGAGAAGCTCCATTTGATGAAGGACATTTTCCTATTCCTGATACCAACTGCAATAAGCCTGAAGAACGTGAACCTATAAGAGAATCAGAAAACTACCTGCATGGACCAAGGACTATGTGATGTGAAGAATTTATAATATTACATTTGTCCAAATGCTTTCCTACTATAGGGGGAATATGGGGTGTTTATACAAATGGCCTGTAGGTGTCACTGTGCACAAGAGTTATACTGTGCATACAAAGTACTTTCCATACAGCGTGTTAGCGTTCAAGTTAATGTTGAAGTGTAATGACTGCATGAATCACTATTATACTCTATTCATCCTGGCTACCAAAACATAACAGGTTAGATGCTAAAAATAAGGTAGGAGAGCCCCCACAGGTACTCGTGTTTACCCATGTTCTTTGGGGATTTCAAGATTTCTGTTTTGACAGCTACAGGGAACCTGCTAAACAAACAGATAACATGGCATGATCAAGTGCTACAGAAGTGGGCATAATAAGTAAAATCGGCAAGCTAAGCCATACATTGGTCCAGAAAACATTTCTGGAGTCATTTTAAAAGTCATTTTAAAAGTACTTTTGTTAGCAAGCATGAGCAATGATTCAGTGTATGTGCCTAAATGTTTACCCACATTGAAGCACTTGCACATAGGGACAGATTTATCATCTTTTGAGGTTTGTGACTAGGCAAATTGATGCCAACTTTTTCCCTCAGTCATGTTTTGAAAAACCATTTGTATTTTTTTCCATAGTCGACTTTTGCAAAGAAAAAATTAAATCACATAAAGCATGCTGAGCTTAAATAAATACATAGTGGTTTATCAAAAGAATAACTGGGGTTGGGGGGGAAGTAATCAGTTTGCATGTCCACAATCCTCAGTGATCATGTCATAAATGCAGCATGTGACCTGCATAACTATGAGTGTGCAGTGGGGGGGTAGTTTGACACTGACATTTTTGTAGATAAAAGCAACTTACAATGTGTGTTCAAAGTCAAAAAGGTGCCAGGTGACTTGAGGTCATAAAATTAAAGATTGATTGCCTCCTCGAAAAGTCAGGTCTTCAGCAAAACTCAAACAGTAAACAAAATCTAGGAGGAAGGGCATAGATCCCACAGCAGTGCAGTTATGTTCATAACATTTAACAGGTCATAAGAGAAAATGTTGCAGGTGTTTGTGGTAAAATACAATTATATATACAGTTCAACAGCTGGTACTCACACTTACACCAAAAGCAGCACAAAGAGAATTTTGAGAATCAAAATCAGGAAAGCTCCAATATGGTGATATGGAGGATATAGAAATTGCCACATATTGTGCAACACTTTTCATGCTCTGCTCATCCAGGGAAGACAACCGACACAGGACAAGTTGTAGCCTGTGCTTTGGATTAACTGAATATGTAACTGCACTCTTGCTACTATATGTCTGAATTAGTTGTCCCTGTTTGTAGCATAATCTCTGATAATAAGGAGCATCTGAGAACGCACATTTTAAGAAGTCATTACAGAATGTGCTGCTGGAATTTTTGAGTAGTTAGGTCTCCTTATATTGAATTTAGTAGCTGAGTTATGTTGCTCAGAGTTTCACAAAGAGTTCATGAACAACTTTACAGTGACAAATCTTACAAAAAATGACTTTAAAAGGAATTACAATTATTTCCAGGCTGCTGTTCTACAGTCTAAAGATGCCTGGTGTGTTGTAAAAAAAAACAGTACACCATAGGTCAAAAAGGTGCAGCCTGTCAGCATGATTTCACACATAAGTATTTTTTCACAGCAAATTTTGTTACAGTGTTTTTCCTATATAAGGAAAAGTAATGACCTACTGAAAATAATTTTTCATAACAGTAACCCTCATCCACACTGCTCTTCTGCATTCCAAAATATTCTCCTACAGCTACACAGTTATAGAAATTAGGTGTGGCGGCGGTGGTGTGCATTGTTTCAGATTATAGCATCCATTTAGCAGATACCAGTTACTGGTCACCTGTTTAAATGCAAACATGGTACTGGTTACTTTAGTTTACTGCACCTCAGCAAGTTTGTACCCCACTGAAAAATGTTTGATTGTTAGCTCTCCCAAAATTGCAATCCCCTTAAAGGAAAATTATACACTCTAACAAAATAGGTTTCAACAAAAAGATATAGCATATAGAAGCTCATATATAAAACCCTGCTTTATGTGAATAAACCATTTTCATGATAATATACTTTTTTAATAGTATGTGCCATTGGGCAATCCTAAATAGAAATTGCCACTTTAAGAACTAAAGGCTACCCTCTGAGATCCTATGAGTCACAGTGCACCCAAACATCCGGGGCACACAAACATGTTTGGTCACATGAGCCAATTAATGGACAGAGAGCCATGTTTACTAACATTGGAGATAAATATCACTTGTGATGTTCCCATAGCAACCAATTGGCAATTGAATTTACTTCAGAAAAAAAAGAAAAAAAACAGAGCTCTGATTGGTTGCTATGGGCTATTTGTAATTGTTTTTTGTAATTGCTATTTGTAATTGTTTTCACATAATTATCTTTTGGCGATACTATTCTCTTAGCTTCTTTCACAATATATCTACTTTAACTATTTTGAAAAGAATGATGGGAGTTGTAGTTTTCCAATAGTTGGAGGTTTGCTATTTAACTATCTGTACAGATACTAGCAGGAGCATTTCAAAGCACAGAAGCATGTGTATTATGTTAACCAGTAGATATTAGCAACATTTCCTTTCATATTCTTTACTGCGTTTTTAAATGAGTATCTGCAGGCTAAATTCCTATTTACTTAAAGAATTTTTTTAGCTACTGCTGTATCTTCCCCTCCTATTGTGTTCAAAAGGATAGTCCTGAATTTCTTTTCCTTGAGGTTCTATTGTATATTGTTTTAAAATGAGTTTATTGAAAATCATGGCATACAACATAATACATTAAAATAACATAAAAACTGTGTCCTTGTACAAAAGTAGCTAAGAAATCAAAACCAGTTCCAAGCTGTATTTTCCACTGCAATGTGGTTTACTAGCATTGTAAGGACACCACAAATTCAGGCCATGGCCTTTATCAAGTGTACAGTATACAAAGAACAGAATCATTGTCCAAATTCAGTAAATGTCCATGAAAAACATCAATTGTTAGCCATATCACTCACATGTATATTCAATGTGAGAAAGAAGAAAATTTCATCCTTGGCCTAACATTGAATACTAGTCCAATGGCTCAACTTAAAGGGGAACTATCCCAAAAATTTAAATTTAATATAAGCTTCAGCATACTGAAATAAAAAGTTTATCGTCAGTAGGTGTTTTCTGTAATGCAGCAAATATGTGTAGTTCAGCTTCTCAAACAGTGTTGTAGCTTAGCCTCTTCCACAGTAGATTATCATATATAATGAAAGATTCACTGGAGAGCTAAGTAGTGCAATTAGTTGTTTTAGTTTATTGAAGATGCATAGCACAACGTTTTCGGACCACACGGGTCCTTCCGCTGGCGCAATTGACAGAATATAGATTGTGATCCTCCTTAAATCAACATTACAACCCCCACACCACATCATTTGACCTGCTACACCAGCTCCTACCAGTGGTCAGGTTTATGTATAAACTCTACAAGGTATTATCCTAAATGGATCTACCCACCGGTAAAGTATAACATCAGAATCATATGTACTGTACATATGTAAAATGCAAATCAAAAATTCATCCAAGGGTCCTACCATAGTAGTAGTTTCTCAGTCCAGTGTAAACAAAGTCCATAATATGTGTAGGTAGTTCTATACTTTTTAGTTTATCTGTAAGCCAAATCAATATATATTTGTTTAATACATATATGTAATAGAATTCAAAGATAAATACATGTTCACAAGGAGCATTTTAGGCTCCATTAGTGATGGGCGAATCTCCCGAGATTCGCTTAGCCGAAAAATTCGCGAATTTGCGAAACGAGTCGCGGGATGCTTTTGATGCGCGTCGCGTCATTTTCGGCGCGCGTCGCGTCGTTTTTCAGGATGCATGATATAATCTCCCTTAATTGGAATTACAGTTCAAACAACTTAAACAGGCAAAGGTTCCATATTTTGGTTATGCCAGGAATCGTGTTCTACTATTGAAGAAAAGACTTAGAATTTAGAATTTTATCAGTGCTTTTATTTAAAGAGCCATAGTCAGAAACAAATGGGAGCCTTTCAATGTTATACTTATTAGCTGATTCCTTTAATAATATGTCCCTGGGGATCGATTGTACTTCATTCCTTATGGACTCCAAGGTATATTTATAATATCCCCTGATAATGAATTTCTGAATTAATTTGTCTGAGGCGTCCAAAATTTTTTTGCCATCTGAGGATATTTTCCTAATCCTAAGAAATTGTCCCTTTGGTATTATGGTACTCTGTATGGTAGCTATCACTTCTCAAAATGTTATTTCCTTCTAATGGTTTAGAGTATATTTCAGTGGATATGTACTCATTTGTATTTATCACCTTAACTTCAAAATAGTTATGTTAAAGGAAACCAGATATTGCATAAAACAGCTCATATGTAAAACCCTGCTTCATGTAATTAAACCATTTTCATAATAATATACTTTTTAGTAGCATGTGCCATTGGGTAATACTAAATAGAAAACAGCCATTTTATAAAATAAGGACAGCCTCCTGGGATCGTATGATTCAACGGTGCACACAAACATATCAAACAAACTATAACGTTAGGTCACATGAGCCAATTAACAGACAGAGTTCTTTTGCTCCGACACTTCTTCCTGTTAGAGTTGAAATATTTCTGGTCAGGTGATCTCTGAGGCAGCACACAGACCATCATGAAATGGTGGTTCAAGGCAAGAGATGTAAAAGGGTAATATTTAATTAAATATCTATACCAGTTTGGTAAGATTATTTAATATGCCACGTACTTTGATATAAACTTTCTGTTGCTCAAGTATTAATTTTTGGGGTATAGTTTTCCTTTAATGTGACTGTATTCAGCAGTATGTCAGAAATACTTGCCACTCACTTTCAGTGGAGACCCAAATTAAAAAGATATCATCCACAAAACGATAATAACAGTATATCTTATCACAAAATAGGGTATTAGTCAGTATAAGCTTTTGTTCAAGGACATGCATAACGATGTTGGCGTAACCAGGAGCTAAATTACTTCCAATGGTAGTCCCTTGTGTCTGAAAGTAAAAGTCGTGATGGAATCTAAAGTAATTTTCCTTAAGGACCACAAGTTCCAAGATAAAATACACTTTAGCATAAGGGATGTCCTGTTGTAACAACATTGCATGCCTTCATGTTGCGGAATAGAGGTATACAATGATTGTACATCAATACTACATAATATGTATTTGGTCCCAACATTCCCCATATCTTTAAGGCATTGGAGTAGTTTTTTATTTTTTACTTGTCCTGAAAAAAAGTATCCACATATTGTGAAAGTGGTTGCAGGACAGACCCCACCCTGGAGACTATTGGGTGGTGGATTAAGTAAAGACTTATGTATGTGGGTAAAAGATAGAGTAATGGAACCCGCGGGTACTCAGTAGTTAAAGTAGTTGGTGATTAATCAATCCTGCTTTAAAAGCTATTTTTTTCATCTACATCTAAATGGTGGTAATGCCCAGGTGTATTTAACTGCCGTAAAGCCTCTGACTTATAGTCACCCTAATTGAGAACAACAGTACTTCCCCATTTGTCAGCTTTTTTTAATCACAATATTTCTATTGTTTTCTAGGGATTTAATTGCTTCTCTCTCAGCTTTACTCCGTTAACCTTTTACCCTTTGAGTGTATTTTCTCAGTATTCCACTATTCACCCACTTTGTGTAAGACAATAGTTTCAAATGTCTTAACTGAATGACTAGGGATGTCAGGCAATAAAACACTTTTACTTTTAAGTGACTCACTTCTGTGAGTCATATTCCTATTGCCATCACCATTTTTGTTCATAAACAGCATTTTTAGCTTCAGTCTCCTAATGAATTTGTAAAAAAAAACTTTCCATTGGAACAACTCAGGTACATAGTTTGGCATAAACACCAAGCCTTTATTCAATATGAATCGTTCTGCTGGTGTCACGTAATAGTCTGAAAGATTAATGATTAGATCATTTACCTCAGAACATGTATTGCTGTCTGCAATATTCATTGAGGCCGGTGAAATTGCTGTTTGGTCAGCTTGTGTTCTGACCTCCGATGGAACATGGCACTCTTTCCTTGTGTTGTTCCTTCTGCCCCTGCTCCTCTTTCCTTTGTGCCTTCTATCCTCTAAAAAATGTCTCTAGGATCTCCTTTCATTGCTGGTGTTGGGAACCATCCCGGTGTTGGCCAGTTTGTCTGTGTCACTCAGTCATCAGTGTAGCGGTGCAGTGAGGTTCTGTTGCACCGGGTCATCAGGGAATCTCCTGGTATTGTACGGTGCAGGCCCGGACTAGCAATCTGTGGGTTCTGGCAAATGCCAGAGGGGCTGCTATAAGGTTCCATAGAGAGTCAGTATTTCATGGAGGCTGTTTGGGCCTCTGTGTGGGTTGATGGGCCTCTGTGTACCTGAAATGCCAGGGCCTAATCTTAATTCTCAGTCCGGACCTGGTACAGTGTACTGGCAGTCCAACAAACCATTTATCTTTGCGGATCTGCTGACTTGGGGAATCACCCTGCCAGGTTTACACAGTGCCTGTAGTATAATCCTTGGTATCTCTATCAAATTTGTTTATTTTCCTTCCCACTAATTCCTTTTTCAACTTGTTAATGCTGAGATTGATCCTGCAGTGTCTTTTCATATTCAATAGTGTCAGTAAAATTAATGAACACATTCTCTTTCAGTATAATAATGTCCTTTCGAACTTGATTCATTTCAGGCTGTAGGAGAAGTCATAGCTACCATACACCGAGTACCATTAGAATAATACCAAAGGGACAATTTCTTGGGATTAGGAGAATATCCTCAGATGACAAAAAATGTTTAGAGGCTTCAAACAAATTAATGCAGAAATTCATTATCAGGGGATATGTACCTTGGAGACCATAAGGCACGAAATACAATGGATCCCCAGGGACAAACTGTTAAAGGGATCGGCTAATAAGAATAAAACTGAATGGATCCCACTTGTTTCTGACTGGCCCTTTAAATGAAAACATTGAGAAAATTATAAATAAGCACTGGCTACTATTGAAAAAAGACTTTTTGTTTCTCAGATTTCTTAAAAATAACTCCTTATTTTCATACAAAAGGGGTAAAAACATTGCTAACACCTAATAAGGACAGAGACTAATAAGACTCAGGACAGAACATGATTCCTGACAAAACCAAAATATGGAAAATTTCCCTGTTTAAGTTGGGGAACTGTGATTCCATCATTAAGGGAGATTAAAAGGGACATCACATCCCCATAAAACAATAACACACTTGTAATTCGGAATCGGTTATTTATGCCTTCAAATGTCCTTGCAGCAAACTTTATGGGGAAATTCACTAAAGCGC
>CM044432.1:64002085-64012643 GCA_024363595.1 Xenopus borealis | reverse complement strand
ATATATATATATATATATATATATACATAAATTTACGTTGCATTAACGTTTTAGTTTTAAAGTACAAACAATAGCTGGGAAGAGGAACTTCAGGCCCCACTGTTCGCTGAGACATCATATGCAATCCCATTCCCGTTTGCATACCTCCCATAGGGTGAGTAGGGCTCTGTCACTAGTGCAGAGAACACATTTGCATTCTTTACAGTCACAGGTGGATTTCTGTTTAAAATGTGTCTTAAGGTTACCAGGGGCAGTGTTTTATCATTTATAACTGAAAAAATGATACCCACAATACAGAGTAATATGTAGTAGTGGATAAGTAGTGGATAAATAATTTTCAACTTTTTGTTTAAGTGAACCTGCCTAAATGCTAGTTGATTCAGGGGAAAGTGAAACCGCCATTTAAAGCCTCACCAATTTGCCCCGTATGGGGAAAAATTAATGACTCTGAGATGCCGATTGGACCAGTACCTAAATTAAGTTACAAAATTAGCTTTATCTCCTTAAACTGTAACTTTTTACTTTATAGGAATTCACCCTAATGTATTGGTCAGTACAACGTCTCCACTAGATCTAGACTATAAAAATACCTTTCCTCCCATGAGTCCATACTCTATACTTTTAAAATACAACAATATTTTGCTCAGCCTTCCTTCTGATGATTTAAACTGCTTGCTATAGCCATGTTTATATAAGTTTGTGAATTGAGAAAAATAATTGTTTTTCAGAGCCCCTTATAACCAAAATGCCTCTGTTATTTAATGACACTCTCCACTCCCATCTTTTTAATAGTTGATACACATAAAGATATTTTGTGGGGATTAGACTTAGCACATGAAGCAATCAGTTATGCATTTACTATTTTTTACTTTTAGCTCTATGCACTAGAAGAGTCAAAATTACAATTACAAAAGTTATAAATTCAGCTCTTGAAGTTACCAGGAGTGGCGTGAATATGTGGTTCCATGACTGGTGGGTTTTGCTTGATAATTTAAGGACAAATAGCTGCTCTTATTCAAGTTATTTCGAATGCTGACACATATTTGTGAGCTTCGGGCAGGCAGCTGCTGGGTACTCTCATTAGAAAACATTATGTTTTAAAAGTCATAGTGACATATTCTCTTTAAAACTGTTACTATATCTTTAAGACTTGCCTCAGACTTGCACAAGGATTTGAGTCTTTTCCTCTTGACTTACATGTAAGACCTAACCTTACCTTACAGAAATAGAACCCATATAGTTTGATGTATTTTTAAAGTGGGACCTCACAGGATTATCACTCCCAGATATTGAGATTTTCTTTTCAGCCAGTCAATTTCCATTTTGTTGTCTACTAAGTGAGTGACCAGGATACCTTTCCTTATTTTTTTTAGGGCTGATGTTGGTGGGCAGTGGTGTACCAAGAGAATGCTGGGCCTCCTGCAAAATATGTTAGGAGGTACCTGGCACACAGTAGTGTTCATCCACTGGTCACGCAATTACATGCTAAAATTTTAAGAAGATGAGCAACTAGGGAGGGGGTATTCTAGGTTATAGATACAGTCCCTATGTTCTGGGTTCCCTTGACACTAGGGTTTCCCTGCAGAGCGGTGTTTGCTCTATACTGTATATCTCTATATTTACACTACTGCTGCAGGGGGGTACCTGTGCCTACGTGTTACTTAAAACCCAGAAAAATCTAAGCTCAGTCTGGAGTAGATTTTTATGCTGGCCATACAAAGATTTGGTCGTTCAATTTTTCTGATTCATCTAGACTGCTCTAACATCTGGACATGCATGTCTGACAGCCCATCATGCAATCCAATTGAACTGCTGATAATCAGCTCAGCATGAAAATGTCATATACTGATGCATCATATCAGTGAGGGCATAGGACACTGCAGATGATAGGAGTCAGAGCTCATTTTCACTTTCTGAACAATTGGATTATCAGCACAAATGAAAAAAAACAATAGAATGTGATCAGCTATATTTGTGACTAACCATATGCTTTACACTCTTCCTAGAAAATAAAAACTGTATTTCAGGAAGGATTGATAAAGGAATTTAATTACCGCTCTAAATACACTGATTACTGGTTACTACATTATTATCCATATTCAAAGTCTAATTTCTAGGATGACTGTTCAGTTTGAATGCTACTTACTTTCCCTAATAGTCATAGTAGTTCCTTCATAGTGTCCAACCACAGGGGTGTCCAACTTTTGGCTTCCCTGGGCAACATTGAAATACACAAACACTTTTGATTTGTAAAAGAAAATACACAGAAAAGAACTACAATACCAGTTGGATAACCAGATGGAGCTATACACTGGAATATGGGACACCTGGATATTAAATAGACATATTATTATATGATTATGACATTTCCACATTTCCACGGGAACCAAGTGTTTCAAGCTGGGCCACATTCATATCCATCCTGGGCCCTCGGGCCGCAGGTTTGACACCCATGGTCTATTTTAATCAGGTTCCTAGCAGGTGGCAGTGTTTAAAAGGGAGAGCACACATGTGCTTAGTACTCCTCCTGGATCCCAATTTGGGTACAGGAGTGGGTCTGAGCTGGTGACAGGCCCTGGTTAGGGAATGTTCAGCTAGTAGTAGAATTTTGTGGTACAGTCATTCTAGAAATGAAACTTAACAGCAGTTCAGCTAGAGAGCACATCACTAACAAGTAGAGTAGTTTGGGTTAGCACCCTTGTGGTGATCAAGCCGCCAGACAGGGACACGAGTGGGTAAGCTCAAGACCAGGGGCAGTACCAAGGAGCAAGATACCCTGTGGGATCCCTTGTGCTTGGGAAAATCACCAAGACAGGCTGCACCACCCCCTAAGTGGGCTCTACTTGCAACTTCATAAAGTTTGATGGTTTTCCATTATCTATTTTGAATACATTTGAAGATATATACTGACTGAATGCTGTTGTTCAGTTAAACCAGTTTACTGTTTGAAGAAGCAATACGCCTGTACTTAATTTTAACCTGGTTCATCTGTGCACTAGGAGGAAAGCCAGATTCACCTGAAGGTAAGGTGCTTAAAATGCCATTACACACTGACTGGAGTTGCAGGGACTTATTCACAGCCTAAGGGTATGTGGGGTGCACTGTCAGCAAGTCACACATTATAATCCACACTTATAGAATACAGTGATAGCCAAGATTATGTTAATGTTTTATTCCGAGAATACTACAGTATAATAGCAAATCTTTGTGTTAACTGATTGTGTCAGAACCTTTAATTTTAACAGTAAGTCATCAACACTTGACAGCACTGCTGGGGGATTCAAGCTGGAATAAGGGTGCTTTGTCTCACACAGCCAGGACTTTGATCCTAACCTCCTCCCAACACTGACAATGCTCTCCACACCTCCTTACTGACAAAATCGTCAAAGCCCCTCTATCTCCTATGTATATAATCACCCTACTACTGATTTGAACTGAAAAGATCTGTTCTATTTTCTGCTCTAGGTTGAAACTAAGGGAATCCATAAACCTACCAGAGGATATATGTTGTGTGTGTGTGTGTATAAAAAAATGTAACATTGAAATCAATTAAAGGGGTTATACTGTACTACTCAACTCTAGTAGACTTTTACTTGCTAGCTTCAAATAAAATTCTCATTCTGGTGCCAAGAGTAGTGATGGGCGAATTTATTCGCCTGGGTCGAATTCACGGCGAATACCAGTAATTCGCCGCCAGCGAATAAATTCGTGACACACCCGTGAAAATTTGCCTGGAGAAAATTCGCCGCCGTAAAAAAATGGACACTGGTGCCGGCGTCGAACAGATGGACGCCTGTATCCAAAACGAGACACCGGCGGCGTTTTGCGAATTTTTCAGGAAGCGAAATGCCCCATATTCACCCATCATTAGTCAAGAGTAGTATAATGTTATGTAAGCGATAATTCCTCTAACACAAGCAGTCTAATGTTGTAGTGCTTTTATCACCATTTAGTTAAAGCTACGTGATTACTTGAATAGTCAGGACCACGTCTAATAAATGCACATTGCTGAGCTGCAGTCTTTGGAAACAGAATCTTTTGAAATTAAATGTAATAATTGCATCCCCGCTAACCCGATCTACTGGAAACAACCTTTATATTAGACATCAGTGTTTTATCATTCTTCTTTTAGAGAACCACTCTTGTGAGCAGAGATTTCCATTCTATACAGTATGTGCCAGTTCAGGAAAGGATTTATCGTAATGCATTTATCCAACCAGGTAGACCCAGTGCTGCTAAAAAAAGTGTAGGAAGCAGAGTGTAATTATTTCCAGTCCTCCTATGTAGTCCTCCAAATATCACCCCAGTCGGCCCAACCCTCACTCAGCACTGTTGGAAAAGAGTCATCTAGTGGTTAGAAGAGTGATATGAGTAGTAGGGGGTGATGGCTTAGCTTGGAGATGATGGGAGTTACAGAAGAATAAGCCAGTATTCAACCCATCCAAGTATCTAGACTGATGGTATTACCCCTTGAGACTATTAAGGGCCCCATGCAGGCAGTCCCCAGGGAAGCAGGGAGCGAATTTAGCTGAGCTTGGCCATTAAAGGCCAGTAACACCAAAATTTGAAAGTGTTTGAAAGGAATTACATTATAATGTACTGTCACCCTGCACTAGTAAAACTGGTGTATTTGCTTCAGAAAGACTACTATAGTTTATAAGACTGCTGTTTAGCCATGAGGGCAGCAATACAAGCACAGGATACATCGTAGATATATCCTTTTAATTCTATTAATTTTTAGGGTTTAGTTTTCCTTTAACACTACATTATAATGTCATTCCTTTAAAACATTCCTTTAACATTTTTTGATGTTGCTGTTCCTTTAACACTCACAATGAGGAATCTTCTACCTGCTGAATAAGATGCTGTTCAAAGGGCCTAATTTATCCGGTAAGCTAACATCAAATAGAGTCCCAGTAAGTAAGACACCATTGTGATGATATTCATGCATATAATACTGCACAGCAATGGACAATAACATTGTGCTCCTTGGGCAGGAATAGACAATTTTAAACAATGATGTACTCCAGGGAGCCCAGGATTTTTATTTTAACCTGGAGTTCTTCATTAAAAATTCAGTATAAAAATAAAAACTGGGTAAATAAAAAATATTTCCAATATAGTTAGCCAAAAATGTAATGTATAAAGCCTGGAGTGACTGGATGTCTCACATAACAGAACAAAACTTCCAGCTTTTCAGCTCTAACTCTGAGTTAGTCAGTGACTTGAAGGGGGGCCACGTGGGACATAACTGTTCAGTGAGTTTGCAATTGATCCTCAGCATTCAGCTCAGATTCAAAAGCAACAGTTATGACCAATGTGGCCCTCCCTCAAGTCACTGACTGGTTACTGCCTGGAAACTAGGGAAACCAGCCATAAAGTCAGGAAACTGAAAAGCAGGAAGTAGTGTTCGGGCTATTATGTTAGACATCCAGTCACTCCAGCCTTTATACATTACATTTTTGACTAACTAACTATATTAGGAACATTTTTTATTTTTCACAGCCTATTTACCAAATTTTTAATGTTTACACTGAACAATCCCTTTAAGTTAACTTTTAATACCTTATTTGTAGCAGCTGTGCAAATTGCTTTCATTATTTCTGCTTATTTCCAGCTTTCAAATGGAGGTAATCCAGCAGCCAAAACTATTGCTCTGTTAGGCTACAACGTTATAGTTATTTTCATTAAATATTGTTCTGTGCAGGTGCTCTTGTATTCATATACCTTGTGTATAGATCGCTGCTAGAATACCAAGCTATGGGTAGAAGGGCTCATGGTTAGAGATGGGCGAATACACGGCGAATTCCCGTGATTCACATTCGCGAAATGCCAGAAAAATTTCACTGAGCTAAAATTCGCCTTGTTTTGGATGCCCGTGTCCATTTCTAGACGCCGATGCCCATTGCTGAAGTCCAAAAAATGGACTAGAAATTTGCGACATTTCTGGGAAGTGAAACATCCCAGATTCACCCATCACTTCTCATTGGAGGAGACTTTGTACAAAGACTAGACTTTAATCTGTCCACTGTCTAAGGGGACTGTGTGGTTATTCTTTTTCTTATCCCCATATCTCTATATTTCTGTGTTAGTCTTTCTAATAATAGTGGGATTCTCCAAGGTTTATCTTTTGGAATCATTATGTGTGGGCATAGTGCAAGTTTTCATCGTTTCTCCAACCAATACCAGGTTTGCTAGATTGCCAGGCAATGAGTTATAGGGTAATCCTAGAAGTGCCTGGAAAGAGGTAAAATAGCAATTTCCAATATGAATTCTGTTTTTTAAATGCCATGAACAAGACTGATATACAGCATTGAGCAGACATGACCAAGCTGTGGCTCATCAGTTGCTGCTCAACAACAACTGAAAACATCCCCCACAAACCTTCATTAGTGAATGTTGGACTAAAAAAATACAGTAGCTGGTGAAGAACCATAAGTGTGCCTTCTCTGCCCTTATGTTATAAAAGGCAGTTGGGGTCAATACAGGGCAGTAACCCATGGCAACCATTTAAATTGTTGTATTCACTGATTTACCTGCAGCTGGCTTACAAAAGCTAACCACTCACTGATTACTGGTTGCAATTGGTAATTCCCCATGTATTTAAAGATCAGATTTTTTTTTATATCACCAAAGAGGGCTGCAGATTGGGTACTATAAATTAACTAATGAGGGGACACATAACGTTAATACATATTTAAAATGCCAAATCAAATGAATGAAACATGAAACTTGGGATTAGAAACCATCCTCAGCTCAGTTTGTTGAACTACAACTCCCAGAGTGCTGAAGCATCCAATAGCTGTTCCGAGACTTGCAGTTCAGCATTAACTTACATGGTTACGTACTTATCTGACCACTATAAAAGGCATGTTTATTAAAAGGTGAAAATTGAATGCCAGGGACAAATTCTGCCTCTTTGTTTACTTGTATTAGATTTTAGAGGCATATATATATCAAAGAGCAAACTCTTTACTTTCATCCTGTAATAAATATGTCCCTTAAAAATGAAATGAATAGACAGCAACTATATTTTAGTTTGGTGAGGCATGCTGTGTGCTCTTTGCTTTGTATTTACATATACATCTTTATTGTATTTTAGTCTCTACAGATATGTTCTTTGCTGATCAGAGACACGTTTGTTAAAACAGCTGTATAGACCCAAGTAAGTCCTGGTTATGTGTAAAATCCACCGGTCTATCCAAGCTACTCCTCCCCCATCATAATTAGAAATAGAAAAAGATATATATCGCTAGTCAGACGCACTAACTGGGCTGTAAGCATAATGATGTGAGGGAGGAATGAGGAGGTCTCTGCTTTGCTGTGATTGTTATGTCCCATGTGCAGTCGACAGTGTGGATTAAGCTACTCTCAGATCATCACAGGCTGATCGCCTTCACTCCAGGCTTCAAAAGGAGAATGGCAGTGTTAAAGGTAAGAACCTGCTTTGTGCACTTTTGGGTTGCTTGGATGATTCTTCTCTTTGATATTGATATGTCCGAAGCTTTCAAGGAAAGACGAGAGACTTCATCAAGAGCTGTCACATCTTACATTGCTCCAGTGTTAGCCATAATGCGCATAGTGATAACATTCTGCAAGCAAAAAGCAAGAATTCATTGTCAGATCAGATGCTGTCAGCTGAGAAATCATCCCAAACCACCTTGACAGGTCTAGTCTGGGGAAGACAGACGGGAGCAATTTTCTGCTCATCTCTTAATATCACTAAGGGGCAGATTTACTAAATTCGTGTGAAGGATTCAAATACTCGCTCGAATAGTCTCTATTCGATTGTGCGACTATTCAAATATGCAAATTAAGTATTTTCGACTATGGAATATAGAATATTCGGTCGCATCGTATAGATCAAATAAATGTATATTCGATCGTTCGACTATTCGCCAGTCGAAGAACTTGCCCTTTAAATTTTTATTCGACTGCCTACTTTGCCAGATTGAACCTACTGAATTGCAATAGAAGCCTATGTGGATCCCCCATAGGCTTTTTTTTCTAAGTCTTTTGCCAAATTTCAATTGTACACTTCGAACGTTCGATTCGTACAATTTTGGCGAACATTCAAACGTTTTTTTCTGCGACTTTTCGTAGAATCGTTCGATCGTACGATTTTGGCGAATCGTCGAAAATGCACTCAAAACCGGAAAATATTTTCTTCGATTTTGGTGTTTATTTGCCAAATATTCGCCAGTCGAATTCGAGGGCTAAAAACCCTTGACAAATCGAGGCTTAGTAAATCTGCCCCTAAGTATTTAAGAAATCAAAATGCAAATAAGAATTGAGAGAGATTATCTGAAAAATATATCAGCTTCCAATCGCTTTTAAATTTAATATTTTAGCATATTTGAATGGGTGCTTATACAGTTATGGAACCTGTTATCCAGAATGCTCGGAACCGCAGGCTTTCTGGATAATGGATATTTCTGTAATTTGAATCTTCATACCTTAAGTCTACAAGAAAATCATGTAAACATTAAAGAAACCCAATAGGCTAGTTCTGCTTCCAATAAGGATTAATTATATCTTAGTTTGGATCAAGTACAAGCTACTGTTTTATTATTACAGAGAAAAAGGAAATAATTTAAACAATTTGTATTATTTAGATAAAATTAAGTCTATAGGAGAGGGTTTTTCCGTAATTCAGAACATTCTGGATAATGGGTTTCCAGATAACAGATCCCATACCTGAATAAGGTCCTAAAAGTTTGTTGTGCTATATAAAAATGCATATGTCATTAGAAGAACCTGTGCTGTTTCTATGCATGATAAACTGCTGACTGATATAAGACACAGCATTTTGGAGAATATATTGTATCTGATCAATACATTCATTTCAAGAATTTGTAACCCTGCAATTGCTGTACCTCCTCCCATGACCCATTCATAACTACTTGTCCATCCATATTCTATATACTGGATGCCATGTCTGTTTCCTGCCAACTATCAGATTGTTCTGATTATCACATAATGACATTACAAGGTCACATGTCTGGAATTTGAGAGCTTCTAAAGCACTTATGTGATGCTATGTTAGTATAACAGAGCTCTTCTCATGAGAACGGGTCACTGTAGGATATTAAACTGTCACATGCAAGAGAAACGACAATTCATTTTTAAAGAAACTGCTTGCAGCCAATTGTTAAATGAAAACTGGTGAAATTGAAGGGGGATGTAAACCCATGAAAGAAACTGTAATTCTAGGCAAGTTTCAGTTGTATGTTTCAGCTGCGCTTTTCTATTCTGCACTGATGGTTCTGTCTCCCTGAACAATGTAGCGGAAGTCACAGGTCTGTTAATCATCTGACCTGCTACATTGTTTAAAAAAACCAGAACCACGGTGGCAGTGAATAAGTCACTTTAGAACCATTACAATTTTGGAATGTTTTTTAGAATTATAACTGTGTTCATTTGGAAAAATTCTTTGGTGGGGGGGTTTACATCCTCTTTAAATGTAAAGATTTTCTTTTCTGGTTTTTTGTTGTTGAGAGGAATAGAATGAGGGAAGGGAAATTGTTTGCATTTTAGTGCCTTACTGTGCCCAAGTTGTGTACATGAGCATATATAATGAGTTGTATACAACTAAAGGCAAATTAAGCTTTCTATAACACTTTCTGCATTTTTGAATGTTGTCTCAAATGTCGGGCTAGAATTTTACTGTTAATGACTTGCCTGTATTACTCCTCTCCAATTCAGGCCCTCTCCTATTCATATTCCAGTCTCTTATTCAAATCAATGCATTGTTGCTGGGGTAGTTTGTACCCTAGCAACCAAATTGAAAACTGAAGTTATTATTATTTATTATTATTAACATGTATTTCTATAGCGCCAACTTGTTGCGTAGCGCTGTAAAGTGAATGTGATTATACAACCAAATCACATGAATTACATATATAGAACATAAAGAGTTACATACATCACAATAAATATGGAGTTACTGTGCATGCATCACAATAAATACTGGTACAGGAGGTGAGGAAGGCCCTGTACAGAAAAAGCTAACGGGAAGGGAATCATACACAAGGTGTGGGAGTGGGCAAGATCAGAGTAAAGTGGGTGAGAGATGTAGTTGCTGAAAAAAAGAAATATAACTCGAAAATCACAAATAATAGAAAAAATCATACTAAAAAGTTCATGTAAAGAGCAAGGAAAGGCAAATAAAATCCCGTTTTTACTTTCTTTAATGAAAAAGAAATCTATCTTCAATATACTTTAATTACCATTTTTATAAGAAACCTGACTATATTCAGTGAAATTCTCCCTTCATTTACTGCTGTTTATAGATATTGTCAGACGGTCCCTAACTGTTGGGCAGAATCATACTTATAAACAACAGGGGGAGCTCCCACCTTACTTCCCAGCCATAGAGAACTCCAGCAGCATGCAGGCGGCGACTGTGTAGAGATTTCTATTGGATTTTATTTTTGCCTTTACATCCCCTTTACTGCTTGAAACTCCAGCTGCAGGAGCAAAGACCATGGAGACAGATCTAAACAGGTAAACTGGGATTCTATTTGGAGGATTATTTTGCTGCAGCCACTGGTTCTGC
>CM044432.1:63957289-63973414 GCA_024363595.1 Xenopus borealis | reverse complement strand
GAAAAGGACTTTTATTATACAGATTTTTGTGTCTGGGTGACGGGTCCACTTTAAAAATCACATAGAAATGAATGGAGAGCTGCAGAATTTCCCTCTAGTGGCAGGACTTCACTCTTAACTTTGATAAATTTACCGTTATGTTGCAGGGCCAGCAGGCAGCTACCCTTCAGTTTTGCTGGAAATATCGCCTGATATGGTCTTTTTAGTTGATAGACAATTCATACGATCGTTTCGAGATAATCGTGGTCTCACAATAATGATCGAATCTTTTCAAAATCTTTACGTCTATGGGGAGCTTTAGGCTTGTGGCACACAGGCAGATTCAGGGAGATTTAGTCACCTGGCGACAAATCGCCTCTTCTTCTGGGCAATAATCTCCCCAAACTGCCTTCCCATCCGCTACAATGAAAAGTCGCCAGCACTAAAGCACACGCGGCGCTTCGTTTCCCGAAGTCGCCTCACAAGGGAGCTTAGGGCAACTTCGGAAATTGAAGCACCGCAAGTGCCATTGCACTGGCATTTTCTCATTATAGAAGGAGTAGGCAGTTCGGGAAGATTGTCGCTCAGAAGAAGAGGCGATTAGTCGCCAGGCAACTAAATCTGCCCGTGTGTCACAAGCCTAAAGTGCAGCAGGCACAAGTCACATGACTGGGGGCAGCTGGGAAACTGGCAATATGTCTAGCCCCATATCAATTTTCAAAATTAAATAAAAAAATCTGCTCTTTTGAGAAATGGATTTCAGTAGAGAAGTCTGCAGAAGTAGCACTATTAACTGATCCGTTTTGAAATAAGCATGTTTTCTCATGACTGTATCCTTTTCAATACTGTTGTTTTGCAAAAATAAAATTTCGACACACAAAACCTTAACCCTAACAAGCAAAATGTTTAGGACCTTTATCCAGTCTACATCTTCCCGCTATGTACACTACTCATGCATGCGCCTCTGGTTCCAAGAGAGGGAAGCTTCAGGAGAAGTGGAGGATTGTACTTCCCCAGTCTGACCTGTATCTGCAAACATTAAGCTCCTTAGTAGCGCAACACTTTTGTAGAACAATGAAATACAAAGCATAATCAATATGCTTTCTTTGTAAGAAAAAAAAAGTGTTTTCAAATAATCGTTTACTTCATTATATACTGAATAATAGATATAGTTGAATGATTAGCAGTAGGCAGATGAAAAGAGCCTCAATTAATAATGATGATCAGCAAATAGTTAGATACAGTATATTAGAAAGTGGTATAGAGGGTACTCCCAAATCCAATTCAGCATTCATGCCACACTAGCAATGTGTGTTAAGTGCCAACATAAACATTTATTGTCCTCAGTCCATATATACTTATTTGTATTATAACACACAGAGCACAAAAAGGAATCATTTTAGTCGCATAATTTCTACCAGGTAGATAAAAACATTTCACAGCAGGGTAATCTGAAAAAAGAAGCAAGATAAACATATCCAGTGCATGACAACTGTGTATTTAAATGCTCTAATTGCTACATCTTAGCGCTGTGAAGGTTTCATTACTAACTCATTTCGTTTTGTGAAAAGAACAATTGTGCCTGACATGAGGCTTATCTGTTTCTGTATCAGCCAAACCTAATTAGGAAACACACCATGCTAAATATAACAATCTGGAAGGATAGCAAACAACAAAAAAATCAATAAAAATGCATTGCATACAAAAACTGTTGGCCTGTCTACTATACTATAGGTTTAAGGGGCAAATTTACTATTACTCCCAGAAATTAGCTAGACCAAATTCGCAATTCGAGAAGTATTCGACCATCGAATTGTTTTAGGCTATTATTTTGCTTGATATCTGATTTCTCGATGAATCCATACGAAAAAATCGTGCAATTTCCTTCGAGTGTCCAAAAAATTTGTACGATTCGAACTATCGAACGCTCCGATCGTACCAATGGTATTCGAGCAGGACTTAGCCTCAGAAGCCTATGGGCAGCATCCCATAGGCTTCTTTAGCAATTTGGTAGGTTCAATCTGGCGAAGTAGGCAGTCGAATAACTTAAAAATTTTGAATCTATCGAATGATCGAATATCCACAAAAAATTCGTACGATCGTTGTTCGATCGAATTCGATCGAACTTCGATCATTTCACGTGAAATTCGTAAATTTGCCCCTAAATGTCTCAAGGGTAGGGGTGTCCAAACTTTTGGCTTCGAAGGCCACATTAGAGGAAGAAAAATTGTCTGGGGGCCGCACATGAAATACACAAACACTTTTGATTTGTAAAAGTAAAGAAAATACAAAAAAAAACGACAATACCAGTTGGATAACCAGATGGAGATATACACTGGAATATGGGAAACCTGGATATTAAATAGACTTATTATATTATTATTACTAACTGGGCAATGGGCAGAGTCCCCCGCCTCCTATATCCTTTGCAACATGACGTTTTCTTAGAAACTGAGCGTTTCAAGCTGGGCCCCATTCATATACATCCGGGGCCGCATTTGGCCCTCGGGCCGCAGTTTGGACACCCCTGCTCTAGGGAATAATGTTCCCTCTTTTATAGAATTAAAAGATATTATGGTTCCATAAACACGCCATTTGCTTTTATGTTGCTTTTATATAAAAAGTATAAAGGGTAAAAGTTTATAGAATCAGTAAGCAACTGTTGAATTTCGTTTTTCTCCCCTCTTATTTTCTAGGCTGTAATGTGTATGCGTTTTGTGGGGCATTGTTTGGAATAACCTCTATGATGACTTTATTGGCTATATCAGTCAATCGATATATAGTTATCACGAAACCGCTACAGTCCATTCAATGGTCTTCCAAAAAAAGAACGTCACAGGTTATTGTCCTTGTCTGGATGTATTCATTCATGTGGAGCTTGGCGCCATTACTTGGTTGGAGTAAGTTGAACAATCTATTCTTGTAAACTTTTCTAGAGCACATAATCCTACTCAAAAATATACTTTTACAAAAATCTGAATATGCCATTCCAGTTCGGACAATGTATTTTTCAGTATAATATGGTATATACAAGTATGGGACCTGCTATCCAGAATGCTCGGTGACCTGGGGTTTTCCTACCTGGGGTTTTCATACCTCACATCTACTAGAAAATCATGTAAACATGAAATAAACCCAATAAGCTGAGTTTGTTTCCAGCAAGGATATATATATACAGACAGGAAGGCCTGCTCCCATAGACTCTGTTCTGATTAAATTATTCACATTTTTAACAATAATTTCCTTTTGCTATGCAATAATAAAACAGTACATGTTACTAAGCAGCATGAGTCCATATTGGTGGCATATCAATCCTATTCCATTTATTTAGGGGCAGATTTACTAAATTCACATTTATTCACACAAATTATTTGAAATTCGATCGAATTTACAGAAAGATTTGAATTAAAATTTCGAATATGCAAATTAGGTGACCTTGACAAGGGAATTCTGTAAATTCGATCGAATCGAATAATTCAAAATTTTATTTGACTGCCTAGTTCGCAAGTTTCAATCTGCCGAAGTAGCTTTGGTGAATTTTGATCGAATTATAAAAATTCGATCAAATGGTTAAAATAGTTCGAGTCGAACAATTTGATTTAATTTTTCTAATTCGATCATTCTTTCGACCAATCGAATTGTGGTAAAATCCTTTGAATTTGAAGGATTTTAAATCCCAAACTATTCCCATGGTCGAATTTTGAATTTTTTTCAATTCGAAATTTGACCTATAGTAAATCTGCACCTTAATGTTTACAATACTTTTTAGTAGACTGCACGCGTGCTGACAAAATCTCTGTACTGCTGACAATAGATAAGCCTTTTTGTGGTTCCAGTGATTCCCTTAAGAACAATGCTTAGTCCCTGTGTTCTACAATAGTTTTAGAGATGAACGCTTCTTTTCTTTTAGGTTCCTATGTGCCAGAGGGCTTAAGAATATCTTGCACGTGGGACTATGTGACATCTACGGCGTCAAACAGAAGTTACACCATGATGCTGTGCTGTTGCGTCTTCTTCATCCCACTTATTGTCATATCACATTGTTACTTCTTCATGTTTCTGGCCATTCGAAGTACTGGCAGGTAAGCTGCATTATCTGTATCAATGTATTTTTTAGTCTACAGTTTTAAATGTAGTGCTATATCTTATTCCATTGATGAATAATATTGAATAATATCACTGCCTTAAAGGGGAACTATTGTGAAAATGAAAAAAAAATTTAAGCATCTTCATACTGAAAAAAGAAACTTTGTAAGTACAACCAACTAAATATTCTGCATCGTTTCTGAAATAATCCAGTTTATGTTCACTATCCCTCTGTCAGCATCTGTTTCTCTTCATTCTGTCTTCATGCAGCAGTTGGGTGTCACAGACAGTTTGATCCAATATATCTTATAGGGAGGACTTCCTTTCCAAGCTGATCTATTAGAGCTCATTCAAACAAAATCTAACAAAATAACTGCCTTTTGCACAAATCCTGCATGTAGAGAGGCAGAAATTTGGGGATTTTAATAGAGTGAGCTCTAATACATCTTCTAGGCACAAGGAGTCCCCCATAAAATATATTGGATCTTACTGTCAATGAATATCTGACAACCAACTCCTGCATGTTGGCCAATAGCAAGCAATCAACTTGCTGCCTACAAGTTAGTAAACAAGAGCAAAGATCATATTGGTTGCTACTGGCAACATCACCTGTGATGTTTTGTATCCAGTGTTATTTAACATGCTCTTGAATGTACAGATGTTGCCAACTAATTGTACTGATTGGAAGCTTTGCGATATGAGTTATGGGAATACAATTTAGCACCATTTTCAAAAATGCAGACAAAAACAAGAATAAAAAAGCTTATGAATAACTGGCATTCTAGCATTCAGTAAGTAAGCAATCACCTGTTGAGTGTTCTGAATTTAAAGGAATTGTTCAGTATAAAAATGTTTCTAATATAGTTAGTTTGCCACAAATTTACTCTATAAATGTTGGAGTGACTGAATGTCTAGCAAAACAGAACACTACTTCCTGCTTTTCAGCTCTCTTGGTTTCCACTGATTGGTTACCAGGCAGTATCCAATCAGTGACTTGAGGGGGGGCCACATGGGTCATAACTGTTGCTTTTAGATCAGGGGTGTCCAACCAGACTATGAGTAAACATAGGGGACTGTTCCTGCTGAATTGTGCTTAGTACAGGGAATACCTATGCTGCCATAGTTTTATGGGATTTCTTTGTACAGACTATGAGAAAACGTAGGGACCGTTCACGCTGAATTGTGCTTAGTACAGGGAATACTATGCTGCTATTGTTTTTACAACAAATTAAACATTAATGAAGGGCTAAAAATGTAAATGTTCACTGAATTTTAAACTGGAGAGTGATAGATGTGCCCCAGGAGGTGAGCCTCACTCTGAGCAACACAGGTTACATGTGCCAGATGCAGCAATAACTGCGACAGTGGCGCAGGTTCAAATCCTTCCCGTTTCAGTCCTTGCTAGCCAGCGTGTGTTATATTCTGCCAGCGGGTATCTGAACACTTTCCAATTATAAAAGAATGCTTATCTATTGAGCCCAAGCTGAATTAGAGAGCTTTATCGCCTTTAGGATCTGCCACAACACTTGTTTCTCCAGGGTCAAGGTGGTGACAGGTCCCAAGGTCTGAGTGTATTCCCCTCCCCCAGCTCAGAGCTCTCATTCACTTCTACATAAGCTGCTGCTGCTGCCCCTCTCACCTGCATGTCGCCCAGCTCCGGTCCATTTGAAAGCGCAGCCAAAGTACGAACACATGCAGGAAGCTGCCTCTGTGATACGAGTCCTGTATCGGCAGCATTTCCGACAATCCCCCCGCCAAGCCTTTACAAGTGCGCAGGGGCCTGGAAGATGTGGCAGTCAACTTCAATTTACCTTAGAAGTGCGCCGGACGTCGGCGCATGGGCCATCCGGCACCCTGGAGCTAGGTGGGCCCTGATTGGTGGCAGTCTGGAAGTCCATCCATTGGCCCCTACAACCAGGCAGGCCACGCCTTGTTGGTAATCCAGCCCTGGCTGCAGGCCAATAAAAAATGGACCGCGGGCCGTAGTTTGGACACCCCTGTTTTAGATCAATAGCAAACTCACTGAACAGTTATGTTCCATGTGGGCCCCCTTCACGTCACTGACTAACTCAGAGTTAGAGCTGAAAAGTAGGAAGTTGTGTTCTGTATGTTAGACATCCAGTCACTACAGCCTTTATACATTACATTTTTGTCCAACTAACTATATTCTAAACATTTTTTATTTTGCATAGCATATCTATCCAGTTTTTATTTTTACACTGAACTGTTCCTCTAATGCAAACATTTAAAGCAAGGATACAATTTAGTATGCATACGTAAAGGAATGTCGCCTCAAACACAAACACAATTTTCCATTCCCCAATATAAATGGTGTGTTTGTGCATGAATGCTCACTCAGGGCCGTTCATGCCATGAGGCAAGGGGAGCACTACTGATGCAACCCCTTTTGATCAGCTTCGATGCTAAACTTTTAAGCACAGAGCGGGAAAGGGTGGCGGCAACAGCCCACGGATCCCCCCTATGCTCACTTAAATAACATAGTACAAAGAGCCAGACATAGATTAATGCATAGGCTAACCAAGGCTATAGTCTAGGGACCCACATTACTGATGGGCCCGTAGGGCTTTTTTAATTTGTGTTCTTATTTTGTTAAAGGAGAACTAAACCCATCTTTAGCCAAAAGTTCCCACTGCCCCCCTCCGCTGCCCCCACTCCCTGCCTCCCCCCTGCACAGTTACCCCTGAATTGTGTCTCCTCTGAACATGCAGAGTCAGCCCAGCATTGCTCATGGGCACCATCTTCCAGTGATTCGGTATTCTTCAGGTCTTCTTCCTTCCTCCCGGCAATTTCCTTTACTTTCAGTGCATGTGCAGTAGTAACAAACCTGAAGAGTGCTCCAACTGCACCTGCGCCAGTACGGCACTCACTTTACGTAGAATACTGAAGCAACAAAGATGTCGCCGCGTGAGCTCCACTGCATTGACTCTGCATGTTCGGTCAGTATTTCTAGAAGGGACACAATTCAGGGGTAACTCTGTGCAGGGGGGAGGCAGGATGGGGGCCAGCAGAGGGGGCAGTGGGGACTTTTGGCTAAAGAAGGGTTTAGTTCTTTAAAGGGCACATATGGTACAAAAAAGTTACCCCCCCAAAAAGTACCAGTACCCCCAACCAGAATGTGGGCTCGTGGACATTCATTTGTTGCCAAACAGTGAAAAACAGCTGGTGAGATGTGCATAAGTTCCACTTTAATGCCCCAAAACAACATATTCAAAATCTTAATCACCCTTGCCATGTGCAAAAGCACTTTACAGATATGCTGTGTACTGTATATTTATCACAGATCTAAGTCTGTTATGTAACTCTATTAAGAAAATGGAATGAGACAGCTGCAGAGTATAACTATTTGAAATATGGAATATAATAACTATATTGCAAAGACTGTGTTATTGTGACATTGATTCTTCTATGAAATTATACATTTAAAAAAAACATGCTAGAATGCTTTATTTATATCAAAAATGTAATAGTTTTTTTTTATTTTATATCATATGTAGCAAAGGTTGTGTAAGAGGAACCATGCTGGATCTAAGATGACACTCATTATTTTCATTATGTGCAGTGATTACACGGGAATTACAGTTTTATTCTTTTTCAGGAATGTACAGAAACTTGGATCATATGGTCGCCAATCTTTTTTGTCTCCATCCATGAAGAATGAATGGAAAATGGCAAAAATTGCTTTTGTAATCATCGTTGTATATGTACTGTCCTGGTCTCCTTATGCTTGTGTTACACTGATTGCTTGGGCTGGGTAAGTGCTGATTCTTTTTGTAAAACTGAATTATTTATAAGGAAGCCACTCTATTGTTAGATTCTACACATTTTATCTATATGCTATTAACAGCTGGGATGACACGTTCCAACTATAAAAGGGAAATTGCCATCCCTGCAGGATAACATTTACATTAAGCTTATGCTCATTTCCGTATTTTGCAATAAAATATTGTCGTCATTGTACATTGACAGCAACATAAGTTAGGGTTACCTGTTCTGCCCTGTTGGTCAAGTGGTAGTTTTGGGAGGATTCCAGGCTCTTAAAATTAAATATTCTTGTACTACTAGTATGGGGGTTATAATCCAGAAAGCTCAAAACTATTTATATAAAAATAAATTATTTTTGACTACTTACATTTGATCTTCTTTTATACAAAGATAATACTATGAAATAGATTTTGACCAAGCAAACATTTAGGGGGTTATTTACTTAAATTTAACTTTTTCTCACTTTTCATTAAAACAAACTTAACCTAACTCCCATCCACAAATTTAGCTTATTTATAAGGAAATCAGGTAAAAAAAAGTTTGGTCTGGGGAAAAAAAAAAACACGAAAAAGTCATGCCACAATTTTTGCAACTTTTTGAACTTGAATTATTTGAGTGAAAACCAGCACCAAACACGCTCATAATGATTGTGTGCAGGCCCGGATTTGTGGCAAGGCCACAAAGGCCAGGGCGGCAAATGTTTAGCCCTATGGGGAGCACTGGGGATGCACTGCTCCCCAGTGCTACTGCGCTTACGCACCGCCATGCCCCCACACATCTGGGTGCCCCGCACAACCACACGGCCTAGGGGCACCCCGCCAGTGCTGATTGTGTACCTGTCTTTCCTATCCACACATGCGTGTCTTTGTGCATATGCTTTGACATTTCATCCTGGTTCTCCCATTAAGCTTGGTACACCCTTACAATGTGCAACATACTACAAACTGTTCTGCACCTACCTTGCTATGGAAGTGTAAAACGACCTTGTGGCTTAGTACTGACATGAAACTCAAAAGTGTAAATAAGCACAATCATTGGCCAAAGTCTCACTCACTTTAAATAAGCAAAAGTGAATGTGATGAGACCGTACCATAGTAAAACAAACTTTGGTTCTGGTTAGAACAGGTCCTGTGATTATGTTTATTGTGTTGTGCGTAGCCCATAAGGCTTCTATATAAAAGGAAAATGAACAGAAATATATTATGCTCCTTTGTAGTGTTACTCAAAGCAAAATAACTGATGTAACGTGTTAGTAAAAAATGTAGAAATATTGAAAAAAAAACAAGTTCACTCTGAAGGCCCTTGATGCAGGAATCAAATGAATGTCATTTTTATGCTGCTGTATAAACAACACAAAGTCGCAGCAACCTATTGGGATTTATAGAACGGAAGTTTTAGGTATTTGGTTTGTCACTGTGTGTGGGGTTTTTTTGCTAACTTGGCCACAGATCCAGTTATCAGATGGTTAGGTAGTACTGTTCTGTATCTATATTTCTGTTGCTGTTTTTGCAATGGGTCCTTCTGTTGCAGGCCTTGGTGCTTCCTTATGGAGAAAATAGACATAGTAATTTAGGCTGAGAAAAGACACATGTCCATCAAGTTCAACCTTTAAACTGCCTAACTCCTAGTTAATCCAGAGGAAAGAAAGAAAAACCCCATCTGAAGCCTCTCCAATTTGCCTCTGATGGGGGGAAAAAACTCCTTCCTGACTCCAAAATTGCAATCACTTGTACTATGAGCTATCTTCCATAACCCTGTATTACCTCACTTGCTAAACAGCTAAAATCTAATATATCTGCCTGTACAACTGATTCTGGGAGAGAATTCCACATCTTCACAGCTCTAACTATATAAAACCCCTTCCGAATATTTAGGTGGAACCTCTTTTCATCTAATCGGATTGGGTGACCTTGTGTCCGCTGGAAAGACCTACTGGTGAATAAAGCATTAGAGAGATTATATGATCCCCTTATATATTTATACATAGTTATCATATCATCCCTTAAAGGGCACCTATGGGCAGAAAAAAATTCCCCAAACCGAAGGTCCGGGCTGATAGAGCCCCCATTCCGGTTTGGGGTTGTAGTAGTTTAAGAAAAAAAAAATGCCCCCTGCATGCGCTGGCTTACTCTCACCGGGAGGGAGCTCCCGGTGCGAGCCGCCATGACAGTTCATGCACATAAGCTGAATGAAAAGCTGCCACAATTTCAGGCAGCTTTTCATTCTGCGCATGCGCATGGACTGTCGTGGAGGCTTGCACTGGGAGCTCCCTCCCGGTGCGAGTAAGCCAGCGCATGCAGGGGGCAATTTTGTTTTTTTGTTTTTTTTAAACTACTACAACCCCAAACCGGAATGCGCGCACCTTTGGTTTGGGGATTAGAGCCCTTGGGTGTATACCATCAGGCCCTGGAGCCTTGTTTACATTAATTTTTATTAAAGCTTTATGAGTCAGCCACTGACTAGATTGAGCTGAGTCATTAGTGCAGCTATGAAGTGAGCCTGGGAACTCAGACTCTTATGTATACACTGAAGAAAAGAACAGATTTTTCACATTTGCCTTTTCTGTATCTGTTACAACCATACAGGTACTGTACCATTATTTAATGGAGCAACACTTTCAACCTGCATCTTAATATTTTTACGGTTGCTTATCGCCTGCGCCGCAATTAACTCTTCATTTCCTTTCTTTGCCTTCTGGATTGCTGACTTACAGCATTTATTACAGTGTTTATATTCATTAAATGCAGCTTCTATCCCAACAAGATTTGTAGTTTTTAAATGCCTTTCTCTTCTTTCCTATTAACTTCTTTACATCTGTATTAAGCCACATAGGATTATTCTTAGAGCTTCAACGTTTACTCCTTACGAACAGTAATGATTTAATACAATTTTAAATGACAACCATTTCTGTTCTGTGGTTTTAGCTGAAAACTTAAAGCCCCAATCAATACTCTGAAGGGCAGCCCTCAAGGCACTTAAATTAGCTTTTCCAAAATTCATGGTTTTTGTTGCCCCAGTATATATATTTGTTTTTTGCACCAGACTTTAAATGATATAACATTATGGTCACTATTACCCAGGGGTTCAATGACTTGCACATTTGATATAAGTTCTGGGTCATTTGAGATCACTAGATCCACAATAGCATGTTTTCTGGTAGGCTCCTCAACAACCTGTGTCATAAAATTGTCATGCAACAAGTTTATAAACTTATTCCCATTGACTGATCTGGCAGTACTGTTGCTTCAGTCAATATCTGGGTAATTAAAATCCCCCATTCTCATTACTTTAGCCAAACTAGCAGCTTTTTCTGTTTGCTTCAGGAGCTTAGCCTCCTCCTCATCACTTACATTAGAGGGTTTATAGAATACCCCTACAATTAATTTGTTGGACTCTTTACAATCGGTGAAGAATTCCACCCATAAGACTTCTGTCCCCTCATTCTCTAACATAACCTCCTCCTTTATATAAGCTTTTAAATCCTACCTAACAAACAGACATACCCCTCCTCCTTTTCTATTGCCTTTGTCCCTCCCAAACAAAATATAGCCACTGATATTAACTGCCCAGTCATGCGACTCATTCAGCCATGTTTCAGCCACACCAATCACATCATATTTTGCCTCCAGCTCTCCCATTTTACCAGTCAGCTTTTTAAAATCATTCTTGAGGACTTCACCACCTCCTCTAATTTTGTTATTGGTACCTATGTGTACCAAGACCTCTACAATTCCTCACAAATGCCTTTTTGGTTTTAAACCTGTCACCAGTGTATTGAATGGAGCGCTGCAAGCATTAGGAGGTGCTTTCTCAAAGAGGGCTGGGAAAGTGGAAGCATAGGGTTTGCCTGTGGCCCTAGCGATAGGGCTTGCCCTGCACTAGTGATGTTCAGCTCGAGTTTTCCACAACCCGCACCCGACCTGGAACTGACTTTCCTCAATTCACAACTGACTTCCTCCTTCCTTTTATAGGCCCATGCCTCCCCACTGATAATGTCACAAAAGAGGTAGGGCGCGTCTATAAAACTGGAAGCTGGAAGTCGAAAGCTGACAGTGAAAGGTCGTGGGTGGAGAGAGCAGGCACAATAACTGAACCAAAAAGTGATTTGAATGACCAGCAACTGGTTTATGTTCAGAGATTGGCTGTTTTAGATGCAGCTGTGATTGGGTGAGAAGGAATGTAAAAATTTCCCTAAATGCATTGAAGTCTATGGGCATTATATATTTTTTTGTCATGCAATGCCACAAGTCAATTTTAGTCTGCTTGTTAGTCTATTTAGGTACTCTCTTCTAAATAGCAATCATCCCTTTACGATCTAGGGCCCTGAATTATCTTCATGTATGGAAGATACTGGGAACTGGTATTTACAGTGCAGTGCCTCCACCTAGTGAGCACTGAGGAGCACACCACTAGAAAAATAAAAGCCACAGTTTGCAGTAAACCAAGAGGAACTTTATAAAAAGAATAAAGTGAAGAATCGGTTAAAGACGTGAAATGCAGTAATATTCCTACACTGGGGAAATGTGGTTCTGTTGAGTAACTAGCAGTCTCTCCACTCTGGATGGACAACACAATTCAGTTCACATGAAATGTGCCTTTTCCCCAGAGCTCTTTATTCCCCAGGTAGCACTACCTGCCCCAATGTACCTCTACTTTAGGATATAGGTCGTAGCTCCCACATGGCAGGATCACGAGAAATACCTGTGCTCACACCAGGGACACACAAGTGTTGCAAAGAGGAGCGATCCTGGCCCCTCCGCCACCTGAGGCTGCTTGCTGCTACCGCCCCCGTGCACTCACCTTTTTGCGCAGGTGGGAGTTGAGGCACTGTCCACAATGTCAGTGGATGTGTACAGGAGGCTAGCACATAGAGCGCAATTGCACTCTTTGAGCTAGAAGAGAGGAATTTTCAGTTTGAAAAGCGGAATTTGGCACTGGAGCAGCATTTTTGTCACTCCTGGTAACTAGAGGAGTGCTTCTTTAACCTTGTTGGTGTAGTGCCCCTGGTTGCTACTGGCATCCAACAATTGAACGGAATGCAGGGCACCCTTTCCTTCTAGGCTGAAACTCAAATTTGTCCAGCTAAGAACAAACAACACTTTCACTTAGTACCACAGCTCTTTCACATTACATGCTGCACTTTTACTCTCCCCAGATCTGCTCTGGCTGGCTGCTGCACCAGAGACTTCTTTTATCACTTAAGTTGGTAACTCTGTGCATTTGGCTCCAAAGTCAGCCACTCCTCTGGGTCCTCCTCCTCTCCCAGGGATGCACTGGGGTGCCCAGCCAATCAGATGGCTCTCCAGTCTGTAACTGGGCTGGATGATGTCACAGTCAGAAAGAGCACAGATTACACCAGGGAGGGGAGGAAGGAAGGGGAGAGGAGCAAACTGAGCATGTTCAAGCCCTAGACCTGGAGGTTTATGCTGAAAACAGGACGTCTGATACAGAAGCCCATGTATACATAATAGAAGGAAGAAATGCAATGTCTCTTTTGACAGAGGACCCTGAGCAGTATTACTTTGAGGCTTTACTGGTGTATTCATATACCTTTCTGATAAAGCTTACTGAGTTTTAACCTTTCCTTCTCCTATATTATGCCCAGTATAAATCTTTTTTTTTAGGCATGGTAAATCTTTAACTCCCTATTCCAAGACAGTCCCAGCAGTCATTGCCAAAGCATCTGCGATTTACAATCCAATTATCTATGGAATAATACACCCAAAATACAGGTAAAGTATATGATGCCTGAAGTGCTAAGGTAAGTGCTGTGTTGGGCTAACTCATGTGTTTGATTGAAAAACAGAAATAATAGAAGTTATACTAACGAGGATCAAAGCTGATATTGTTGATTGTCCTTCTGAAACATCCCTTTCCTTATGAGTTTTACATCAACTTTGCAGAACTCTTCACTGTTGAGAGCTTGAGCATATGGTGAGACAGATATCGTCTTCATGTTTATGCATGTTTCATCACTCAGGAAAGGAAATGTGACCAATAACTACGCAATACAAACATATGAAACACCTGCATCTTGCCCATGAATTAATTCTGCTCAGAGACAGCAGAGCTTCTTCTATGTGGGCACAGTGACACACAATTATGGGCACTGTGTTGACTATGCTTCCTTGCCTTCCTTACAAAGATTAGTAGAACCATTATGTAAAATGAATAAATACATAAAATACATATGTATAAATACCAGGGGTAGTGATGGGCAAATCTACCCCGTTTCCCTTCGCCAAAAAATTTGCGAATTTCCAGTGAAATTGGCGAAAAACTTTGCGAAAAGTTTTTGACGCGCGTTACGTCAACTTCGACGCATGACTCATTTTTTTTTTACACCAGCGAATTGCAGGAATTCACCTCGAATTCGCCCCTGGCGAAGAAATTCGCCCATCACTAACCAGGGGTGTAACTATAGAGGAAGCATATACATAGTGAGGCCCTAATTAATGATATAATTTTTATATCTTGGTAGAATAGTACAACTTGTCAATATTTTGGGGCCCTAAATTGAAATTGCTATGGGGCCCAGTAGCATCCAGTTACTCCACTGATACATACCAAAGACATAAAAATAATATTTAATAAACACTGTGCAGAAAGACATTTATAGATGAATAATCCACCAAATTTAGCAAACCACTACTATACTACTCCTACAACAACAGCTCTCTAGGCCAAAAGTAGTGGTTCATTGTAACTCCCTGTGACTTCTCATCTGCCACCAAGAGCTTCAAAAGTCTTCACGTTAGCCAGAAAGCTTAGGGATCCATAAATGTGCCTGATAACATAGTAGTAGAAGCCTTTTGATGGGTAACTTCACACTCTGCTTTAGCCAGGGGATATTGTAGCAAATCCAAAAAACTAGTTGTGGAATTCTAAGCAGCATTCACCAGCTTTGTCAGCTCTATAGCTAACATGCAGATGAACACTCAGTAAGTGGTATTGATGTAGCAATGACCCTGCTTTAGTGGAGGCTGCTTGGCAAATCATTCATGAATTACAGCCTAACATGCATCTTCACTGCTGCGACATCACACCTATTTATAACCAAATTTTGATTTTGGAAACTAAAATATTAAAGTATCTGTAGAAATAACTCATATCAACTGAACCTGCTGTGTTTTCTCCTTGAAGACCTTTCACCAGTAATCCAAGTGGCTTTCTCAATTCAGAAAGCCAGTTGGATGACTGGTGAAATGTCTTCAAAGAAAGAACACAGCAAGTCCAGCTGATTTGACTTATTTCGACACATGTACCATGACCTGGATGACTGAGAATCTGCACAAATATAAAATATTCAAATATTTTTCTTCCTAGGGAAACCATACACAAGACTGTGCCATGCCTCCGTTTTCTAATCAGGGAGCCAAAAAAAGATTCCTTTGAGTCTTCAGTAAGAGGCTCCATTTACAGCCGACAATCATTTGCTCTACGGAAGAAAAATAGCTGCATTTCAACTGTATCCACAGCAGAAACAGTGAGTTCACATGTTTGGGACAACACATCTAATGGACATTGGGATAGGTATGTCTGGGATCATAAAACAGAGAGTCTTTCAAATGAGGTTTCTCATTGACAGTCCTGAATACCTAAATATTCCAGTAGATATTTGGAAATACCTAATTTAAAGCAGGGGTGTCTGAACTACGGCCCGCAGGCCAAATGCAGCTCGCCATCCATTTTTAATTGGCCCGGCAGAAATTGCAAAAATATACAGATTATGGCCCGCACATTCCTCAGCTAATTAGTGAGAGAAGGTGAGAGAAGGCCGACAATGCTGGCAATGATGAAGGGGGTCATTATCCTGTCTGCAGTGACAGTGCTGCTAGCTCTCTGTTTGCTCTTCTCCTGCTCCTCAGAACCTAGCAGCCCCATATGACACACGGATCCATTGTGAGAGGTGCCTTTGTCCCCAGTGCTGGAGAGGCAAATCGTGGAAGTGGACTCTAACCTGTACCACGTGACGATGACGGCCCTGCGTCATTTGCGAATGAAGTCACAGGAGGACAAATCATCATTAGGAACTGTTCGCAGTCATGAGTCTGGCTGAGGGGCTTGTAGGGAGGATGGCGCCCCACCTGTACATACAGGAGCCCCTGAGCGCCCACCAACTAAAGAAGCTGGAGGAACACAAATATGGCCGCTCTCTCGTGGAGCCCCCTATGCAGGTGTATTGGAACTTGCTGGTGGAGAAGGTGCCGCTGTGGCAGTGTCAGCGGGGGCCTCCGGCTCCCATGAGGGGGGGTGAAGTCAGGATCAAGGAGGAAG
>CM044432.1:63934080-63947088 GCA_024363595.1 Xenopus borealis | reverse complement strand
AGCCCTCCATGACTCAGATGCCCCCAGGTTTTAAACTGAGAAAATCAGGGCACAGGTTCTGGGCAGGCAATGGAACCAGAAAGAATGGGGAAGAATCAGAGTGCAATTAGAGGACAAGCCAAGGGCAATAACTGAAAGAGGACAGTGAGGTACTGAATCAGAATCCAAAAACAAGAGGCAGCAGGGTCAGGACAGGCAGCAATCCTCAAAGTCAGGCAGTGATCAGACACAGGAATCAATACAGAAATTGCACTCAATACAGATCATCAATACAGAATCGCAATCGAGGAGCTCATGTCAGATAAGGGATCGGCACACAAGAGGGGAGGCTGTGGGATTCCTATGTCCCCAGGTAACCTCACATTGTCGCAAGCACAGATGGCACTGTACTGCATGGCTTGATCTGCTCAACTGCCAGTACCTTGCTTCATACCTCCCAACTATCCCATTTTTAGAGGGACAGTCCCTCTTTTGACAGTTCAACTCGCAGTCCTTCATTTGTACTGGAAAGACCAGTTTTTCTCTGCACTGAACAGCCAGAAAAATAAACAAAGTTTCTAAATTAATTGGCTTTTGGCAGAGAGCCCAGAACAGTCACAGCAGAAGATTTTTGTTAGTTTTGTAACAATTTCAAGATAAGCAAATAAGTAATTGTAACAATATAAGATAATATAAGAGAAGTTAGACTCACAGTTTAAAGGGCAATTCACCTTCATTACAAAACTGTATTAACTGGGAAAAAAAACACAGCAATATGTTCAAACTTTCATAACCTGCAAAATTTTGTAAAATTAACATGGTAATTATGGGGTGTGGCCACTAAATATGGGCATGGTCAAATGTGGCCACGTTGAGGGTGCCAACTTTTTTGTCCCTCTTTTTATTTCCAAAATGTTGGGATATACGTTGCTTGACTATACAGCTTAGGTTTTTTTCTTAATTTTTTATTTTCAGCAGTATTTTTCATTACTGTTTAAGGAATGCCTGTTACCAGATTTAGCATTGAACATTATTGCATTTCTATTACGATGTAAGTGAGCAAATATTTCTAAACTGAATAAGGGGATAAAGGTGTTTGTGTGTTGCTCAGAGCAAAGGATTTATTATCTTTGCACAACAGTTTACTGTAATATACAATGTACAACTATGCAAGAGCGCAGAATTCCGTACTGTGCATAAAACATTTGCTGGCATCCCTACAAACACCTCTCTCTTTATCCCCCACTTGCAAACTGCAATATAATAATGTGTACGGTTCAGTCACAATAACAAGTGTGTAAGTAGGACATAATATCAATATCTTTATTAATTAAAAGGATACATGTGGCATTAAAAACATCTCTTCTATGAGAATGAAGTGAATAGAGTCATCAGAAACCTCAGATTCTCATAGGTTTCTCGTGCAGAGCAACATCAGAACAGTTCTCTGTTTTCCTTCTGACCATGTTCACCAATCAAATTTGTTGACTTCTTGTTCTTAACATAAAGCAGTAATTATTTGATCGTTCGACCAATCGAATTCTTCGAATACTTCGAATTCGATATTGGAATTCGAAGGATTTTACTTCACATACTATTCCCATGGTCGATTTTCTTTTTTTTTTTTATTCGAAATTCACCCAATAGTAAATCATTATTGTTGTTCACACCTTTAAGTCTAATGATTTGTTCAAGGATTTTTCTATATGCTTAGGTTGGGTATTTAATATGATAAGCATGTTGGATTGAACCGAAGCTATGCAATATTTTAAAATGAAAATAACATGTATGCTCTGAACTGACCCAAAAGCCAATGGTGTAACTACCAGGGGTGCAGAGGGTGCAATTGCACCAGGGCCCCCACCCCCTTGGGGCCCATCGGAGTCACGATAATGGTTATGGCAGGCAGTTATCTATGGGGAGATTTTACAGCACACGTTATCAACACTCCAGCATGTGATTTATAGAGGTAAGGGCCAAACAGGGGGGCCCAGTTGCCCATCCTGTACCGGGGCCCACCAGGGAGTAGTTATGCCACTGCCAAAAGCCATACTGATATTCCCAGACATGCCCAGAACCCCCAAACTATTCAGTTGGCCTTGCCACTGTTGGAGATCAGTACTGTGAATTATCCTTCCAAAGTAGAGACAGCTAGGAGGTATGACAAACAATTCTTAAATTAGCATACATTGTTATCTTTACCTTCTTATAATGACTTCATAAGATGGGTATTCAGAAATAAGTATTAAATTGTATATGTACCTTTTTTTCTTTACATTTAGGTATTGACTGACGTGGAACAGGATTCACTTTGCAGAAGTGTGAGTTTCCAAAGAAGCAACTCATTTTCAAGCAGTCAAAAACAAGCACGAAAAAGGGAGCTCTTGAAAGCTTGGAGCTGCAATGCTTTACCCAAAGAAAAGGTACACTCTCTGTAAAACAATTCATACAAATATATTGCTGGACATGGTACACAAAAAATAGGGGCAACTGTCACTGAGCTTGATAATTATTTGCCTATAAACCGTCCACACTCCACAAATACTATTTTGTTATATTATTCTCTATTACTGAAAAATCGTGTAAGGCAACATTGCATTATTCAATATTTCATTATTTAAAAAAGGGAATTAAATATTTTGCCTAATTAAATATTGAATTCAATAAAATGAATTGAATAATATTTATATCATAGCAATAGAAATACTAAAAAGTAACATAATTACATATTTACATTTCATCCCAGACACACAATATTACTAGGATAGTTTAAATGACCATTAGTCCTGACTGATGTGCAGTAGGTTTTATATTTGCCAAACAGGTCATGTTTCTGAAGCTTTGGGGGTCCCTCAAAGATTTAGCTGAGATGGCCATTAAATCTTGTTTATGCCTTTGGTATATTCCATTTGTATGTGTATGTGAGTGTATTTGACTACCATGCTCTTGGCAACTGCAATTTGCCAAGGGCAAATTTGATTTGTCAGCACAGTTTTTTGTTTATTTAATTTGTTTAATAAAGCATTCCTTTGGATCAATTATCTGACTAACCCAGATTATACTTTTTTCTTTTTTAAGGATACTTTGTTATAATAAAATAAGCTTATAAATGACCAGTTATTGTGATATCAAGGGACACAGAGCTATACCAATGCGGTATTTACTGATATGATTTTATACACCCTTACTCCTTCAGGGGGTTATATTCCAGGTAATCTAAAAACTCATTTCCAAATCAAACCTAATGATATAATCTTAGCCTGGACTGGGCATCCCACATTATGTTTTCCTCAGTCACCATATAATGGTTGCAAAGTGGTAATTATAACGGTAGAATATACAAATATATCTATCAGAATGATGCAGTACTGCCAGGATTTGTAGAAAATAAAGAAAGATTTTGTGCAAACGCACAGCCAAGCGTAGGTGCAGCAGGAGAAAACACTTTGGTGTTCGTATTCTGTCTGAGTGAGTGTAGAGGAGGTAATACAGGTATAAGACCTGTTATTCAGAATGCTTGGGACCTGGTGTTTTCTACTGTGATTTTACTGGCATGTCTTGGGGATAATATGCTGTTTTTTTATCTTCTGTAGTAATTAAACTGGCACATTTGAGGGATAATATACTGATCCATTCTCTGTAGTAATTATACTGGCACATATGGAGTTAATACAGTGATTTTCCACATTTTTGTAGTAATAAAAGGGCATGTCCGTTGTTATTAGGCTGATTATGCATTCTCTGTAGTAATACTGGCATGTCTGTGGTTCATATGCAGATTTATCCTTTTTTTAAATAGTTATACTGGCACATTTGTGGTTAATATGTTAATTATACATTTTCTGTAGTAATTATTTTGGCACTTTTAGGATTAATATGAGTTATCCATTTTAAGTGATTATATTGTGTCTATCTGGGCATGCTGCCCCTAAAAACACCATATTCCAGTCTGAGCCCCTCTTTATTTTTGTCTGCAGAACTGTCAACTCTCCAAGATTGTTTGTGGGTCATGTGATTTTTCTGTCTACCCCTCCAGTCGCCAGTCATTTCAGTGGATTCCCCCAGTTCCGTGTGCAGTGCATCTTCAGTGACATCACAGTGCATTGTGTGCATGTGTGATGATGTGTCAGGGAAACCCCATAAATATTACACACAGATTTCTTTAGCATGCTGGGTGCACCACATTATCCTACAACAACTCAGCAGTGTATGGTGACAGCTCTGATTCTGTGGTATATCGCTTCCCATAAAGTCTTTTATGTTCTGACTCTTCTCATTGATTGGCAGCTCTGTACCCGTTTACCCATCCTGCTTCTAAACTATACCAATACATCAATCTAGACATTTATAGATCATACATTATATATAGTATAATAATGGCTGGACAGCCTTCTATATAAGCACTTTCAAATAACCCATATAGTGGGCTTCTTCTCCATTATTAGTCCTACTTTGCTTTCAGTCAATTGTTTTCCAATTAGACTTTTTACTATCGTTGTGCTATGTACAGTGTAGCACATTCTCGTGACTTATACTCTCTACTAAAACAGCCTCCCCCCCAGTTATACAATTATGTATATTGCCTACAACATTATCGGCTTTGCCAATAAACTAATTTCATACAAACGTCTCATCTAATTATTATATACAGATTTAGTATTTTATTTTTTGATTGGTGATTTTGTCTTCCCCTGTACCTACTGATGCAAGGCACTAAGGGAACCCTGGAACTACCTGCAGGGGTGTAACAAAAGAGGAAGCAGACCCTGCAGCTGTGGCAGTTTCAATAAATATTAGCAAGACATGTCAACCTCTAGACTTCAGATCAGAGGTGGTGTAAGCCCCAGGGTTCCTCTGGGTAAATAGACACAAAGTACCTTAAATGAATGCAGGACCCTGCAGTAGTTGTACATTATAACAGCAGACTTACTATATATGTAATATGAACTGAACCAATAAACCCAAATTGCATAAAGGACCAGTAACACAATTTAAAAAAAAATAAAATCGTTTGTGACTAACTTAAAAAAAAACCCAATAAACTTAAAAGTTTAAATTTGCAAAGTCTTTATTTAGAAATAACTTACCGATACTCTGCTTCCGCTCCTCTTCAGAAAAGGCGATATGTCGATGATCCATCGTGCAGCGCTCGATTTCTCCTCCCTGCCTTCTTAAGGAGATAGGCAGGAAGGAGAAATTAATTTAAATGTAATTTAAATAAAGTGCCATGCTTCTCAGTGTTCTCTTTAATGTACTTTGAATAAGCTTTGCTTAAAGATGAGGAAAGCAATATTTACAGTAAATTGGTGAGTGTTGTATACAACTTGTAAAATGTTTTTTGTTTTTTGCTCTGACATAGGACTCAAGTTTGACACATACATTGGAACAGCCATTAACATGGCCAGATGATCCAAGCCCAAATGAGATTCTTATGCCCGGTTCCCTCAATGCAGTTACCTATCCCATTGACATGGAGTCCATAGTTAAAGATGAACACACAAATGTTTCCCATGTAGGACATCATAGAGTTGATAAAAGTGGAGGTCTGGACTGGATTATTAATGCTACCATTCCTCGAATTATCATCATTCCTAACTCAGAGAGCAACGTCTCTGAAGCCAAAGAAGAACATGACAATAGCTCTTAGGAAAAAAGTAAAAGAATAAAGGAAGAGGAGGATTTCTTTAAGTTTCATATTGATACAAGTCTGTTGAAATGGGAAGGATTACATTCATCTGCAGACCTATATGAAGTAGTTGAAAGATTCCTTTCCTAAAGCAAGAAGTGAAAATGAAAATGGGTTACCTGTTCACATCTGCTATAAATAAAACATATGCAATAGATATGGCACACAGTGATATATCTGAATTATTTAGAAGTAGTGAAGTCCCTTTAAAAAGATGTTTGCCTTAAAAAAAATGTACTTTTAGTATAAGGTAGACTACTCTATTCAAAGACAGTATGGTTTCTATTCTGTGTTTTTTTTTTTTTAATATTTAAGGTTTTGTTGTGCAGCTCTTAAGCTTGGAATTTAGGGGGGGGAAGTGTCAAAGTTTGCACCAGGCCCAGCAAATAATTAGCAGGCAGCATGTACTGGTAACCTGTTTGAAAGCAGTTTTCTAATTGGTTACTGTGAATTACTAGACCTAGCGCAAATGTTGTGCTTTTTATTACTTTTATGTGGTTCTAACAAATAAGAAGTGGAAAGATGAATAGAATTAAAAAAAAAGAATGAAAAAAATAAACATCTAGACTCAAAATTAAACTGTTATCTGGTTGCTGACCATGATAACGAGGTGCACTAAAAGGTCAATGAAACATGAATACATGTAAACTACTGCAAAGTCCCCTTTTAACTATTTGCATACAGACAGTTTGATAGTGCCTTCGTTTTGTAGAGATTACTTCCCAGATCCATAATCCTGTATAACATCAGCTTCAGCATGCTTACTATCCTCTATGGCAGTGATCCCCAACCAGTAGCTCGTGAGCAACATGTTGCTCTCCAGCCCCTTGGATGTTACTCCCAGTGGTGCTTATTTTTAAATTACAGACTTGGAGGCATTTCTGGTTGTATAAAAACCAGGTGTACTGCCAAACAGAGCCTCAATGTAGGTTGACAATCCACATAGGGCTACTAAATGGCCAATCACAGCTCTTATTTTGCACCCCAAGTACTTTTTCATGCTAGTGTTGCTCCCCAACTCCTTTTACTTCTGAATGTTGCTCACAGGTTCAAAAGGTTGGGGATCCCTGCTCTATGGCTAAGACATGGACAGGCTTTCCATGTGAGCCATGTGACATCACTGAAGGCAAATCCATCGCTAACAACTTCTAAGATGATGTTCTCAATCCTCAGAAGAAGCAGTCAGTGAGAGTGTGCCTTTAATTTTCATGAACTCACTGAAGAGTGTGAAATGTTAGGCACCCCACCCAGTGATTACAAAGTACCTGATACTCTGGATAGTGCTCCTGTTAGCTAAAAAATTTACAGATGAAGCCACTTTGGATTGTACATTTGACACAGAAAAACTTAACTCATCTATCCAATTTAGCACAGAATATTGTGTCACAGCATCCCATCCAATTAAAGAGTTCACCATTGAAAACAATGGAGCTTTGGTATGCTAATGAAAAGGTTAAATGCATTAAATGAGTTAAGATAACTTTAGATAACACAGTTTCTTCAATTAGCCCTGAGTCATGACACATTTTACTCACCAATCCCAGTGGCTGCATCTGTACCAGCCTGGGTACTTCTGTAGAGCGCAATGTCACGACCTTATTCTCTTCTTCATATTGAGTGTACATGCATGGTCAAAGGCTGAACTTTAAGTACAAAGCTGGCTTCTTCACAAAGCTGTGCTCACCCAGGGCCATAGAAAAAGGAAGAGGAACACCACATGGTCTTCGAAAAAAAAGTACCCGAATCTGTTTTTTAGCAAACAGGAGCACCTGTACAGGGTATGAAGTAAACTATTATAATCACTAAGGAATACCTAACATTTGCCACCTCCCAGTCTTCTTTGAAGAGTTACAATGTGCCATTGTGATTGGATTAGTGGAAGAGTTTATATACCGAGAACTTCCCATACCAGTCAGTTGAACTGAAGAAGCTGCTCGGATGAGTAGTGAAACGTCTTCAATAATTACTCAGCAAGTCCAGTTGTTTTAGAATTACTTATATCCGATATACCATGACCTGGATGAATGAAAATCTTCATAGTCATACTCCCAGTCATTTGCCTTTCCTTGTCCTTTAAACATGGCAGAAATGGGGTGCCATAAGAAATACTTAGATTCATTACAAACCTTGACTCTACTAAGTTTTTATCCCATTGACATACAGTTTTGAATTTTATAATTTTGTGGAAGAATGTGAGTAAACAATACAATGAGGAAACCCTCACAAGGCAGGGAAGGCTAGGAACACAAACTCTTTGCAGAAAGCACCCTGTCAACAATCAAATCTAGGTCCTCATTGCTGTAAGGCAGCTAAAACTCTACTTTGAATTTCATGACCAAGTGATGGACAACAGAGATACACTGTATGAAAATAGAAACAAACTAATTAAAACTGGTACCCCAGCCGACTATTTTCATTAGACTATCATTTGCCTACATCATGCTAATTGGTCTCTCTAAGATAAACTAAGATAGGATCAAATACATTTTATCATATCCTACTAGCTTTTGTAATTCACAACCCATTCTTCAAATGCCTGCTAAATGCATTGCTATTTTTCCTGCAACAAAAAGTATAATTATAATCATGTGATTTTATTTTTAAAATATGCATGAAGGCTCATTTACTAGAGCAAAATAAAAAAATGCACATTTTTACAAAATTTTTTACAAAGTAGTATTTTCACTATAATAACTGGCACTCCCAAAATACCGCCCTGCAGTCTTTATCACGGATTGCTGTCAGCAATTGGCCCCTGAGATTAATCACCAAATTTGCTTTTCATTGGTTATCACTGCTCTTTTTTTTTGCACATTGTAGACGCATATTAGGATGCACCTAAATACATCACTTTTTTAGATGCACCATACAAACTGCATTTATCTTTACGTGCATTACAAAGACAGTAGAATAAAAAGGTTGCACAAACAAGGTAAGTTATAGATGGCAGTTGCATTTTACTGTTATAATACAGATGCAAAAGTTGTTTGGTACAACCTGCAATTGGTTGCTGGACTAGACAAGCTTGTTCCCATAAGCTAAAATATGCTCAGGTTATGCATAAAAAGTTACTTAAATGGAATGCTGTCATTAAAACAAAAAGTCTATTATTGTCTTTTGCAGAGCTTATTTGGGAAATATGGTTTACTTTGCTGCTAAAATGGTTACTGTATCTTACTTTATAGTAGGTTTTTTAGGTATATTCTTAGAATCAATGCCAGGGCCCAGACATGCTGGCCAGGTATCGTAGGCAACCTAGCCAGCAATCTGCTCCACACCTGGCCCCCTGGCATGAGATCTTGTGACAGCGCATGTGCATACATGTAATGACAGCGGGGTTTGGGGGGCGGAGAAATACGGAAGCAGGAGCTTAGGGGCACTTAGAGGCCGGAACTGAAGGGACACAAGAAAATAGACTAGGGGAATTCAGGCCACAGATACATGTCCAGTGCCTAACCAGCCCAAGGAACTTGCCTCTTCTGCATTCCCCCAGTTCCCCCAGTTCCGGCCCTGTACCCCCATCAGGACAAAGCAAATACCCTCCATGTTGATGGGCCTTATTTATCAAAATCCAAAAATATCTCATTTTCTAAAAGCAACTCTGACCAAATCCACACATGTTTCCCCCTTTATTTATCAATACAACATATCCTATGCTGGAAAAAAATAAAAATACATTATCAACAATTCGAATTGGAAAAAATTTGGATTTTATAGTAAAACTTGAATTTTTCAAGTTTTTGGCATTCGGACTTTGATAAATAACCCCCTATGGCTTATTAACACAAGTGTCTTCAAATGTCTATGGCTTTTACTGAGAGCGATGGACATGAGGAAAAAAAATTCATTATTCTAAATAGTGAATAAATTTGCACAAATTCACAGTGAAATTCCGTATTTCACCGGAGGCGAATAAAGTCACAAATCTCCTGTGAAAATTTACCAGTGAAACTTAGCTGGCATCAAAATTTCCGAAAAACGCCAGCGTCGGCTTGAGTGTCAATTTCTGATTTTCACTTTTTTTTCATGAATATGTCCAACTTTCACGATTTCCCTGAAAATGTCAGATTTTCATAATTTTTCATAAAAATATCCGATTTTCACAAATTTTTTTTAACTTCCAATTTTTTACAAATGTTTCGCTAATTTTGTGGGAAATTCACCAATTTTTTTGAAAAACAGGAGAAATTCACCCATCACTACTTCTAAACAATAAATAAATATGCCACACGGGCCGTGATTATTTATTAGTGGCAGAAAATACAAGTTTGTTATTAAGTCTGAGTAAATCATTAAACAATATTTTAATAAAAATTATAATTTGATGACCGTATCCCTTTAACATACCTTATATTTTTTTTTCAGAAAATCACTATTTAAATACTGTCAGTTTCTGTCATTTCACATATTTATTTTTCACAATGAATTCCCAACCAATTAACCTGACAATAACAATATGAGTGGCAACATTCAGGAGGCAAATCATTTCCATTAGCACACATAAACCTGGCATTGTTTTTGAATTAGTGTTTTTTATTGTATGAAATCAATGTAATTTTCTCCTTTGTCTTAACTCATTTCTCTCTTTACAAAAAATATCCTTTTTTTTCTTTTTTTTGTTAAAGAATAAAAATATACATTTTACTTTTGACTGTAGATCCTTATTGCTACTGTCTTTGATAACATAAATGAAAACTTGTAATATTTGTAAATGCACTTTTATTAGAAGTTGGTTGCATATTTTATAATTATGTTATTGTATATTCTGTTGCACAAATGCAGTGACCATAAATGTATTTATTTTATAAGGTGAAACTATATGTGCAGTTCCAAAGTCCTAATTTTATATTTTGTATAAGTGTGAATGTTATGTATCTCTCTACTGTCAGCAGTTTTTCTGAGGGAAATCCGATATAACAAAAAAAAAAACAAAACACAGATATCAAAGTACTTCCAATAATGTGGTTCAACCACACACAGCCACATAAACATAAGGCATGTGCACAGTACTGTATATCCTGATTCTTCACCTGTATTTTAATAAAAACAAAACTACATCTATTGGTCTGGTTTCAAGTGGGTTAGGTAGTTTATTTTTGTTGCGTAAATGTTCAACCCACTAGAAATTCTGACAGTACTGTCAAAAATGTATTTCAAAGGAAAATCATTAAATCAAACTTAATGGAATTGCATTGCATTGACCTAGAAAATAAATGCATTTTGTATTTTAAATAGATTTTTTTCTTATTTTTCTCCCAAATCCTTCATACATTTGTTTTCTGCATTTTTTATACAGTATAAAAAATATACCTTTTGTCGTTGCACAAAAAAAACTGTGGTCTGTGGCATAATACAGGTATGGGATTGATTATCTGGCAACCCATTATACTAAAAGCTCAGAACTGCAGGCTAGCAATCTTCCATAGACTCCATTATAATCAAATAACTCAGATTTTTATAAGAGTTTTACTTTTCCCTCTGAAATATGAAGACGGGACCTTGTACTTGATTCAAACTAAGCTATAGCTAATCCTTATTGGAGACAAAGCAATCGTATTGGGCTTATTAAATATTTACATTATTTTTAAATAGACTTATAGGAGAACTAACCCCCCCCCCACCGTGATAAGTCTCTACTTGGTCCCCCTCTCTGCCTCCGCCTGCTAAGTGTTACCCCACAATTGTGTCCCCTGTAAAATTACTGACTGCACATACAGAGTGAGTGAACAGGAAAATTGCTCCAACTGTGCATGTGCCAATTCGGCACTCACTTACGAAGATTACCAAGAAGATGAGCTCCTCTGCAGTCACTCTGCATGTTCTGTCATTAACAGGGGACACCATTCTGGGGTTACCAGGGGGGAGGCAGGGGCAGTGGGGACTTATTCCCATGGGGGGGGGTTGAATTATTCTTTAAGGTATGGAGATCCAAATTATGGAAAGATCCCTTACCCAAGCTCGCGACCATTCAGCATAATGGGTCCTAAAATGGGTGGGGTGGACTATGAGATCCAAAGTAGAAACCATTAAAGTATATTTTTAAGCATCCTATGCAATATGCTATTGATCTCATAAAAGAACTGCTTTACTGTGCAGTCTAGTAACAGCTGGAATATTTTTTTAGTTCAGAAGGCTGCAGGTAAAGGTTGCCTGGGCATTTGGGGGGTGCTGTTTAGCATCTATCCATGCTTATTTTGTCCACAAATACTAACATCTATTCAAATAAGTCAAGGAATTTCATGGTTGTGTATCAGAAGATCTCTGCTGAACCTGTGACATTTTGTTGGTGCTTTTAGGTTGTAAATAAACACCTGGCATATTGGTATTTGAGATTTTTTTGGGTTTAGTTAAACATTTTGGATTTTATCAAAATACATGTGCTGTGTGGGTGTTTCATATAAATAATAGCTCTCAGCATACAATTGTATGTGGAACTTTTGGTGTTAATTGAAAAAACTGGCCAAAGGGATACTTTTTTCCACAAATTCACCCAAACCCATCCAGAACACCCCCCCCCCCCCCCCCCATAGATGAACACAGATTAATTATTTGATAATACTGGACTTGGAGCAGTGAAATCTTACCATAGACTGAATTACAAAAGTACTCCAGCCTATGGCAGCTTCACAATGACTCCATCCCAAAATGATTGACAAAAACAACTCTCCCTGAGCCAGCTTTTATAGACAGTAAAGAAAGGTGAAAAATGCATTGTGTCAAAAGTGATATGATATGCACCTTGCACATCAATCCCAATTAATAGGCAAGAAGGCATATGTATGCCAGTGGCTATAACATTGCTGATAAATGCTAAATAGGAAAGGCACAACTGCTCTTTGAATGGCATTTTTATGGATGTATAAAGCTGTATTACCTAGCATTGCTCACGGTGACAGAAAATAAGTCCCGTTTGTCTTATTATAAAGCTTTTACTGACCATAAAAGATCAATGTAATACCTATTTTATAGCTTCATGGCATCTATTTATATAAAGCATTCAATAATTTATTTATGTTTCTAAGATATATAAAAAATTGACTGAATGCTCTTAGGTCACAGTATCCTTCCTTTTTGCTTAGTGAATTTTGATTGCATGTGTTATGGTACTGGCAAAATCTTAGTGGAAGGTTCAGTAATGGATCGAGTCTGTAAGGAGTGGGAAATTACTGTTTTCATTTCAGCCACCAGGTAGAGAGGTTGGGAAGGGGAATGCACAAGGAGACGCTATTTAAAATGGGAGTATTGTCAGCCACTTCTTCTTTGGCCGATAAGAAAAAAGACACTGGGGGTCATTTATAAACTTCGCACAGGGCAGATTGATTCGCAGAGTGAATAAATTTGCC